>OU015501.1:20776630-21358020 GCA_907164885.2 Dolomedes plantarius | reverse complement strand
TGACAGTTGTGATGAGACAGCCAGAATCTTACGCTTGTGTAGGTGTTCTCCAGACATACGCACGTCCTTTTGTAAAGAACAATGTGAACAATGATTCGTCGGACCAAATGCAGTTTTTCGACATATTACTCGACCAGGATTTGCGCTCGTGGCACTATTGGGGGCGATATTTTGTATTGGCATCTATTACAAGTGGCTTGGGAATAGCTACTCTTCCGTAAATGCTTTGTTTGTGAAGTTCCCATCTACCTCGAATGGTTGATACCGGAACATGCAGATGCAGATTGAGCTCTTCGATCATTTTGGGTGCAATTGTTTTCTTTCTTCATCTCGCAATCCGCTTCAATACCTCGTTCGTCTATTTCACTCAGCTCTTCCTTTCGTTCATTATTCTGTTTGACAAAGGATGTTTTTCCGTGCACTCTGTATAGTATCATGACTTTCGATACCATAGCTCGAAAAACACCCATTAACCTAGGAGTTGCAGTAACAGATACTCCAATTTAAACGCGCTCCAACAATTTGCCCTTTTCGCAAGGTCTGCAAGGTTTGATATTTTACGCTGTTCCCCCCAAAAGCACGATGCCCTTAGCTTCATTACTGCTATCTGACAGTAGAATAATACATACACAGTATTATATAAAAAAATACCGCTGGCCAGACTTGTTTTTTAAGGAATACGAAGCACATTCATAAACACCACTAATTTTGATAAGTGTTTCCATTATTTTGATAATCACACACACACACACATATATATACAGAGGCTGTTCACACATTTTTTAGACGATGTGTATTGTATTCACAAAACTAAATTACATAAAATTATTATGTTTTAAATGTTCTATTTGACATCCCTTATTCTAAACTATCTTTCGACACTGTAATTTCCAGGATAATAATACCTTTTGAAGTGTCAGAAGAGGTATTCTATCCCATTCCTCCTGAACAGCTTACCAGAGTTCTGTAAGGGTTTTGGGACGACGTTTGGATAATGCAGATTTTAAAAGTCCGAAAGCACAAAAATCCATAGGTGATACATCGGGAGATTTAGTAGGGATATCAGTGAAGGGTATGGCCTTGATACCAATTTTTTGTTCCATTTCTTTTAGTAAATTTACAGTGGATTTTGATGTGCGACTGCTAGCTTTGTCCTGATGGAGTCTCACAGATTGATGGCACTGTGGGTAAAGCGACGGTATTTCATTCAGAAATATTGGCCATAAAATATATTCCTGATAGTATTTGGAGTTAATCTTGACATTTTTTTCCACTCTCTTTATTTTTAATTTGCCATTATAAGAAAAACCAGCAACAATCATGAATCCCTTAGAAAAACTTTCTTTCGATTCTTTGAAAAACGTACTTAAATTTTTTTCTCCCCTTTTATGATAATAAATGGCTCTTTTTTTGTTGCAATCATTTAAATACACCCATGATTCATCTATTGTGACAATTGTTTTCCATTTTTATTTGAATAAGTGTTTCTCATATAGAATTCTGCAGCGTGTCCTGCGTTCAGGGATATGATTTGGAAGAAGACGATGCACGTTGCGTTTTTTCGCTTTCTTAAGATTTTAATCAACGTTTATCATTTTGTTTACAGTGGACACCGAGCATTTTAATGATTTTGCAACTGTCCTTTGACTAGGGGGATTTTCTTTTAACATTAAACAACGTACCTTTGCAATAGTCGAAGATGTCCGTTTTTTCCTTGGATACTTGTTTGGAAGTTTTGTCCCACTTGAGGCTACAATTTGACGTTTTTTTCCTTTCTTGTTGACGATATTACCTATCGACGCTTTAGATATCACAAAACCATGACTCTCACATCGTTTTTGGATAACGGAGTATGCATATTTCTCTTCGGAAAGAGCATAAATGTAGACTTCGAACCACTGCTTTGTTAAAAACGCCATTTTCAATAAAAACAAAACTTTCAAGCCGCAGACGATAATTTTGACTTTTAAAAACATAGTACAATTGCAATTATTTCTTTTGCAGCAAACGATTTTTTATCACCGCTTACCAAAATCGTCTAAAAAATGTGCGAACAGCCTCTGTATATATATACGCGTGTGTGTGTGTGCGTGTGGGTGTGCCCATAATTATGAGAGTGGTCTAAGTCATATATATTTCATTTCAAGGTATTTGAAGGTTTGTGTTTGAACAAATTAAAACATATTTTTATACTATTTGACAAATTATTTCACGAATTATTTAACCTTGTAAAATAAAAGTTTATTATGACTGTGACATTTAGTGTGTAGCTTAGGAGTAACTATGATTTTTAAAGCTTGAAATGTCTGAGACCACTTTCAAAATTGACTGAATTTCTTATAACTGACTTAAAAAAATTATAAACAAAAAATTTTTTTAATCAAATATATTCTTTCACATTTTTAAAAAATTATTTCTAGGTAATTAAGTATTAACATTTCTGGTTTATTCCTCATTCTTCAAAAATAGCATTTTGAGTTTTTAGAAATTAAAAATATTCATGGTAAATTGGCAGGATGTAGGGTAGTAAATCCATAATATCTTTATATTTTTTCTTCTGTTATTGGTCTATTGGTGGTGTACAGTGGAAGTAAGTGGATATTTTCGTATATTTTTGGCCGTCCTCTTTTGGGTGAAAGGTTTTAAGGGGACTCACTACCCTTATTTCTTTTAAACATTCGATTTTTTGATAAAAAATATATGTTAAAGCCTGATCATTTCTGAACAAAATAAAGCAAACCGCATGATAATATTCCGCTTAGTTCCGGAGATATTGATATTCTAAATATTTAATTACTGATCAAGTTTATGGTAAGAAAAATTTTAAACTCATTTTTCTCAAAATGTAATTTTTCATCATACCGCAACTGATATCTCAAAAACTATGAAACACAATTCCATGAAATTTTTATCACTGCATAATCATGTTATTTTATTGCGTCTGAACTAGAATTATTGCAATCACTGCACATTTTGTTATTTTTTAGGGGTAAATTAATGCAAAAATTTAAGAAAATTTTTAGCAAATTTTGAGCAGTTTTAAAAAAATGGAAAAAATATTTTAATGTTGAATGTTTTATGTTCAATTGTATTTTGAAATATTTATTTTAAATATAAAACAGGAATTTAAATGTAAAATTAAGTGTAAAACATTTAAGTGTAAAATTAATTTCATAGTTCTGCGCGCAAGCCAGTATACAATAAAAATACTTAAAATCAAGGTGTATTTAAAGCATTTAAAAAAAATATTATTTAAAGTTATTTTGGGAGTTGAAAATTTGTTTATTAAAATAAATATATCAATTTATCATATACATACAATTTGGAAAAATTGGGAGTAAATTGAAATGGTTACAAAGAGTCAAAAAGTATGAAAATATGTCTTATTTCCTCGACTTAAGGGTCGTGAGTCCCCTTAAATATGGAATTCAGCATCATCATCTAAAGAAATTTTATAGAACATCTTATATGGGACATTTTTTAAAAATCTCATACATAGTATTTTCACCCAAGAGATATATTCCCATGGTATTTTTTGCTCTTCTTGTTATTGATTCGTCCGATTCTTGTTATTTCAATGCAATAAAATCCTTCTGCATCATTCGTTCTTACAAAAATGAATTCTTTCTACCACATAGTTCTAACAGTTCTTAATAAATATTCAGGGATTTATAAGTAATTCGCTTTTCTCATTCTCATTTCTTTTAAGCCGAAATAACAGTCATTCGGCAAAAATGAATGGCCAGGTATAAAAAATTTGTGATCTATTATTTCAATGCTATTATTGGAAAACTGAACAATTTTCACCCATGTCAGTGCTATTTTAATGTTGCAGTTTTGGCCTGAACAAGCATCACTGTAAGCTATTACGTGTTTTTGAGTTGTTATATTCTTAAGGCTGCTATGTACTAAGAAAAAAAATCGTATTTCCCTTTTCCTCTTCTTGCAGACTGTTGTGGTGGGAGGAGTCCTGTTGACAGTTCCAGAATTCCACCCCCCTTAGGATTGGCATTTTGAGGGATTGTAATCGCTCTCTCTCTATAGGGGGTGTGATGGCGGCGGGCCCTCTGCTTAACCCCCGGTATATTATATATAAAATTTGGTGAAGTTTCTTTTCAGTTTTGAATGTTTACCAGAGGCGAGTTCAGGTAATCAATCAAGAGGCGTGCCAGCTCTCTGGTAAACAGATGACAACCAGGACCGGAGGTGCAAATGGTTTGCTGGACGTGTTTCCGGAGGTATGCAGGGGAACCGGTTTTGGACTGGTGTTCGTCTGTGGAGGAGAGAGCAAGCTAGCGTGGTGACAGGACAGACAGAGAGAGACAGGGGTCCGGCGTGGATGTCGATTTTGTCTCGGACCAGAGTTTTACGTGTGCGGAGAAGCCACGTGGCGGTGATTGCGATTTGTTTGGTGAATTAATTGAATTGGCTGGAGGCCATGCATGCACTGGAGGTGCAAAACTCATATGGAGTTAATGTAAATGTGTAAATACGTTAAAGAATAAAGGTGCTTGTTTTACGTTCCTTAATCCAGCGTATTCTGGGTGATTTCTGAAGGAACCGGGTGGCTAGGAATTAGCCATAGTTCGGCGCGCTATCGAAATAGACTAGGCAGTGAAGACGAATTGCCCCAGTATATGATAGCTGTTGGCAGCGGAGGGATTTTACGTATGTGTTTGTGAAATACGTGAGGATCCACGGAGGAGGTGAAGCAGTGGCGGAACTGGCGAGGATAGCCAAGGGAATCCGCCGATGCAAGCAGTCAACTAGAACCTGCGGAAAATACTAGCAGCCGAGACGTGTAGCCAGACGGAATTTGTTCAGAAGAAGTGGAACCTGTGCAAGAAAATTCGATCAGCGTGTACAGCTGGATGCGACAGCAGGAAAGGTAAGCTCATTTGAAATCTTCCAAAGAGGTCTGCGCGATAATTGTCGAGGGGTAGTAAATTGTGGGGTTGGAATTAGTGAGTGGTTGGAATTAGTCTAATAATTCAGGGGATTTAGAAAGATAATTTCAACGCTTCTTTGAGAAGTCCGAAAGTTAAACCAGTGAAGGTTTAGTGAAAATTTGTTCGAGAAGAACAGGTGTGAAATCCTGATAGAGATCGGGTAAATGTAGTAGGCTTAGTAGACATTAGTAGTTAGTTTTTTCTAAAAGGGATTTTGGTTAATCAAAACTTTGTGAGTAAATTCACAGGGAATCTCACGGGCACGTGTTGTGCGGAAAAATAGAAGAAAAGTGTTTTCTTTTGGGTTTAATAAATAGAAAGTGTTTAATGAATTGAATTTGTACGAGTGTTTGTAGGAAACCGCACAGTGCCTTGGTGCACAGGAAAGTACTCAGTGTGGGACAAAACGCTGATTTGAAATAGTATATTTGTATTAGTGTTATTCTAGAAGTGTATAAGCAATTTGTTTTGAATGTTTTATGCTATAATATAATGTGATACATGTGTGTTTCTTTTATATGTTTGATAATATATTGTGATATATGTTCTAGCTATTGTGATGTAATTTGATAGGATTGCTTGTGATTAATTGTACCAGTTTATGTGTATAAGTGAAAGCTCAAAGGTGACAATATTTAGTGTCGTTATATCTAGTACCTGTCCTATATTTCTGTGTTAAGTAGGGCAAGTGAAATTACATGTGTATTTCTGTGAGCGTATTGAGTGTACGGCATTAGGTTAGAAATAAGATATTGTGATTTCTGTGAATACTGTGGTAAATCTTTTAGTTTGGAAAAATGGAAGTTCTTCTAATTAGACAGACTAAAATTGTTCTTGTGGCTTTGGCCGATAATTTGGACGTTGAGGCGTCGATAAATGATAAAAAAATAGTAATTGTCCGACGAATCATTGGAGCAGAAAATTACAGTGAAGTAGGGACCAAGGCGTGTCTAGAAGGAATTCTAGAACAGAAAGAAAGAGAAGCGAGTAAAATTTGGGAAGAGAAGTATGAGCAGATGAATAGGGCCTATGAATTAGCTTTGATAAGAAAGAGAGAAAGTTTAGACGTTAGTCAGAAAGCCATAATAGACAATATTTTCGAGGTTTTCGAGTCGAATAAAGAATTCTTTGTGAGACATGATAAAGGAATCTTCGAGAGACTAGAATACGACCTAGACTGTGAGGCGAAATATGCTTTAGATCAATCAACTAGATTTATTAAATCGAGGGAATTGGAGTACCTGAGGGTAAAATTACAGGCTGTAAATTCCTATAGAGAAAGTAGAGGTTTAATAAGGAAGGCCGGAGTCACTAAAATTGAGAAAAGTGTCGAAAGTCAAATTGAGGGGAAAATTTGCGTAGAGCAAAAGGTTAAATCTCTGGGTAGAGAAAAAAATGTAGAGAATGTGTTGGGAAATTTCAGCGAGGTGGAAGCTGGGAATTTCGGAAGCGCGAGTACTCGAGGCAAAATTAAAAATAAGGAATTCTGTAGCCAGTTGGTTGCCGGAGATACTTTGAGCAGTTCGAGGGAAGTGTGGGAAAATAAGGAAACCTTTGTAATTGAGCAAGCAGGCTTAAATTCGGGTGTAGAAAATCGAAGTGAAATAGATAACTCGCTCTGCAAATCCGTGAATGTAGAGACAGTTGGGAAAATGAATGTAGATTTGTGTAAGGAAACTAGCCCAGATAGAATGGAAATAGATGACTCGCTCTGCAAATTCCCGCATGTAGAGACATGTGGGAAAATGAATGTAGATTTGTGTGAAGAAAATAGCCTAGATAAAAGAGAAATATTGTCTGAAAGCGACTCTAACATTTGTGATCTCGAAGTGAGAAAAGTTAGTTTCGTTGAGTCAGCCGATGTTTTAGAGGACTTGAATCCCGCGTTTTGTGTAACTGACCGCACACACAGGGGGATGGACCTTTGTCTGCGAGTCCATTCATCAGGTTCTTTACAAGTGGAAGGGACTATAAGTGCATGTCAGGCTGTGATGAATGTAGTCGAAAAAGTTGAGCCGAGAGACGGTTTAGAATTTGCTCCCCAGGGATTAGACAATGGCATTCGGGAAAACACGGACCGCGAAAGGGTCGAAAGTTCGTATAAAATAGATGGTAAGATTTTGACGGAATTTAGGGGAAACCTAAACAATGCGGCTGAGGGGGAGAGAATCCCTGTAGAAAATAGAAGGACAGGGTTTCCGAGTAGAAACATTTTGAGAGGGAGGTTACCTAAGATTGGGATACTCCATTGTAACGAGTTCAAAGGGAAATTACATCCGGTAGTGATAAGGACTAAACAGCGCCGCGAAAAGGCGAGTGGAATAACGCGCAAGAAAGCGAAGTTTAAAATGTTTTTGGGCTTGAGCAAAACTAAGGAGAAATGTCCTTTAGCTAGAGGCAGACCGAATTGCGTAAGGCATAGTCAAAAGACGGGACGCCAGGGTTTTGTCAAGTTCAAGAGGAAATTTAAGGGAGGAAGACATTCTGTTAAATTCAAAATGAAAATGGGTACGAGGTGCTCAGAGGGGCAGCCTAGCAATTTCGGGAGACTGATGAAAAACCGAAAGTTGCAAATATTCGCGAGGGCGAAGATTAATAGACAGGATGATTTAAGGGAGCCGTATGACAGGGTTTCCAAGAAAATTCAGCGTAAGCGAGATGCTACGAGGAGGGTTAACTCCAAATTTAAAGGAATCCAGTTTGGGAAAATTTAAATTCTCAGATGAGATTTTGAGGGTCAAGGGAGAATTTAATGCTGCGTGAAACAGTGACCCAGAAATGTATGTGTAGTAATTATGTGTATTGGTTTTTTTTGGTATGATTTTATACCAGAATATTGAATTGAGTAAATTGTAGTGTATAATCTTTTATGTGATGATTTTTGTGAAATTTAAAGTGCATATATGTTGGTAAAACATGACCACATAGTTTGAGAATGGATTTAGGCAAATTAGGTATATTTCATTATGTTCAATTAGTATAACGTTTGTGATCAATTAGCATAATGATTTTGTTTTGGCGAAAGGTCCTAAGACGCTTTTTGTGTAAGCCGGTGGAAGGCCTCAGAAAGACTGTCATTAATATACTGCAATACAATCTTGTTATTGTTAGAAAAGGAACCAAACGAGTTAATTTGTTATGACTCTATGTCAGGAAATGACGTGGAATTGTGGAATCCTAGTGTAGAAATAAATGTGGGCTCAACTGTGAGTTTCGGTTTCCTGGCCAATCGAGTGGAAAGAGGCCGATTGAGTCGCGCGTTTGGATAGGAGAAATTATGTTCCGTGGGTTACAGGACCAACTGAATGTCGAATAGTTAATGATCTTGTAATGCCGAATGTTTAATGAAATAGTAAGAATTACATAACTAATATTTAGTAAGAAATATAAGTTTAATTTTGTCCACTATAATGGTAATCGTTATCCACGATGATGTGTTTTTGCTTTAAGAGAAGTTTACAGAGTAATTGTGAAATTTTTAATTGGTTAACGTTGTGATCAATGTATGTTGTGTTAACTGTGTTTATTTGAGTAATGGTTCTTTGTTTAATGTGTCTTTGAGTAATATTTTGTTTCATGTTATTGCAACTAGGTTAAGATACAGTCGATAATTGAAATATGGTCAAAATGGTGGTAATGTTTGTAATTAAGTAAGATTAGAGTAATGTATTGTTGTAGTACCTATGCTAAAATATGTTAAATGAAACTGCTTAATGTGTTGGCGGATAGAAGCTAAACGAGTTGTAGGGTACTTTGTTGGCTATGACTGGCCGAAAGGTGCGGGTGCTAACGCCCTTAAGTTTATAATTGAACCGAGAAGGTTATCTGCAGATAGAATGGCCTTGAGGCTATGTTTTTGTTGTTTTCTGTATGAGATTGTTAAAATAAGTTTTTTAGTGCATTATGAGTATTTTGTTTGTCTTAAACATGTATGAATTTATTATGTGTTTAGCTAATGTAATATCAGTGTAATCATTATCTCTTACTGGAAATTGAATTGATGTTTTTCAATCTCGAAAAGTATTCGGAGTGCAGGTTTAGGAATGATGTGTCCCAGACTGAGTGCAGTTTAGGGCATTTTCGAGGGAAATTTCTAAAGTAGGCGGAAATTGACTCTAGGAAGTTAGGGCTGAAGAAAGCCAAATGGTATTGACCTCTTTGGAAATGTTTCGTGTGGGCATACCTAAAGGGACCTACCGAACTTTCCATTAGACTTTTTTATGTATAAAAAAGCCTTTAAAGGGGGGAGGAGCTGTGATGGCGGCGGGCCCTCTGCTTAACCCCCGGTATATTATATATAAAATTTGGTGAAGTTTCTTTTCAGTTTTGAATGTTTACCAGAGGCGAGTTCAGGTAATCAATCAAGAGGCGTGCCAGCTCTCTGGTAAACAGATGACAACCAGGACCGGAGGTGCAAATGGTTTGCTGGACGTGTTTCCGGAGGTATGCAGGGGAACCGGTTTTGGACTGGTGTTCGTCTGTGGAGGAGAGAGCAAGCTAGCGTGGTGACAGGACAGACAGAGAGAGACAGGGGTCCGGCGTGGATGTCGATTTTGTCTCGGACCAGAGTTTTACGTGTGCGGAGAAGCCACGTGGCGGTGATTGCGATTTGTTTGGTGAATTAATTGAATTGGCTGGAGGCCATGCATGCACTGGAGGTGCAAAACTCATATGGAGTTAATGTAAATGTGTAAATACGTTAAAGAATAAAGGTGCTTGTTTTACGTTCCTTAATCCAGCGTATTCTGGGTGATTTCTGAAGGAACCGGGTGGCTAGGAATTAGCCATAGTTCGGCGCGCTATCGAAATAGACTGGGCAGTGAAGACGAATTGCCCCAGTATATGATTCCACCCCCCTTAGGATTGGCATTTTGAGGGATTGTAATCGCTCTCTCTTTATAGGGGGGTTAAGCGCTGCCCCCCAATTTTTCATTTAAATTATATTTTTGTCAACTATTTACAGGTACATAAATGCTGATAATCAAATAAAATTGGTATTGTCAGATATCCTGAACTTTTCTGCAAAGCGCTACAGGATTCATTTTATAAATTTCGTCCACCAAAGGAATTTATGAGCGTTTGAAATACACTTTATCAGATTTTTCCCCGAATAATTTAAATTTTAAAATATTAATTGCATTTAAAAAAAAACGAAAAATGTACACAAATGTAAAATTTTTTTCTCTATGACGGAGTACATTTTTTTAAAAAAAATCTTTGAATCCAAGTCGGCAATCCGTGGACAAATTTTCTGCATAGGTTAACATTGAGGTGAGCGAATCCAATGGGGTTAGTACATAGCAGCCTTAATATGCTTAAAAATACATGACGTCACTTCCTGCGAACCTCTTAAAGCTGTAGTCTCATCCCATACGTACATATTGACATTGTTATTACGGAAGTTATGGAAACCTCAGTTGTATACATACATATTTCGCTTATTATAAGCTACCGAAACAGAAAATTTAGGATACAGAAGTGCTCTATTTAAATCAAATGAGAATCCATAATATTCCTCGAGATACGCTTTTGCTTTTTGCTGGTCATTTGTTAGATATTACTTGCCTTGTTCGGCAATTTTCAAATGTAAATCATGACTTCGTCTAAGATCTTCCTCATTGCTAGATGCTTCAATTTTTAGCTTCATTAAATCACACTTTTGGCATGTATCTTCGCGAGGAGAATGACAATTTAAGTTGAACTCGGTATTAAATACTTTCCTGTAAGTTCACTCATTAACGTATGATTGATTATTTTTGTTACATTTCTCCACATGAGGGTCATACATTTTTCTAATATCTAAATTGGGACTTAAATATTTTCGTCCTGGAGTATGGCGAACTCTGGTGTAGTGGCTTTCATGTGCTGGAAAACTTAAAATGTGTTCTTTTACAACCATAATCTCATCTTCATCTGTTTTTCGAGATGATTATCCCCATGGCGATCTGTTCCAGCTATTTCAGCATTCAGAGCACGAGGCAACTGTCCAGCAGATATTTTAAAGGTATCTAAAAAAGTTTCTTGCAAACAGGCACTTTTGAATTAGTCATATATAGAAAATATTTATAGTTGCCTTTTCTCATCGGTCTTTCAAAAGTTCTGAGTCTCCTTTGTTTTATTATTTGTTTATGAACTGCACCACATAGAAATAAGTTCTGGTTTGTAAAATTTTTTGGTTTCCAAAAAATTTCAGTTAGATTTTCTCTCTTCAAATTCAAAGTGATTCAAACATTTTTTTTGAGCAAAGGGAATCCTTATTTCCAATGATTTTAGCACTAACAAACTTATGAATTTTTTGTAGTTTAGACTTCTTCGCCACTATTTCTCTTAATTTTTTATGATATTTGTGTATAATGAGGTTAATTTGTTGTCTTTCTTTTTTTCATTTTCCTTTGCTCTATGTCTGGGATTTCCGGACTTACACATAATAATATGTTTGCAGTAAAGTCCTGGTTTACTTCACCTGAAGATGATAATTGTCTTATTCGTTTCCATTTCTTAGAAGTATTACCTCTATTTTGTGGTCGTATAATATCTACAAACAGCATTTAAAAAAATCAACTTATTCACATAACCACGTTGCAATGAGCATTGCTTTTTTATTATTATTTAAAATATAATTACCTGAACCACTATCTGATGCCATAATAGCAATATAATTAATAATCAATAAAAAATCAATAACTATAACAATTAAACCATTTATTATTCTCCTTTTGAATTTGACAGAAAAGATAGTTTGGTGTTTCTTATCATTCATAAGTTGTTCACAGCAAAATACTCTCACGCACAACCGCTGGCGTAGCTAAAATTTACAAATAAACTGACTCCCGTTGAACGACGCAACTGCCAACTCAATCTAACGATTCAATTTTCCCAACTCTTTAAAAGTTACATCGGATTATTTTAATTGAAAAAGATGTGGCTCAAAATAACTGATAAACTGATTTTTTTTTTTAAATTCTTGACTTAGACCATTTTTATAATTATGGGCATGCATGCGTACATACGTACATACATACATACATACATACATACATACATACATACATACACAAACAAACAAACAAACACACATATATATATACAGGGTGATTCAAAACTCCATGTGCAAACTTTTAGGGGAGGCAGAAAACTCACGACAGAATCACATAGGAGTGTATGACCGGAAACTTAAACCTGATCAGCTAGAGCAGTGGTCCTCAACACCCGGGCCGCGGACCGCTACCGGTCCGTGGATCAAATAGTACCGGGCCACCCAAGGAACATTAAATTATTTCCATTTTATTTACTATGGTGTATTTCTCTCGGGTTAGTGCGACTTTGTCAGGTTTGTGCTAATTTATACCTTTGTAACAGAAGAAATCTTGTAACTATTTCAAATTAGTTTATTGTTTATCAAACATTTCAAGATTATAAATTAAAATTGCAGTCATAGCCCCCCTCAGCGGGCCGCGGTAAAATTATCAAACGTTGACCGGTCCGCGGAGATTAAAAGGTTAGGGAGCACTGAGCTAGAGGATAATCTAAGATGCAGAAAAATCATACATTCCTATGTGATTTAGTTTTCTACCTGCCCTAAAAGTTTGTACATGGAGTTTTGAATCACCACACACACACACACACACACACACACATATATATATATACAATCCTAGATTCCTTGGAATCCGTAGTATGAATATACTTCATTTTAGAATAAAAATATTTTCCTTATTAAATTATTAAATTTTATTGGCATTAGATTACTTATAAAGTAAAAAAAGGTGAATTATTATTTTAATATCTTACGTTAACATATTTTTTCTCCTTGCACACATATGAACATACATTTTTAAAATTATGTTTCTTTTTGCGTTTTATTTATATCATTTAAATATGCGGTAAACGTTTGGCTTATTAGATACAGAATAATTTGCTTTTTCAATGGAGAATATTTTTAATGTCGTAGATATGACATATAATCATACACAGCACAAGGTTAAAGATATTCTTAAAAAAATTCCAATAGCTTATATAGTAATTAATTACTTATAGTAATTAATTACTTATATTACTATTAATTGCTTATATAGTAATAGTTAAATTACGATTCTTTTATAGTAATTAGACGGTTTACTCTCTTTTTACAGAAAGATAACCTGTAAATCTAAAAATGTCTGCTCAAAATGATGAGTGCTGAAAGTTTTCAGATTAAAAGGTTGATGAAGTCATTAAAAATATCAATTTACATCTGTAAAATTTATAAAACAACATCAAGTATGTTACTTATACATGAAGGGTTTAAAATTTCTAAAATTTCAAGGGGTACTCTTATGACATAAAATAAGATTAAAAAATCAAGTAATAGAATTAAGGACGTTATTCATCTGATCACAATATAACAGTTCAAAATTTCCCTGGGAAAAGCTTAACTTAAATAAAATATATAAAGGATATTTTTATAAAGTGGATTTGACTTTTCTGTTGAGCGTATACAAAGTATTATGCTGCCTATAGACCTTTTTATCTAAGAAAAATTGCGAGAGCTCTTTTAAAAGGTATCTATATATTTAAGTTGCTAAGCCGACTTTTTGGGCAGTCCGTGAGAGAAAACTACAGGATCAATTTACTTCACTTTGGTCTTAAACGAAAGACTGTAATCTGTAGATTTGTCAAATTTGGTTTTTGTAACCACAATTTCTATTAATTAGCGATAAATTTACAATTAAAAATTTATTTCTGCACATGCTCAGTGGCATGTTTAAATCTGTCTTTAGAAACTTTGTTTCTGCGCATGCTCAGTGACATGGTTTAATGATAAACACGTTTATTTCAAGGAGTCTCTAGATCTCTCTCTGCCATTTTTATTTTTATGATAATTATGTTTGTGAAATATAAGATTAAACCTGATGGAAATTGTTTATTTCACGTTGTTTAATTAGCGATGATTTATAATTAAAAAAATTGCTTTCTGTGCTTGCTCGATGAAATTTTTTAATCTGGCTTTAGATACTAAGTACGAGGCTGCTTAAACACATTAATTTTTTTCTGCGCATTATTATGATTTTCTACATTTGATATGATGTGTTGAGTTTAATTTGTATATTAGTACATTTATTTACTATCTAGCCGTCATGTTTTGACGGGTACCAACTAGTGAGCTTATAAATTAGATTGAATGACTTTAAATTCAGCCGAGAGAAGGAATTAATAATATATGGGTTTTTATGCATGGAAGGGGTAGCCGAAGGTTTCATTGCGCGTATGAGGTAGTTGAGGGGGGAGGGGGAAACCGAAAGACATCGAGTGAGGGATATTGCAGTCAACGAGAGTCTTCCCGTTCTCTTACAGCAAATAGCTCGGAACGTCATTTGTTACAAAACAGACGGAAATAAACGATAAAAAAAACTTTGAACAGATAAGAAAGTAAATGAATAGCTTTACGTATATGTCCTAATCAATTACTCAAAGCTTCAGTATTTTATACCCTCTTGATTATCATACTGATTTAAAAAAATCTTATCAGAACGTATCGTAGCTTTTCAAGTTCAATTCAACCGGAGTTCGTATACAAAGAAAAATTACTGTACTACCGTACATTCAAAGTTTTCTTTGAATGTACGGTACTTTGAATGTACGGTACAGTTCCTTGTGAAACTTGAATTATTTTTTTCTGCTTGGAAAATTTGAAACTAAGAGCCCCTAACTATTCAGGATTGGCACGCACGCATGCACACACACACACATATATATATATACACACACACACACACATATATATATATATATATATATACACATACACATATATATATGTATATATATACACACATACATATACATATACACACACACATACATATACATATACACACACACATACACACATATACACACACTCACATACATACACACACACATACACACATATACACACATATATATATATACACACACACACACACATATATATATATATATATATATATATACACATACACATATATATATGTATATATATACACACATACATATACATATACACACACACATACATATACATATACACACACACATACACACATATACACACACTCACATACATACACACACACATACACACATATACACACACACACACACACACACACACACACATATATATATATATATATATATATATATATATATATATATATATATATATATATATATATTCCCCAGAAGTTAATTATTTTGGGAATTCCAAGTTCATATAAAACCAGAAAACTACTTTATATAAATTTATCAATTTTGAAAATATTTATGAGAAAACATATGTTTGTCAGATCACAAACCGTTATATATTCGAACCATTTATCTTTAGAGTACGAGAAATATTAAATTAAAAATAACGAACAAATGATGAAAGTTCAAACATTCTAAATAAGAAAAAATATCAAGCTAGATTTTAAAATCCAAAATAAGAAAATCGAACTGGTAGACCACATGAAAGACTGACCATAAGTAAACGACCACATGAAAAAAAAATTACGGCCAGAATAAAATGAATGAGAGTCAGTAGAAGACTTTTAAATTTCTTTAACACATAGCTCCCATACATTTTGAGCTGAAGTCTAAGAGCCCTCCTGGTTTGACCAGTGTAGTTCAGGTTGTCGTTAAACGGTATAAATACTCCATTAAAATTACCCCTAAAACGTTTTTTTTTTTCACAAGAGGGACATATATAAATATGTAACCAGAAGACAACGACAACGCGAAAGAGTCTCGAAAGACGCCATTCATCATCTATTTTCGTAGCGGAGCTGAAGGAAAGTTCCTGATTTAGATGACAGCCCACCAAAAACTAGCTGCTTGTTTGGTTAAAAGCCCCTCATGCCAGGTTCTCAGAGGAAAAGCAGCGGCAGTGATGCCTTTGCGACTTTCATACCTGAGGCCAACAAACTAGTTCAAAAGTTTTAATTGTGTAAAAACGTTTTAGAGATTAAGGCGTAAGCGTTTACTTAATACTCATACACATATACATACATAAATCTGCATATTACATGTGTTTATATCATGAGCGAAGTGTTTAGGCAATGCTACATAAAGATGTTAAACTTTGTACAAACACCATTCACTATCACAAACCATTATTTACAACTGACACTCTAAGTGAAGGAGAAAACCCTCTATATCAGTCTTCCCATTCTGTTCCTGTATTAAGCAGTGAATAGTGTTTATCTTCAGACGATTAATGCCAGTGTTAGTGCTTTCGGTACGATACTGTGAAGTATAATTAGCGTTCAGTGTTTGTACAACGTTTATCACCTTTACCGATTGCCTTTGCTTTAGGGGGAAAGAAATATCTTTACCGATCTTTTTTTTTTCATGGTTAAGTTTTATTTACATGTTGGGCAAATTCACGTCTTTATAATTGTTTTTTCCATGTTATTTTATGCACTTTAGTGAGGGATAGATTTTAATTATGAAGTCATATTTCCATTCCAGTTGTAACTAACATAGATACTAAGGGAAAACCCATTTACTGATTTACGCATTTCATGTAATTTTTGCTTCACAGTACTGTAACTTATGAAAACAGGGCTTGTGGCGGCCCAGTGGTACAGCGCATTGGTTTTCGGTGCTCAGGGTACTCGGATCGAATCCTGGCGTCGCGCCACGAAAAATGTCTCCGTTCGTGTAGTCCCTTCATAGGGGGTAATGCTGTCCGCCTATATGGTGCCCCCACAATAATATGGGCAGTAAAATTGCGGCGTTGTATAGGTGAATGTTTGACGACAAGTGCCTCCGTACTGGAAAAAAAAAAAAAAAAAAAAACTTATGAAAACAAGGGAAGTGAATTGTTCCATCATACAACACTAGATAACTGTCCTACGGATACAGAAATTTCTGATAAGAATAAAACAAAAGCTTTGCTAAAAAAGCTATTTACTGAAGACTCAATTTTGAAAAAACATAATAAAAACAAAATAAACAACACCTGTCTATTGGATTATTCGTGAATTTGTCACCAACAATTAAAGAGGAAATGCTCTGCAGTTTTACAACTTACTGCTATGCTAAAGTTATTTAAGTTTACAAAACACATTTTAAAATACTCTTATTTTATAACACTCTACTTAAGTTTACAACACTCTATACAACAGGATTCACAAGCTTTATTAATTTTACTTCTACTTAAAAACCGTGTGAGTATTGTGCCACATATTGTACGTGTGCTGTATTGCTTCCTTGCCGCTTTGTTTGTGCATTAACCAACATTGTTGATGCTGTCATTTAAAAATTTCAAAACGTATTGTAGCGGTACAGTGTTTTGTTTAAGTTATTTTTGGGAGTTATATATTGTTATTGTTATCAGAGTTATGGTTGGAAAGGAGGGAGGGGTGTGCTAGAGATATCTGCTGATTTTTTCCTTTCGCGAGGGTCGTATTCCCTTAAGGTATCCGACCACGTTTAAATCATCATTTTCGTCAAAAAAATTCCAAATTTTTTTACTGTCTCATATTAAAGATAGAACTTTTAGCTTTCAAAAACCATTTACAGTTTGTTTCTGGAGTCATTAGAAGCTGAGATACAGTTGTTTAATTATCAGCTGTTAAACCGGAAGTGCGCATTTAAATAACCGGAAGTTGGTAGTTTTATAAAGAAAAAACATAGTAAACAGCTATTATTCCTCTTAATTCCAGAAAAAAGTACATTATTACTGAGCTCAAAGAAGGTGTATGCTACAAAGCTGGTAAATTTTAGACAACTGTTGAGTTTTTAAGGTTGCAATTTTTCGTAGTTAAACTTTAAATTGAATTTCTGGAAAACAGAATTTTTTGGTATACTCTTATAGTACAACAATGACAACTACTATAATAATGTTCAGAATTTAATGAAATTTTATACGTTTGTTTGTTATGATGTTATGGATGCAATGAACCAAAATCTTTACAATATCTTACCTAGAGATAAATTATTGGCACATTTTATCAGAAATTTCCCTTTTTTTCTTATTTTTTTGTATTAAATTTACTCGATTGGCTGATACTCAGTTATACTTAAGAGAAAAATCATTATTTTGGTTAATTGCATGCGCAAATCAATGTATCTCTATATTTATACAAGAAATTATGATATTTTTCACATATTCTTTTAATTATAAGCGTTATCATAAAGATAAAAAAAGGTTAATTTTTTTTCAATTTTTCTAAAATTTCAACAAAAATTTATTTTTTCTTTTCCAAATTTTGATATTTTTCTAAGTTTTATAACCTGCTATCAGTTTAACTGGAAATTTTTTTATATAAAACCCAATTGAAAGATTTTGGTTTTGAACGGGGTCGGATACCTTTTAACATGTATATTTGCTAGATAGGCTGGAAATAAAGATCTTTTTTCTGGAACGAATCCACCATGAGTCTTAAACTGAACCCTATTAAAAATCTTACTATCCTTGGCTAACTATTTCCCATGGTATATCTCTAGACGTCAGGAACAACATTTTAGATTTCAAGTCTCGGCTTGCTTTTGCTCCAGAATAATCTGATTTTCTCCCTCATACACCTGTTTGATGCTGTGTAGGCTATCTAGAGCCACGTTTCTAATTGGTCCGATTAATTTTTACTTTAAAAAAAAACCCACTAGACCATGAGACGTTGCTGTATGTTTGCAAGAGTTGTGAATAGGAAAGAAACAAATTAGTCAGCAAATAAAAATAAAGAACTATCTCACAGAGTAAAGTAATTTAACATATGGAAAGTAAGAACCTTTAAATATTTGCTATAAATAACTGAAAATTATACTGCTTGAAGTCTTTCTTGTGCGATATCAGTCCTTGTATTCATTATAATCTTTAAAGTCTTTAATAATCTTTAACAGCATTTAAAGTCTCTAATCACAGAATCAACTTTAGACTGTAGGTGTCGGCCTGTTTAGATCGTGTATTGTATAATATAACCTCAGTGCTCCGGAAACCTGTAAACAAGTTTATCTCAATCAATGAAAAAACTAAATTTATTGATTCACTTGTAAATTTCGTGAGTCGGAGGTCAGTCTGCCTGATGCAACATAAAATAACTGACTCTTTACAAAAGGAAAATTAAATGACTGAGTAATATTTTTAAGAAAGGAAGTAATTACTATGATTGACGGTTTTCCATTCTGATATAATGAAAATCATGCATTTTATTATACAAAAGAAAAAAAAGTTTATTATAAAAACGCATAAAGGATATTTTCATTACTATGTACTAATTTTCCTTGTCCTTTCGTTTTTTTTATTATTTTCTCTGAAAGTTTTTCGTCGATGATATAATACCTATAAAGAAACTAAAAAGACTCTTCTTGCTTGAAACTCTAGATCAACTCAATTTGTTAATCAATATTTGGATCAAATTTCCGTACAACGCGAAGCCAAATAAACAGGACTACTAGAACATAAAAATACTAACTTTAGTAAATTATGGAAAAACCTGACTGTTTCTTCAGAGCCGAAGTATTTGTCCGCGAAATTCGAATATTTTTTTTTTACATAGTATTGTACTGTGGGCCCACAAAGTTTTTCATTTTAACATTAAAAATTTAGATAGTTAAAAATAAAAGTCGAAGAGGAGAAAAATATCCTGAAAAATATTGCGTTATCTTTGATGCTTACAGTCTATTTTACAGCAGCCGCGAACCTTATATAAGCTGTTACAACACTTTGAAAGGATCCCTTTTTGTAAAAGAAATATTCATCTTCTTTGATAGGAGGTGTACAATTTTAGAAGATACGCCCATGAACGGGGATGATGACAAGAACATTAATAAACAATTCAAAGTAAACTTTGTGGTTAGTCACACGAGACAATTACATTTAATACTCCAGCCTGACCAAAGATATACTCTGTTGACCTAATACTAATAAATTCCCTAATAAATTATTTTGGGATTTAGGAAACGTTTTTATTCAACTGACTTGTTCTTCACAAGCACCTCTTGAGTTCTAATTTTTCAAGCGAATAACATGTGGGCTCAAACGCGAATAATTACGGAATATTATATTAAATCTGTTTATCTTGAGCGAATATTAAAAATTTGGCATGATAAACGAAGTACATAAAATGTTAGCTTCTTCAGCAATCAATAAATATTTGTTTAAAGGAAAAGGGGAATTTTTAAATAAAGCGTAAGTTGAGATGAAAGAGCTAGACGCCTCTGTGTAAAATATTCATAAAAAATTCCATTAGATTTCGACACAAATCAGTATCACTGAATAAAATGTGTCGTAAGCTAGTTGACTTTATGGAAGATATGCAGGGAAGAGGGGGTAGTAACCTTTTGAGATTAATTTTTTCTATCAGAATTATCTAATTAGGCTTTTCCCACAATGTTTCCTACGAAAGATATATTTGTTACCTTTTTGGTGTTTTTCAGCATTTGAAGATCGTTTATGATTCGATCTGACTATATTTGGTATAAAGTACATAATATTTTCTGAGATGCATTTTATGCTAGAAAATGTTAGTCTTGGATCTATAGCGAGGAGATATAATTAAGTGCTGTAGAGTGATTATGAAACTGTAAGTTGTGAACTCTTCAATTACGAAACTCTTATATCTCATATGAAAAAGTGCATATCTTTTGTTCTTTTACTAATTTTGTAGATTATTAGTAAAGACTTATAATAAATGTAAAGAAGATTTTTCAATAAAAGGGATTAAATATACTATATCAGTTTCTAAAACTTTTATCCCTTTCCTAACAGTTGATGAATTAACTTTATGTATGAATAACAATGAAGCTTTATTTAATTTACAAATATTTGATATACACTTCTTAACACAAAAAAATAAAAGATCAGCTAAAATTAAAATTATATCATCGCTAACATGCCAGTGTTGATGAAAAAATATCTTTTTGTTCTTAGGGGAGATAAATTCAATATATATTTACTATTTGTGCTTTGACATGGATGTGTAATTAGCTTCTATTTTTGGAATTTTACATCAAAGAACATTACTGAACTAAACACATTCCTACTGACGCTTCGAATACAAGTAGATCAGATAAAAATCATAATTCCTGATTACAGATGGAATTCCCATAAAGTTGAGAAGGATTTTTTCCCCCGACTACTTCTGTGATAATTTTCTCCTATTAAACCAGCTTCCTGGACTGAATCTCATAATCCGATGAGCCTACAGCCTTTAACGAAATATTCAGTTTTTTTTCGGGAATACCTTCGACTGAATGGCGTCGTTATTGATTATTTCTCAGGTCGCCAGTGGAATTCACTTGAATGAATGTAGTAAACAGGTATGCGTTGTTATTTGATTAAATTATAATTACTCTGCTGAATTTCTTTATCAATAGTCACACAGCGTTAGAAGAGCATATGTTTTGAAGAACACAAATTTTAATGTTCGCTATTATAATTTTTCAGTGAATTAAAAAAAATGTAAGGGATTTCATTTTATGACAATACAAAATACTACAAAGAAGTACCTTATTACTAATTCTGAATACTGAGAGAAGATTTTGGTCTGATTAAGTAAAATTATCAATTTTTGAACATTTCCTTAAAAATTTATCTAGTTTAAATAATTGATAAAAATTCTTATAATAAAAAGTAGAGACTGGCATTAACGTATGCATGTGTCATTTACTCGAATGGAAAAAAATACGAAATATGTTTTTTCTTGTGTCATTAATATAAACTTGTGGTTTCCTAATGTGTTGACGATTCAAGAAGCAATTTTGTTAGTGGTTTTATTTATTGTTTCGGAGTAAGATTTCAACATTTCTTTTCACTTATTCGGGAATTTTAAAGAGAAATCTCTTGAAAAATTTACCATTACTTTTTTTATAAGAAAAGAAAACAATCGCTTTAAATATTTATATGTTGTTTTATTTGCGAAATTAACAAATTTTACTTTTCATACTTTTTAAAGAGTTTATTGTTTTAAAACGATTGCCTAGACGATAAGATAAAATTCCTTTATTTAGGCTTGAAAGAAAGAGGAGGCGATATACTGTTTGTGGTTTACAAAAGTTAACTTTAACTGTGTCCCCCCCCCCCCCCGTCAAAAAAATAATAATAATATCCTGCACTAACGGCATTCCAAGATACCAACACGCATGTCTATATCTGCACGAGAAGCATTCGAAGTTGCCGGCATCAATATTTAAACATGTTTAAGGGGAATATCTGAGTTGTTGCCTTCAATGCTTGGCACCAGTACGAGTGACATTGTGAGTTGTCAAAACACATATTCATGCTAGCTCAAGTCGGATTCCAAGTTGCAGGAAGAGCTGCTTGGGTCAGTCAAAGTGCAGAGTGAAAAGCCTAAAAGAAGCATACAGTTATTACGTATTTACTTTGGCGAGGTTTGCAAAAGAATCTATATATTTAAGTTGATAAGCCGACTTTTTAGGCAGTCCGTGAGAGAAAACTACTCTGTATAAACAAAAATTTGAAACTGCGGATGTGTTGAAGAAGCGTATCATTCAAGCAATTCGTGTAATAACACCTGCTATGCTACGAAACACTTGGAGAGAACTGAATTACCATTTAGATGTTTGTCGTGCTACAAAAGGTGCACACATCAAAATCTATGTTACTATGATGGAAATCGATGATTGATATTAAAACTGGGTGAGATGTTCCTTCTATTTAAATAATTTTTTAAAAATTCTAATGGGTAGTTCTGTAAAAATAAGCCATAACTTTTGGATACCTTTAGCCTGGACACCCTGTATTAATTTTGCCGTTATTATAAATATGTCTATTATGGAAGAAAGCATTTTTTTATTTTATTTCCCAAACATGTTTTTAAATACAAAAGAAAAAAGTCTCAGAGCAAATTTGCTTTCAATCTGTTGCCCTGCAAATAAACAAAGAAATAACTCATAGGAAAATCTATAAAAAGACTTCGAATCCCCGAGGACATATAAGAATCCATTTGGATTCTGCAAAAAGACAAAATCGGTGAATTGAAATACCTGAATAACGAGATGATCGAAGGTCTGCGATCAATGTTGTATCAAATTTCAGTTGAAGTTTTATTATTTGAAAAGAAAAGTACAACTTTTCAGATAAACGCATTTTTTTATCAAACTTAATTGGGAAAAGAAGAAGAATTCACACAATAGTTAATTTAGAGAAGTATGTTCATAATACACAGGAATAAAGAGAATGAAATCTGAATTGAGAAAACATTTGATATAGTCTATAAACATGGAACAGAATTTTTTTTTTAGCTTGGACTACCAGAAAAATAATGAACAAAAAATAATAAACTAAGGCATGACGAGACATTGAAATCTCTGAGCCCCGTAACAGACTGTCGTGGATACTTATTTACCTTATACTTTTAGCAATGAAATCAATCACATAATTACAACTTGTATGAGTAACTTAGATTGTGGCTTCGGCTCGTCTCAAAGTTTATTTATAAATTAGTGTATTTGACCATAGAACAGGATTTGTTCTGTCAGTTTATAAGCCAAGAATAAACATATGTTCAAATCTTTGTATCTAAAGAGCAAACGAGGGAAAAATGGAGAAAACAATAATACTACCATTGAACTTTATAACATAATATATTTAATTCTGTATCTATTATTTACCAATTTGTTATGAAAACGAAATCTAACGAAGAGTAGATTTGGACGTTAAAACTTACTGAAAGGGTGATTAGCCAGAATGAATTCAAGTAAGAAAATTGAACTTGAACACGAGTGGACCTACTTCCCCTGTACAGTTTCAAAGACTACACTTAGCTGGTGTACAAAAACTCATGAAAAGAGTCTATAATTAAATAAACCGAGCGATTTTGAAGGGAATTATGGAATATGAAATCGTAATAGAACAACATTGAAAGTTCTGTAAAATAATAACTATAGTCACTTTTCATTAAATTTACATTCATTCCAAGTCCCTGTCTAAATCGTTTAGAATCTGCTGATATCTTTTTGCCATGTTTCTGAAAAAAAAAATAAACACTCAATTTTCAGCAATTATTTATTTTATAATTAGTCTCTTTCTATTAATTATTTATTCTTAATTTTACGTGTCATGATTACTGAAATCCAACTTTTATGAATTATAAATGAACTGTCCAAGAGGAAAAAAGAAAAATGCAAGTCGATTTTGCTAAGGTTTTCTGATTACTTATATATTTTTGTAACTGTAAAAACGTTTTATAGAAAATATTTCAGTTTTTAATTAAAAAAATATTGACGCGTTTAAAAGCTCGAAAAATCAGTCAACGAACTTGTGAGTATCTACTAGAACAAATTAAAATTTTGTAAAATGAGATCTGCTTGGAGACATCTGCAGTCGCAAGAAAAGTTTGACTTCGGAATAGTTTGCGGAGTCTTATGGCTGTAAAATAAAAGTAACCTGAATCCAAAATAACGCAAAGCAGTTTGCAATAAGTTTCAGAAACTTTTTCTTTCATAAAACATAACAGCATTCAATATAAGTGTCAGAGAGGGGAAAAAATGGCAGATGATCATTTCTCTCACTGAATACAGAAGTTTATTTTTTAAAGGGGTTTTCTTTATACCTCCTTCACCCCAGCCACCCATTACTTTGTAAATTTAATTTCTTAAACTCTAACTAGTCAAGTGTACTAATTCAAAGTTCTTATGGTAAGATCTAAATAATATCTGGACTAAAAACAAAACAATTTTTTAATAATCGAATACAGTTTAAGAAAATTTTATTTATTTTGTCAATACAACACATATTCAGGCAGACCACTCCTTTAACTTTGAATCTAAACCAGGCATGTCCAACCCGCGGCCCGCGGGCCGCATTTGGCCCCTTCCAGCTAGTTATACGGCCCCACAGGATCATAAACTTATAAGACCTATCTTACCAGGAAAATTATCCCTCGCTTCCTGCCATTCATGCCATCGCTTTTCGGCACTACATTTAATTGTGATCAATTTTCAAAGCTTACGAAGAGTAAAATTAGACATGACGAGCACCTTAAGAGCTCACTAAGAATTACAACCACTTCCATGGTACCAGACACTGATACATTAGTTTCTCAAAAATATGGTTAAATATACCACTTATATTATGTCTATGATACCCTCTTTTTCAATATAACTTAGCCAAGGCCTTGTGGTAAAGTGGTAAAGCTGACTAGGACCAAGGTGGCCTTGTGGTAAAGCGCGCTGGCTTTCGGTGCTGAGGGTGCTCGGATCGAATCCCGGCGCCCACCACTAAAATACCTCTGTGTCTAGGAAGGATATGGGCAAGTTAAATCAGTAGATCGGAAAGTCCCTCTATATAGGTCAGAGAGGGTGGGAGAGGGTACGATCCCTCAGATGTCACCCCTGGGGTTGCTCGGTCAAAATTGAGGTGGCAACTAGCTAAGACGGACTCCGACCCTTGTGGCGCTATTCAAACCGGATCCGCACACTTCAACCCGAAGCCTATATGGACATGGTCTCGAATTACATTCCAGCCAGGGAGCATAAGAAACAACAATCAATTCACCTTTTGTTACTTCTCTACATTAACTTTGTTATTTATTTTATATGCGGCCAAAGACAATTCTTCTTCTTCCCTGAAAGCGGATCAGGTAAGCCAAAAGGTTGGACACCTATGATCTAATCCTTACAGAAAGGTTCTCCGAAATCGGCTTTCCTATCCTATTAGCACGACCGTGTCCGAAGAGTCAGCAATCTTCTTCAGACAGTTATTTCACTGAGCCTATTACCAGCGTCGGAAGAATCACCTATCTTGAAACACATTCTGTTATCGTGCCTCTCACTTTTTCCTAATTTGCCTACAATTCCGTTCTTTGTCCTTTGTTTATTCCTCCGAACGGAAGGAATATGAGGCGTTATTCCAAAAGACTTTGTAAAAGTTGCGACAGGAAAGGTTTATGTAAAAACTGGTTAAAAACTAAAAACAAGGCAACACATCTCGCTCTTTTCGTGGTATTTTATGAGATTTACAGTCGTTGATCCCATGCTTGAGATGGAAAAATTGTATGTAACTTATTTCAAACTCATGATTTATTTTAGATTTCATAAGTTTTTTAACTATTAAATTGACTGTTACTCGAAATATTTATAACATTAGAGGTGAGAATTTTAATACTATTTGAAATATTTTTTAGAAAACAACATTTTCGTAGTTGTTTTAATAACTTCAACGGCTATTAGCTAGGAAGCCATTAGCTTTTGGAAATAAGAGCAGGAACTTGCAAGGTTGTTTGATGACGTTATCTTCAAAGATACTCTGGCAGAGTTTTTGTAAATTTATAGAGGTTAGCGTCACAAGCTTCCACTGAGTAGACTCGGGTTCGGCTAGGATGTTTTACTGCCCCTCCCCCCCCCCCATATGCAGTGATGTCGGTTCTCTTATATAGTCAATGGTGAATCAAGCACTTTGAGGGCCCCAAGCGCTAACTAGTTTCTAAGCCCTCTTGTTCTAAATTCAAATGCTATTACTAAGTAACGCTATCAAATTAATTTATTTCTTAATAAAAAGTACTGATCAATTTATCCTTTCCTTTAAAAATTAATTTAATTTTATCCTTTTGCAGTCACAGATTTGATCTTCATAACTCATTTCTGTTTATTTTGGCATTTAAAATAAAATGAAAAATATATTATTTTTTATTTATAAAGAAAGAATAGGAAAAATTACATCGTGTATCTTATGAATTGCAGAAAATTCATGTAAATTTATTAAAAATTACTTAACAATTTTGTAATATTAAAACAATTATGTACATACATCAGAATTGTAAATATAAAAATCTAAATTGAAACGTTTCTCGCTTCATGTTTAGCGAATTTATCAATAATATATTCATAATCTAATAACTGAGATACACCGTTTTCTATGAACATTACTGACAAATTAGTTAAATACAACTGAGTTAATGAATTTCGTAAAATTTTTTAACATGTTTGAATAACTCAATTAACGTTTACCGCTAGCATTACAAATAGGTATAGTAAAAAAAATTTTTTAGAATTGTTTCTTCATTTGGAAATGGGGACTGCAAACCCCCAATTAATAACTTTCACATGTGAGCGGGACTGCTGATATTTTCTCCTCTCAATGAATGCAGTGAAATGAAGAATTTCATTCTTAAAATATTTCATGTCAATATCTTTATAATATTTTGCAGTTATTCCGTCTACACTTTCATTAAATTAAACAACGGTCATTTTCAAATCGAAAAATAATTGAAAATTCTGCAGTACATCAGTGTAACTGGCGGGTGTCCTAGATATTTCAGAAAGGAGGGCTTCGCAAATAACATTATGCACATTTATTACGAAATTTTGTTTTACAATAAAATGTGTGTCATTACGAGTTGTTTCAAACTGCAGTTTCTTCTTTTAATCTCGGTAACCTTTTCTGTTAAAAAATTATCATCGTTCTCAATTTCCTCGAATTTATTTCTGACACCCATGAAAAATTCTGGAAGGGATTTAAAAAGATTAGTCTCTAACAAAAAATTGTACTTAATGTCTTATAATGATTTGCTGGTACTATTTTATTGGTTGCAAAAACATCTCCCATAAAACTGTTAGTAAAGCGGTTTCATATTCATTAAAACATACTGGTAATGTCTTTGCCTTCAATTTAGTCATTGGTTTTTCATTGTCGGACATACTTATTTGAATTAGAGCTTCTTAATTATTTTGATAATTTGATTTTAATGCTGAAACTTCGTGTGCTCTTGATGCCCAACTAGTGCCAGTTATTCTTTTTATATATTGAGATTGAATGCATGTCAAGTTATTTATGAGCATATTCTATAGCCGAGTAAACGACGAGAAATATACTCATAAATTTTGAAGAAAGTCAAAATGATTCAATGTGCAAGATCAGGATTACGCAGCACAGTTTCCAATTAATTAGATTTAAGGTAGGTCTAGTTCATAGGTTGCTATATAAATATGATGTTATCTGCTAGTCTGGAAACCGCTGTATTTTCCAGCCGTATTGGCTGCATAATCGTAAGTTTGACCCCTGCAGATTTTTATACCTACAAGTCAGTTATTAAATAGGAAAAACTAAGCAGTTTCTCGTTCTACAAATTGATAATTGTTTATATAAATATAGTATCTGTGCCTGAGGTTCGCAGAATGTATCTCTTTTTGACGCTGCTAATTTTTGGAGGTCACGGACAACTGGAGGCCTCAAAGACGCGATCCTGTGCGATGATCCGCCACTGTATATGGTGTTCCTACAATAAAAATGATAGCAAAATCGCGATATGAAAGTGGCGAATGCTGAAAAGTCGCGTTGAAAAATAGTTTTTGTCAGTTTGCATTTTGCTAAACTAATAATGCCAAACAAATAAGGCTCAATTTATAGATTTTCCTTTAAAAGGTAGGATTTAAATATTTAAAACTATGATATTATGACAAAAAAATTAAAATTCATGACTAATGAAAATTCTTTTACATATGAAGTTTTGCGTGACTAATAATACAGTATTTTTTAATTAGCCTTTATTTAGTTAAAATTATCGGCTCTGTAGATTTCAATGCATTCTTTACAGACACTTACTTGCTATTTGCAATGAA
Organism: Dolomedes plantarius; assembly: GCA_907164885.2. NCBI lineage: Eukaryota > Metazoa > Arthropoda > Arachnida > Araneae > Dolomedidae > Dolomedes > Dolomedes plantarius. The sequence continues at coordinate 21,329,545 of OU015501.1, read as the reverse complement.
TATATTTAAAGAAAAAAAGAATTGCTTCTGGAGGAATCTTTTTTTGTCATAGTAAAACAAAATGTATCCTTGACAACTTCTTAGAGCTCGTAGGTTATTTTTCTCTTTATCTTTTAATTAAGTAGGAAGTTATATGTGAAGTAAAACAAAGAATATATAGAATTTCTTATTTATTACGTTAAAATACTTTTTAATTCTAATTACTTTTTTAACCTTAAATAAATGGAGAAGCTCACTGGTAGCGTAAGTACGAGTAGAACAATTATAAAATGAAAAAGGGGCCTAAGAAGGATTAACAGACGAACATAGAGATAAGACGTAAGGATGGATAACTTGCTATGTGTGGAGGTAGGATATATTTGGAACTCCGCAGCGAAATAAAAACATTCAGTTCCGAAAAATGTTTGAGTTATAGAAAGCCGCCTATTATATAGAACAGGAGAATATTAAAGAACCAGTGGTTAGCCCGTCAAAAATGACGTGTTAATTTTAATTAATTTACATATGCAAAGTCAATATTATTTGTATACTTAATAACTTCTCTATTTTCTTTTATTTAAATTATACACATTTATAATTATTTAAAATTATGCAATATCAGCACTGTTATGATCCATTTAAGATGCAATTTTTTTAAATATAAATAAAATCTGAACTCCACATAATGGCATCACTTTACTTAATTCTATTACATGTATTAATTATGAAATATTAAATTCTGTCTGTTAACAGTCTACTGCACGTATTCGGTTTAGCGATTCCTGACTTTGTCTTGAAAGCCATCTACATTTCCGTTTATTGGCCTTACGACGCTTTTTAGCAATGGGACTTTCGTCAACATTCATTTTAAATGTATTACATTGCGCTCTAAGTAAATTTTCCAGTAACGCTAAATAATTAATACAAAAACTTTAACTTAGTTGTTTCATAATTTTAATTCATAAATGAACACGCGCGAAATATAAACCATTGAGGTGTTCGGTATTTTTCATTTAAAGATGTTACAAGTTGAAAAATATTTTTATATACGTATTCTGTTCGAGAGGAAAGTATAATCTGTATATATAAAACAGTTCCGTATCTGACTGATTGACTGACTGACATATAACGCACAGACCAAACCGCTGACCCAAAGGGCTGAAATTTTGGCGATTCTTCTCATAGTGTTAGGGGTGCACTAAGAGAGATTTTGAAAAATTCTTCTTAGATTTTTTTAAGTTAAATTTCTAAGCTGTTTTTGTAACATTCTTTAAAGTTTGGATTTAAAATAATAATCCGAGGGTTATAAAATTTGTATCACAAGAAATATCCTAAAAATTCCTAAAATGAAATATTTTTCGAATCTTTACCTTCATTTTCTGATTTTTGGTGAATTTTTAAAGATTCAGTTTTAGAGCTTCAGGAGCTTCAGGAAGAGTAGTGGTAACTACAGTACATGGGTCGGGCCCTCCACTGTTTCATTTTTAGAATTTAATTTATTAAATGTTGATCACGTGGTTTCTTTTCTTTTTGTGATACTTTAAACTATTTTTGCGTCACGTGCATAACAACGAAATAGACAAAAAATGTATATATTTTTTTTCTTCCTAATGCGGCAGACTATTGGACATTATCCCAAAAAATATTAAAATACAGTAAAAGAAATGTTTCTCAAACTGTACTATATTAACTGTACTATATTCTTTAGAATGTTTTATTAGATTTAATTTGAATATTTTCTTCTACATTATTTTGTCTATAAAAATATCCCTTACGATTTTTTCATAAATATATTTTTTCGTTTTTTTACATCAAATGCATACATTGATCGTTGTATTTATTATAAATACACTGCTGGCCACTGTAAATGCAACACCCTGAAGGAAAGATGCAAATAACATGAAATTTACAACATGCATTAGCGGAGGTGAGATATGCAAATGATTAGAATTTCAGCTCAGACGCACATCACGCGCGCCTGTGGCGTCACTTCAAAGCGCTATTTAAGGCTTGGAGATTTCGACGATTTCAAGTTCGGCAATTGTGTTTTTCTGGTGGTTTTTTCAAAAAAACGATCAATTATGCCTCGTCGAAAACAGCGATCATCTTTTGATCAAGTATCCGAGTTCGACAGAGGAAGGATAGTGGCCTACCGAGATTATGGATTATCTTTCAGGGAAATCGGTAGTCGTGTTGGACGAAACCAAACAACTGTAATGCGGATATGGGATCGTTGGATGCAGGAGGGTACGACGGACCGGCGTGTTCGATCGCATCCACCTCAGCGCACCACTTCACGTGATGACAGGCAAATTGTGCGCATGGCAGTGACGAATCGCTCAGTCACATCACGAACCAAAACACAGCACATGCAGTCTGTAACGCATCATCCAGTGTCTGCGCGTACCATTCGACGCCGTTTACAGCAGAGTGGTCTGTCCGCAAGACGTCCATTGCTTTGTCTACCCTTGACGCAGAACCACAGACGTCTCCGCCGCCAATGGTGCGATGACAGAAGGATGTGGACGGCAGAATGGAATGAAATTGTCTTTACTGACGAGTCACGCTTCTGTCTGCAACACCACAATGGTCGCATTCGAGTCTGGAGACACCGTGAAGAGAGGATGCTGAACAGCTGCGTTATGCACCGCCACACTGGTCTTGTACCGGGTATTATGGTATGGGGCGGTATTGGATATCACTCTCGCACATCTCTAGTACGCATTGCCGGTACTTTAAACAGCCAGCGCTACATCTCCGAGGTGTTGGAGCCAGTTGTCCTTCCTTACCTTCAGGGCTTGCCCACAGCCATATTTCAACAGGATAATGCGCGACCATACGTGGCACGCATTGTCGAACGGTTCTTCGTCAATCGCCAGATTGAATTGCTTCCCTGGCCGCCTCGCTCTCCGGATCTTTCGCCGATAGAAAACATGTGGTCCATGGTTGCTCTACGATTGACCCAGATTCCATACCCAGCTGCCACAGCAGATCAACTTTGGCAACGTGTGGAAGCTGCTTGGTCTGCTGTACCCCAAGAACTCATCCAAAGTCTCTTTGAATCAATGCCGAGGCATGTGGCAGCGGTGATCTCCGACCATGGCGGCTACTCTAGCTACTGATTTTGGCAGGAACCACACTTCACAGAAGTCTATAAATTTAATCATTTGATACTTGGTCAACATGTTATCTACAAAATAAATTTTGTTGTGATATCTCTTGTCTTTCTTGGTGTTGCAATTTGGGTGGCCAGCAGTGTATATATATTAAAAGTAATATTAGAAATAAGAAATAGAACGCAAATCGTTATAAAGTACTATTAAAAGTAATATTAAAATACAATAATAAACAGAAATTAAAAACATTATCATCGTAATAGAATGCTTTACAAAAAATCACATGAAAGCTACATGTGAGCACATGAAAGCCACGTATATTGGCAATTTAGAAATATTCAATTAAACACTTTTAAAAATTTAAGAAAATGTTGCGGTTATGTTAGGTATTCGCTTTGAAAAGCACGTTACCGTACAGACAGTTTTGAACATATCATTACGCATGCGTCGAGTTTACAACTTTCCGAAAATACTAAATTCGACATTATTGTAATATCTGGTTAAAAATATATATTATATGGTTAAAATATAAATATATATATTAAAAAAATAATGTAATGAAAAATTTTTTTACTGTGAAAAAGATTCTCCGATTCAATTTTTCTTAAATTAACGACGATAAATGAATGACTCACTCGTGTTTACATTTTCAAGTTCTGAGCATGTAAAATGAATACTTTTAGTTTAATTGAAACTGTTAAAATTAAAATTGTTTTTAGTTTAATTGAAACACTATGATAACGCGAAAGGTGGCGGAAAAGAGAAAATTCTCTAATGAAAATGAAAATCACAGCGAAAATGCGTTACAATTAAAGGAAATTTTATGCTGAGACCAGATTTAAACGGTGGCGAGTTGTTTTGAAATTGTCATAACCATGTATAACCTTCTGAAAATCGAAATTAAGTTGATTTGTTTCGATATTACGCTGTTTGTAATAAATTATTTGGGTTTACATAGTAAACAATCTTTTTGAACTTTACATTTAACTTGTTAAGCCTAACTCTTAAAACAAAAAGGATGCCATACGCTGACGAGAAAGATCATAAAAATTCCTTTAAAACGAAATCTTTTTCAAATCTTTACCTCTATTTTCTGATTTTTGGTGAATTTTTAAAGATTAATTTTTAGAATTTAATTTATTAAATGCTGATCACGTGGTTTCTTTTCTTTTTGATACTTTAAATGAATTTATCGTCACATACATAACAACGATATAAATTGACAAAATAAATATATATTTTTTCTTTCTAATGCGGCAGACGATAGGACATTATCCAATTCTTCTACATTATTTTGTCTATAAAAATATCCGTTACGATTTAAAACAAATTTTTTTTTTGCATTAATTGCATACATTGACCATTGTATTTAATTTGAATGTACTCCGTAGCGAAATACGGGTTTTTACATATCACTACGCATGCGTCGAGGTTGCAACTTTCAGAAAATACTAAATTTGACAATATTGTAATATCTGGTTAAAATATATATATTATATGGTTAAAACATAAAAAAGATATTAAAAAAATAATATAATGAAAAACTGTTTTACTGTGAAAAAGATTCTCGATTCAATTTTTCTTAAATTAACGACGATAAATGAATCACGGCGAATGAATCACTCTCTCGTGTTTACATTTTCAAGTTCTGAGTATATAAAATGAATACTTCTTATTAATTTAAATGAAACACTATGATAACTCGAAAGGTGGCGGAAAAGAGATAGTTCTCTAATGAATATAAATATCACAACGAAAATGCGTTACAATGAAAGGATATTTTATGCTGAGAACAATTTTAAACGGTTGCGAGCTGTTTTGAAATTGTTATAACCGTTTATTACAGCCATCTAAAAATCGAAATAAAGTTGCTTTGTGTCTATATTACGCTGTTTCTAATAAATTATTTGGTTTTAGATAGCAATTAATCTTTTTTAACTTTACTTTTAACTTGTTAAGCCTAACTCATAAAACAAAATGGATGCCATAGGCTGATACATTTATGAAGCGGTCGCTCCGGAAGCGTTCCAGAGGTACAGAACTGGGCTATTATTAGGATAGATTTTTAAGACTATACAGGATAACAATGCTTCCAGTGCGTAGTACCAAGGGTCAGATTAATATAATCACGTTCAAAAGGAAAGTTAAAAATAAATAACTATAAAAAGGTCAAAGGCATATATTATGTAAAACGCCCAAGCTATTTTATCTTGTTTTAAATATCCGTATAGGGAAAAAATAATAACAATGCAAACACGAATGTTATAAGGATATACTAAGTCCTGCTTCTTCATGAGATACAATCAGAAGCTTTTATTTCTGAGATGGAGATTCTGTAAACAAAAATGAGATCAAATCGTTAGAATAATTTCAATTGGTCGCTTCTCCTCAGCTTCTTTGATTCGTCACATGCTCGAATGCATTATAACACAGGCATCTAATTTAAATTGATATGCAAAGCATATGTAAGTTTGTATCACCTTCTCTGGGAGTAATGTACTTGTACCTAAAACAAGCGTTGAAGATTTTGAATTCCATTGTAACCGTGGAAGCTATGTTTATCAAAGACTAAAAGGTATAAATGCAACAAAATTTAAACGGTGTGCATTCGATAGCCATATTGAAAAAAATAATTTATTAAGATCAATGAAACTACACTACACTTTCCCCTAGCCTGCATTTTTTATAATACTAGATAATAAAGGTACTGCGCCAAACAGGAGCTATCCTTAATAAATTGTTCTGTTTTATATATCAGGGGCGTAGCGAGGAGGGGGCAAGGGGGTTTCTCATGCCCCGGGAGCCACTCGCAGAGGGGCGCCAAGTGGTCCCCAAGACCATGGGAGGGGGGGGGGAGCCACAAATGTATCGTGCCCCGGGCGCCAGTTATGCTCGCTACGCCACTGTTACATTTTACATTAAAGTGAAAAGAAAACAGAGGAACACGTATGACATTTTTAGACAGTGAAACATCAGTATCCGTGAAAGAATTCCAAAGTTAAAAGTTCCCAATATCTCCGACTGTACCAGGGTACAGTCAGAGATATTGGGATATATCCCTGCAGATTAGATGTGCCATAGAAGCGTTGGGTCGTTGGAAAGAATGATAATGGACCGGAAGTCAAACGTATGACAAAAATTAACGGCGGGTAAATTTCAGAATAGCTAAAAAAAGATAAATGAGTGATAGAAATATTTACCACTCAACATTACTTATCGTTGGTTTCAAAAATAAAAGGGTGTATACGCGAGGAATGGAATAAAAATAGAATTTTTAATATTACCGATAGGGATCATTTTGTAGAAATTTGGCCTTCGTAAATAAAGAGACCAGATTTCGATTCTTAGTTCTAGAAGGCTGAGCATTAGATTTTTCCAAAACCTATATTTTTCAAAACATAAATAATGCTTTTATATTTAATAATAAGGAAAGAATATATTTATTGCTTTAAAGTAGAGGTTCTGAATACGCGATCGATCGATTGATCCAATCCGATTTTTAGGACTGATGGAACGATTTTCAGCATATAAACGTGCTACCGTTTCAGCAGCATTTACAAACGAGAACCTATGTAACGTCAAATGAATTTTCACGGTCCAAGAAAATATTTTGACCCATTCATGCAGATATTTAAAAATATACCTTACTTTTGTGACTAACAAAGGTAAAGAAATGAAACAAGAGCACCGTTTCCCAGCTCATTTCAACTAATATTTTTATTCGTCAAAGGAATTTGCTTTTATTCTTTTTTGAAGTTCATTTACCTATTGATGATGCGGAAACACGCTTTCAATAATTGAATCTAATTCTGACTAACTGGGTAACGACATTTACTCAAGGCATCGATTTAAATGAATGGGTTCTCATAAATTTATTCGTACTAGCTGGAAATTTTTGCCATCATTGATAAGAATTCTGTTTAAGATTTGTATTATGATTGTCAAAAATTTCCCGAGGTGCCAACTTCGAGTTGACAGTCACAGGGCCTGTTCCCATAGGAGTCCGTTGCGTTGCGTTAAGGAAAAGATGACGTTGAGACGAAAATAAACCAATCATTGGCGTTAAAAAGTTCATTGCTAATCGTTTGGAGGCCTATGATTGGTTTATTTTCGTCTCAACGTCATCTTTTCCTTAACGCAACGCAACGGACTCCTATGTGAACAGGCCCTAAGTGTAGTAGAACATGTGCTGTTATGATTAAACAAAAATCTCTTCTTAAATTCTTGCCTCTTACAGAGAATCAGCCCTAGACAAAATTATTTTGAATGTGGGATTGATGTGGGCGGAGTCAGAATAAAGTAATAACAGCGTGGTTGGAGATAGCCCGACGGAGGCGTAAATAAAGCGTACAGTGTGTCTATAATAATATATCATTGTTAAGTAAAGGAATTTTAATTCTATAGAGTTTAATTACTATCAAATTAATCATAAATAATTCTATTAAAAATAGAGGTGATTTCCGGTAAAATATTTCTGGGGCCAGAGATGGATTTATTAGCTTAAAGAATTCCAATATTTGAATTTCAGAGTAATAAAGTGAATTACTTGGATTTATAAACAAAGATGGAACCTGGACGGAGGCTCAACAGATACACAAAACCCACCATTAGGAAATAATCATAATGAATATGACTGTAATCTTGACAAAATTATCTCTGTGATTAAATAAGATCACAGAGAACAGAAGAGATAGAATGAGTCAATGAAGATTCTTTTTTTTCTATGGGAGGGGGGGGGGGGGAGAAAAGAACAGAGAGGCAAAGGTAAAGGAATAAGAGGAGATTAAGAGAAATAACTGATTAAAGGAAAAGTATATTTGGAGAAAGATATGGAATAAAAGGTAGTATTATTACGGTAATAGACTACGATGGTAAAATTGAAAAATAAGGAGAGTGAAAGCATATGAAGGGAAGAAGAAGGCAGTGGTTCAAAGGAAAAGAAGCGTAGAGGAACAGAAAGAAATTAGAGAGGCAGTGGCAAGAAGTGATCGATTATAAAGAACAAAGTTAGTTACGATATTGATAAAGTATGGTTATCATACAGATACTTAAGGGTTCTACCTTTAGAGAAATAAACCTTTAGAGCAATTTAGAGGGATGCTTTCAAGCAGAATTTTCTGAGTGTAGACCTTTGAAGAGTAAATAAAGAGGAAGAGTTGGCATGTCAGTAGGAGAAAAAAAGAGATGAAAAAAAAAAGGGAGCAGAGATAAAGTGAGAAACAGAGATCGTATAAGAAAAGGAAAAATAAATGATATACAGGCCAAATAAGAGGGAAAGAGGAAAATGAAGAGTTACAGGGTGAGAGAGGAGAAAGAGGATGTACAGTGGAATCTTAATCTATCGTTTTTCAAGGGACCGATTGAAATTAACGATAAATGCGGGAAAACGATAGATGCGGAAACATAACAAAGCAATATGATCGTTGGGACTGGATAAAATGAACGACACATACGGAAAAACGATGGATCCGAAAACGATCGATCGAGATTCCACTGTATATAGAAGAAAAGAGAGAGTGAATAAGAAGTGAGTAGAGAGAATAGTGAGAAAACCATGTAAGAAAAGATGGAGATACTGAAGAAATATAAGATAGAAGATAGTGGCAGGCATGAATTGATAAAAAAATGGCTGAAAGAGAAGAGAGGAGAGCGATGCCAGGAAAGTTTGAACGGTAAAAAAAAAACCCGAAATATATCAAGAGCAATAAAAGACAGAAAAAAAAGTTTTTGATTAACTTAAGCAAGTGCATTTTTCAGACAATGAGAATCATTTAAATTATGCAAGCTAATATGTCCTGTTAGATCTTGCAGTTAATAATAATTGACTACTAAAGGTTTCTCAAAATGTTTAAGAACTAAGACTAGGTAGCTGAGAGTCTACAGTTGTATGAGAAAGTTGCCAGAGGTACGGTACTAGGCTGAAAAAAAATTCTAAAATAATACCATAAACTATAATTATAAATTAATAATTTTATGATAATGTTTTGGATAATTAGTATGTTATTATAAAAGCTCCCGTTATACCTTTAAGAACTAACATTTCGTAGTTTATAGACATCAGAGATTGGAGAAAAAATGCCCAAAGTTCAATTAAGCATGAAATACTTGTATAATGAATGAAAACAAGTTACAAAAATCGAAGCGACATTCACATGTGCATACTGAGGAAGTTTTTGATTAACTTAAGCATGTGCATATTTAAGACAATGAGAATCATATTTAAATTATGCAAGCTAATATGTCCTGTTAGATCTTACAGTTGATAATAATTGACTACTAAAGGTTTCTCAAACTGTATAAGAACTAAGACTAGGCAGCTGAGAATCTACAGTTGTATGAGAAAGTTGCCAGAGATACGGTACTAGGCTGAAAAAAAAAATCTAAAATAATACCATAAACTATAATTATATATTGATAATTTTATGATAATGTTTTGGATAATTAGTATGATATTATAAAAACTCCCGTTATACCTTTAAGAACTAACATTTCGTAGTTTATAGAGACCAGAGATTGGAGAAAAAATGCCCAACGTTCAATTAAGCATGAAAAACTTGTATAATGAATGAAAAGAAGTTTAAAAAATCGAAGCGACATTCACATGTGCATACTGAGGAGGTTTACGATTTACGTCATTCATAGTCTTCAGTGAAATTATGGAGAAACCGCAATTTCACTCTCTCTCCATCCTAAACGCGTTTGATCGAAGTCGGGTGTTCGCACTAATAGTTTCTCCCCTCTGAATGTTTCATTGGTACCGGACAGATGCGAAATGTTCTGGCAGTACCGTCTTAATCCTTTCACCCTCACCTGCTACACTTTTATCTATCATTCGATCCAGAGCCACCGCTACATTCGAAGGAGCTATCGACTTCTGAAAGGGAACCAGTGAAGTCTGAAAACATTTCGCCATCACTTGCCAAATCTGGCAGGCTACCCCCAATGCGTCGCTTTCGGAATCGGACGGGATTCCTGCGCAGCCGCTTGGTCACGTGGGGTGACCTTCCAATGCCGTAGTAGAGATGGTTAGCGAATGCATTATTTTACGAGAAGAAAGCGCGCCACGATCAAAAGAAACTGGGAAATGCCGGTATTGACCAGAGGCGGAAATATGCACGAGTCTTAATTTGGATCCCCGAGAGAATTCCCGCTCAAAGAAATATTTTCGGGCATGTGACTGGAGGGGTATTAAAAGCATTTTTTTGGAGGACTTATGAACATCCACAGTTAATAATGACAGTAGAATTTTGCTGATGTCGAACTTACAATCGGAGTAAACTTCTATTGTAAAGAGATATGATGTCATTTCGAAATTTTCTCGTAATGATGAACTTTTTTTCCTTTGAAAAACCCATCTTTTGATAGTTCTGCGGTTCTTGGCACCCTGTTGAATCAGTCAAATTAAAGCTCTCAATAATATTCTGAATCTAAAAATAATATTCCGTATATTTTAGATTTATAATATTATGCGTCCACACGAAAGGCCTTACGGGTCACAGAGTAAGTGCTGGCGGGCCGCATGCTGTCCGTGGGTCGTATGTTGTGCAGGCCTACTCTAAATGATTACAATAGAAGCATTCCCATTCTGATTAAACCTACTACATCATATGTACTATACTTTATAAAGGTCAAAATTGCGACATAAAGATTCTTTATCTCTCCTGTTTCTCTACCTAAGATAAGTTATCTGAGGATTCTTTGAAATCACTGGTTTGAAGTGTCTCCACTCCGCATAGGCACGGCCCGATTTAGAAAATTCTGGACTATAGGCACAACTCGGGATGGTGGCCCCCTAACACTGATGTGGGCGTAAAATTTCCAAAATTTTAGCACAAAAAAAAGAATCATGAATCATTGTAAAAGTACCATTTTACCAAGAATTGGCTATGTGAAGCGTAGAAGCTTAGAACATTATCAAATATCAAAAAGCAATACAACATATTAAATTCATCATTAAAAAAACCAATACACTGCAACCAGAAAACCTTATTAATCCCTTACATACACTATAACATACATATGATGAACTATACATATAACTATACATATGATAAACCAATCAATCACATTTGAAAGGATATATTAAAAAAATTGCTATTAAAAAAGGTAAAAAAAAAAAAAATTGAATTGGGAATTTTTTCTTTCTTTTCTTTTAAAATAATTTTTTTTTGGGGCACCCCAACATTCCGGGGCCCCTTGGCGCGGGCCTACCGGGCCTAATGGAAAATCAGGGACTGCGCATAGGTATTTGGGTTTTGCAGTTGCAGAGGTGAATAAAGACTCTTCCTGATTGCCAAGTCAAGCGTTCACTAGAGGGCACAAAGGGACAAGCTCACACAAAGGATATTCAAAACAGAAATCAAATTTTATTGCTTATCCTATTCGTCGTCGAAACAGTCTCTCGCATACAGACACCCAAGAAATTATTGACCTTTTAGATCCGGTATTCATACAAATATAATATCATAGCTCCCAAAAAGGACATATAAACTTCACAAAATTATTATAGATTTTTGTGATGACATTATATATCTTTATTGCAGGTCGAGCATTCCTTATCCAAAAGTCTGATACGTTCGAATACCAGCAAATCCAATACATTTTTGGAGCTGATATGACGTCTCAAGTTAAAAAATCCTTACTTGCCATCATTAGCTTTATGGAACGCTGACGTTCATTTGAGCCCTGTTTATAACCAAAGTATTTTAATGCCAGATTATGTGTATTACTGACTTTGCTTACTCTCACTCTGAAGAGCAAATATATTGCTAACATTGTTTAACAGAGCTGCAGATACCTCTGTGTGTAATACGAAATGTTTATCTATAGCACAGAAAAGGAAGCGCTCAACCAAACTTGAAGGCGATTTGAAAGGAAAACTTGTCATATATGTTGTTATACTAAACAACCATCGATTGTTCACAGGAGCGGTGAGGTTGTGCCACAGTCTTTCGGCATTTTGCTTTCCCCTTTGAACAATTTGTTTGGAGCAGGACGATGGCTGAATTGATATGTAAATTGATCGATCGATAGATGGAGAGAAATTGTTAGACGCCACCATAACAAGATCCCTACTGATATAGAATTATCCTCAAAATTTTTTCCCGTAGAATAAGTTGGTTGGTTGAGAATTGGGCTGAGAATTTTCTACTTTCCGTTATCCGACGTACAAACAAGTCATGTCATGATACTTAAGAATATCATAAATGATTTTAAATTAAACTGAATGAAATAGTGTATACGTGTATTATTAATTATGTTCAGCATACTTGAAACCGGTAGGTCATAACGCTAAGCGTATGTAGTTAAACAGCGGATTCAAATATAGCAGCGACCCCTGCGTAATCCCCCTACATAACTAATCCTTGTCCTGACACTTAAGAATAAATTTCCTGAATGCTTTTAAGATGAAATATAGGAAATGTCTTATATAGTTATTAGCTACGTTCAGCAGACTCGAAACCAATAGGTTTACCCGCTTAAGCGTATGAGGTTGGGATTTTTCAGCCTGCGGGTTCGAATACAGTAACTACGACGCAGTTCGTATGGTTAATAGAATGTCACTTATAGAGTTTTAGCTCACTCCTACCCGCACTTGGGTGTATATAATTTGAAGTGGCACTCTAAATGAATTTGATACAAACACAGTTTATACATGAAACAATGCTTATTGAATTCGTTGCACATATAGAATTTGCTTTTACAGCAATAAGCATACGTACTACTTGTACGGAATATATATTATCATTCAATAAAAATACACTTTGCAATACTTTGGGTGGCAAAGCCAGAAAAAACCTTCCACACGTTGTGTGGGGGAAAAACGCCACTCCCATTTTACAAAACTAACCCCGAAGGGTCCAGGTGACGCCAACACACAGTGGATTTGCAGAGTTGCGGATACTGGGCTGGCCAACTGCGCCCTAGAAAATCTATTTTAGTTAAAAGTGTCAACACAATTGCACAGCATGACATTTCTTGACTGTTTGTAGCTACTCTCCTATAATTCATAATGCATATGTGTTATGTTTTGTGAAGTTAGTACATTAGTTAGTTAATTATTGTATTATGCAGTATGTATTTTTTTTCTATTCACTACATGACCCCTTCAAAAATTTATAAAACAACAGTTACCTTTTTTTTCAGTGGCTCCCCCCTTCCCCTCAAAATGTTTACACAGTATATACAATGGGGAACTTCAAACCAATTTGGTTCGATTTTATTAAAGGGTGGGAGTTAGAATAAGAGAATGTATACAAGACTTGTTCATGAAGGCAGCAACTTCGTTGCACCAGTCTGTCCATTCCGTGGAACCTCTCTTGATGGTCGCAGTCCTAGTAAAGGGATTCGTCGACCGTGTGGGCATCCTTCGTGCAGCAGGGCGTTGGTCCTGTGGCGCTGATCTGGCTTGACGAGGGACGGGAGGTCTCTTGGGAGGAGGCCAACCTTGCTGGGCGGCTGATATCTTCCGCTTCCTGTACTTATGCAAAGGACCTTTAAAACTGTAATACTTCCTTTTGATAACCTTGTGTACCTTATGTGTGCCACGTTCATCCTTTGATGGAGGTTTTGTAGTGCACACTTTACTTTTCTCCGTACTTTTTAGAGTATAGGCATTAGATTTTAATGCAGATTCTATTTTTTCAAACTTATACGCCGCACCAACGCGTTTAGTTACTGGCTTTATCTCGCTCTTTATGATACGTTTACAATTTAGTTCGCTGCTTTTGTCATGTTTTTCAACAACCTGACTCTGTTTTTCGTATTTGTGCTTATACGACTTCTTGTTTACCGCCTTAATTACTTCAGAATTAGCAGTTTTAATGCTGGAACCTGAAGGCGCTTTTTCTAGATTTTTATCACCCTTAACCTTAGTTTTATTGTCTCTTGACGAAAAAGTCTCTTTGAAACTTACGACATCAGAATCGTTATCAGTTAAATTCTTTAATACTGCTTCAGTTTTAGGAAGATTAAACATTCCGTATTCGTGCGTTTCAATGCTAACTACTTCTACAACTGCCGAAACATCACCTAAACTACTTACAGTATAACTCTGTGTCAAATTTTCCTCCTGACTCTCAGTCTGTTTTCATGCACTTTATTTAAGACCATATTGTCAACCTGTTCGACAGCATCCTCATTCGGCTGGGAACTTGGAAGTAATATTATCATTACCTAGCGAGTTCCTACTATCGTTTAAAGCATGTTTATTATCGTCAACTAATAAGTTTTCACTAACTTCCGTAACCCATACTTCGTCATCTACTAAATTTCCTTCATTAACAGATATTTGAATATCATCTAAAATATCAGGTATAACATTAATACAAGTATCATAAGATTTATTTTCTAAACCACTAGCATTAGTATCGGCACTATTTTCAGAAATTTGCACTGGAATTACCGCATTATTCCAGCTAGACTCACTTTCATTATAAGCCACAAAAATACCCCGACTTCAGTATTCTCAAAATAAAGATTATTGCTCGGACAAGTTAATACATTTGACCACACAGGTTGAACCATATCATGTGAAACAACTTGCCAGTGCACGTAAGGTGCTTGCATATTATTTACTTTAAGTGCACTAATTTCATTGTAACACCGTGAGCTTCTATTATTTCGCCCGCGATACTGGTTTCGCTATTGTTTTAAAACTCGCGAAAAATTTTGGCGGGGGGGGGGGGTATAAAACTTCTCGTACCTGAGTGAGGGTAAGGGGTAGCGAAGAAATGCCTATTGTCATGTTTAGCTAAAGCTTGAAGGAGGGTAACCTTGCTTGTAATATTTTGATTGTCCAAAAATTCTTGAACACTTGGATTAAAACGTTGGATAACTATTTTTAAGATTACCGCTTCCGTCACCCCGTCTAAACATTCCTCACACTTGGAAATCTTTTCCATAGCAAAATCTAACGCAGACTGACCTTCACGTTGCCTTAGGGAATAAATTTCCTCTTCAATTTGACTTTGATTAAAGGTCTTTGGAAAAACGCTAAGAAACTGTTGCTTGAATGACAAATAGTCAAAAATCAGATTACTGCTTTGCATACACGTGTACCACTGCACTACCTCTTAAAGCAGCTAGAGCAATTTTTCTCCCCCTCTGGGGTGCATTGTTGCTGAAAGTAATACTCAATTTTCTTTAGAAATTGACTTGAGGGACCGCCATTGAAGGTGGCTTCGAATGGCTCAAATTGCTGAAACATAATTACCCGAGGAAAATTTCCAGCAGGGTTTTGTTCTACAACACTCATTTTCAGCAGTAGATAAGTATAATAACAAGATACTTTCACAATTTAATTTTATCAATATCAGAGTATACCACAGTATAAAGTTCAAACTTCAATTATGTTGTTCGTTATAAATGTAACGATAACAACCAGGGTTTATATAAACTTTCGGGCGCCAGTATAGAGTTTTAGCTCACTTCTACCCGCACTTGGGTGTATATAATTTGAAGTGGCACTCTAAATGAATTTGATACAAACACAGTTTATACATGAAACAATGTTTATTGAATTCGTTGCACATATAGAATTTGCTTTTACAGCAATAAGCATACGTAATACTTGTACGGAATATATATTAGCGTTCAATTAAAATACAGTTTGCAATACTCACAAACTAGGGAGTCAAACCAGCAGTTCTGCCACGTAAACTTTGGGCCCTCTAAGCACAAGCGCCGGTTAACACCTGGAGCTGCTTACCTCGTAGCTCCCTTAACTCGCTTATCTATCAACTTTAACAACCTTTCTATTAATCAAGCTGCATGGTATTTATACCAAGCGCGTATGCCGAAATTAGCATATCTCAAGCAGCTTCTTTAATTTATTCACTCAAAAGTTCGATTCTTATGAATCGAATCTTATGTATACCTTACACACTTACCTGGTGAAACTTTTTCATTTGAAAGCACTTCATAAAAGGTAAGCAAAAGTTTCACGCTTAGTCTTAAATTAGTCAAGTCAAATTTTAATACACAATCCATCGGTATCAGAATATTAACCTTAAGGCTGCTATGTACTAAGAAAAAAAATCGTATGTCCCTTTTCCTCTTCTTGCAGACTCTTGTGGTGGGAGGAGTCCAGATGACAGCTCAAGAATTCCACCCCCCTTAGGATTGACATTTTGAGGGATTGTAATGGCTCTCTCTCGATAGGGGGTTAAGCACTGCCCCCAAATTTTTTATTTAAAATATATTTTTGTCAACTATTTACAGGTACATAAATGCTGATAATCAAATAAAATTGGTATTATCAGATAGCCTGGACTTTTCTAATAAGTGCTACAGGATTCATTTTATAAATTTCGTCCACCGAAGGAATTTATGAGCGTTTAAAACACACTATACCAGATTTTCCCCGAATAATTTAAATTTTAAAATATTAATTGCATTTTTTTAAAAAATAACGAAAAATGTACACAAATGTAAATTTTTTTTCTCTATGACGGGGTACAATTTTTTTTAAAAAAATCTTTGAATCCAAGTCGGCAATCCGTGGACAAATTTTCTCCACAGGTTAACATTGAAGTGAGAGAATCAAATGGGGTTAGTACATAGCAGCCTTAACTGCTTTTAATCATGTTTTGGCAAGCAGTATCGACGTATGCTATATATCGCGTTTTATCTATGCAATCAAAGAACTTCAGACTTTAGAAAGTACGAAAAATTAGTATAATAGAAATTTATGGCATGCAGAAATATTTTAATGAATTATGAACTTTTAAACAATTGTAGTAAATGACAGACTGTCAAAAACGGAGGTTTTTTCTCCGGTTGTCTTCTCGCCCCTTGAGGGTACTTTATCAATTAAGCTATCCCGGAGACACGAAGATGCTTCATTTTGAACGCTTTTCCCCACTCTTTTCTAAATCCAACTACATGGCACGTTGATTTATAAACACCACTCATTTATTATTTACCTTTACCGAAGATGCTGAGTTTTTGTCATGATTTGATTTAGACCGCTGCGGTCATTTTTTGCTACACGAGAGCTAATTAGACCGAGAACTACTGCTTAAAGCCTATTCCGAACGGCTACACACATCCATGCCAATTATGAGACTCGAACCCACAGACTCTGGTACCGAAAGCCAGTGTCCTAGCTATTCGGCCATCGCCCGGCTGAACATTTTTTGTCTCATATTTGCCTAACCTTCCAGTACTATTCTTTTCAAAAGGCGGACTGCTGAGTAAAGACCGACTTTAATTGGACCCAGGTTTTATTTCCCGTAAAAGAACGCCTATTAAGCTATTCCTACGATATGAGGATGTCTGATTTTTAATTGCATTTAATATTTATATTTATGATCCAAAAGGAATCTAAACGCTTAGCGTTGACACCCGTTTCACCCGAAGAATTCAATATTTTATGGACGGAGATCGTACTGAACTATTTGAATATTATTTAAGCATATTTCTATGATTATTAATGAAACTGCATTTTAATATGAGGTGGAATTTTTTAAAATTTTGTACACACATAGTAAATTTTCGAGGCGTATTTTATTAATAAAATACCTGGATAAACTTTTAACCATCAGACTTTTTGAAGTAGTTTGATTTATACATATAATGCAGAAAAAAAACTTGGTCTGCTGCCAAGGACTGCCTCCTCTTGTAAGGGGAGAAAGGTAAACTCACAAGATTTTTTACTGTGCTATATGTGATATGCTTAATCATGCGTAACATATCCTCCTACTCGTTTCTATGAAAATAATTCCTTTATACTCAAAATTAGATTTTTAACATAATCTTAGGTTGGTGATAGTCCTATACTAATTTAATGCCTAAATACAACATTAGAAATAAAACAAACTATCGATAGAATAATGAATTGTTAAAGCATAGTATATGAGATACTATAAAGTGTTAATAAATCATATATATAGTTCTCCCGAACTTTTATTCAAACATTTTGACTGCCACAAACATAAGAGGTACTGTTTGTCTTTCATTGACTCGAAAATTATAAATTTCGTAAGAGTATAATGAAGAGGACAATGTATTCGTAGCTAAAGAAATGCCAGCTGGCGAGGTACCAACAACATGAACACATTGTCAATCGCGAAGCTTCGCTCTCTTTCTGTTACAGAAGTTCAGTACGAATGCAGCCAGTTGTAAAAAATGCGAGAGACTGATTACCGGCAAGGAGTCAAAAGTCTAAATGTATATTAACGACTCCTCAAACAATGGTGCTAGCACGAGGAAACTTCATGACATGAACGTGCCACTTAGCAGTGCAAAAAGTAATTGGGAAAAGATCAAATTAACAAATTAAAAGTTGTCAGATGAACTGTCTATAATTAAAAAATAGTTTAAGTTTGATGGCATTGTTTATTCTAACGATGTTGATGGGAGTTGCGTCTATTGGGGTCACTAGCTCAAACTTTCGAAGTTTCGGAAACCTATCCTGCAAATTTGGAAACTAGACAAGAACTAGACTTTAAATCTTTAGTTAAATGTATAAAAATCTTAAAAAAAGGGCATAAAAATTAATTCCAGTAGAATGATCCTACAGGAGACTTCTTGAAAAAAATTTCTGCCAAATCTTTACATTGTACTATATTAACATGCTAATATATTTCTATATAACGGAAAAAGAATTTAATAAAACGAAGTGTTTCTAACCTATAAAAATTCAACGTTTACAGTTTTTTGGTGAGCCGATAGGTCTTATGTGTGTGCGCGTTTGGTGTTGGTGAGTTAATTCCTAGATTTTTATTCATAAAACTTCTTACTTTATCATATGTACAAAATGCTTTTTTATAAGAAATCAGTGAAGATCTGGATTACGGATAATTTTACAGTTTAGGAATGTCCATGAATGATGAAACAAAAATGTTTTCCAACTAATCATGTTAGGAATTTCAAAATCGCTTTAAAGTTGCTAATATCAGTTTCCTTTTACACAATTTCTATTTTAACCTTCTTTCAGTTTCTCATTCATTTATTGTTTTTTAAGGAAATATATAATTAAAATAAATGTTTTTTATGAGATTAAATTGAGTGTAACATTTGATATTTTATCAATATTGTTTTGTTAGTTACTAACTCATTTTCACCTATGCTAAAGAGATTTACTTGATTTGGTGATGTTCCATTCTAAGGTGAATAGGGTCAAGTGCGGACAAAAACTTGCATGCCTGTATTAAGTTGGTTATATCATCTAGAAATGTGAAAGTTTTTGAAGATTACACATGCAAACTCTTTCAAAAGATGCATCTAATAGCTTTTGATTTTGCAATTTCAAATTATCAGAACCGAAAATATTTGTAAGATCTAAGGCACGTACTTGTCCCGCAAAAACGGGGAAAGTACGTGCCGGACCTCTTATTTATTGCCTGTTTATCTCTGCAATGACGTTGGGGTAAGTGCAAAGTTTCATTTTTGAAAGTGAAAAAAACATGGGACCCTTTGTGATCACCCCTGAATGCTGTGCTTAGAGCTACCGCACTTCGGTGCCTATCATGTGAAAGATTGGGTCTTTCCATGTACCCTTCAATAGATGGCAGTACTACAAGTTAAAGACCTTGAAAGTTATGTTGGCATTACACACTTGCTCCGACTCATCTTACTGTAAATGGTAGCTTAGATTGTTTTAGCCCCTTTTCATTTGATTTGATAACTTTTTAAATCTTATGTTATTTCCATTAAACGATTTTTTTTTCATGACGAAGTTTAAAGAAGAATAGGATTTCGTTAAATTGAGATTCAACTGTATTTATTCCCTTATGTGATGATACTGTAATACCGAAGAATGGCACGAAAGATTGGAACAGAATGTTATGGAACAATGTGCGGATGTTGGTTTAAAATGAACAATGTACACTTTGAAAAACTACAGAGGCTAAGCTCTTTTTTCCGTCGTTTTCCAAAAAAATCTTATTTTCATGATTGACAATAACTATTAAGCAAATTATACTTTGTGTGTGAACACATATCACTTAAATATAAATCTAACAGGCATCACTTAATGTCATTCCCTCTCCCTAGAGACATTAGTGCCCTTTACACGTACGTTCTTTCACGAGTGCTTGGAGCGTACGGGATTGCGCGCACGCTCCAAGCACTCGCAAAAGAGCGTACGTTTAGCGCCCTTTACACGTACCATGCTCTTGGAGTGCTTGGAGCGTACGGGATTGCGAGCGGGAAAACTTGCAGTACGCTCCAAAGCAGCTTTCCCTTCCTCTCCGACACTTTCACACGTGCACTCAATCGCGCGGGGTCGTGGTTTGACTTGGGAAAGAACGTACGTGTAAAGGGCGCTATTCACAATCAATGGTCATTTAAAAGTTTCCACTCCGCGATGTACTTTATGTAATAGTAACGAAAGAGCAATTTTTACACTTTTATAAAGTGCCTTTATAAAACTCTCATAAAGTATCTTTTTAAACTTTTATAAATGTACTTTTATGAATGTGTTTTTAAATGTACAATAAAGGATAACTTCTGTGATCAACCGATATGTGAAATGCTTTATGTGGAAGTTGTAAGCATTCTGAACTAGGCTATCAGAAAACAATAAACATATTAAACCTATCAACCTTGAAATTACAAGTTGACATGTTTATGCATCGAATGGAGTTTCTAAATGTCCGTAAACATAACCAGCTGTTCCGACTAATAACTGAACTCGAGATTTTTGTAGAATTTAGTCTAATTGACTGCTAAAGAACTCAACTTTAATGACTACGCTTTGATATTGTTTATGTATAATGAATGAGTAATAGCAGAAATAAGAGATAAAGGATAAAATATTTTCTCATGTCAGTCATAAATATAATTATCGCTATCATTATGAGAATTTCTATGAAACATTCCGTAAGCTGGAAGGCCTTCAATTCATGAATCTGCTATAATTTATTTATAGAGGATATTTTATTAGCCTTTCCAAACCAAAAGAGTAATTTACCAACATAACTAGTTTTCAGTCAATCTAATTGTACATTTTGTTTTCGAAATCACCTATTATAAATTTGTAACTTGTTCCAGCTTTTTTTGCTTTAATTAATGTGCTAAGACTTCCTTCCAGAGAAATGTACGATTTGTTGAGAGATTATGAATGTATGCAGATACAATTAATACTACTAATTAAAAAAGATTGCTACTTTATCAGTATTTTGTGCCAATTTAAATTAGAGGTAAAAAAATTTCAAATCTCGGTCAATGAAAATCTAAGTTGTTCTAAGGCAAGAATAATGCGATGTTGTCAAGAACAAAATCTGTGCAAATGCAATTAATTCTATCATTCCCTATTTTTACTTTAAACGCTCATCATGCTACTACAAAAATACGAGTAAAATAGTGTAATTAATCTTGTGTGGTGAGAGTACCATTAATATTTTCCAGAAAGATTATGGTACCTTTCCTTCAACGGGAGGATATTTACTGTGAAAGATTAGTTCAAACTTAAATTGTCATCTTTCAGCAGTATAGCATTTTTTTTTCATTTTAAAGAAGACAAATTAGACTGGTGATATGCTTAGGAGGAAGTTTCTAGGGAACGGGAAAAGAAAGTTATACACAATAATAAAAGAGCTTCTTTATAGTGCAACATGTAAGAAACACGATTGTCACTAATTAGCCGAGGGAAACGACCGAAAAAGGGATGAAATAAACAGTTTTAAGGATTATTTTTGTAGTTAGTGAAGGGAAAAAAAATGGGGATTTCCGAAAAGTATAAAAATATTCAGGGCTATAAATTGAAACTGCTTAACACTGAAATTACGACTTAATGATTTTCTGAAGCGTAACGTTATCAGAAAAGGGAGTATTAAAATTGGTTGAAATGAGGAAAAGTTAGGATATATTGAAACGTTAGGATAGTTAGATTATACACTTCTGTTCATGAATTTCTTTTAATTTTACTCAGTCCATTTCACCTAGGGATTTAATTTAATAGATAACTCATATTTTTCAGCACCATTGTTATTTACCAAAAATACTTAGGACATAAAGGACTGTATGATTTAGTGAAAGGAATTTACTTCTTGAAATAAATACTCATTACCTCATAGATAAACTCTCATAATTTTTAAAAAATCTAACAAAACACGTCTCAAAATTCTTTAATGGTATCACCAGTTAGTGCACTTGGGAACCACAACAACAGAACTGTAGGAATCTAAGTTTTTGATTTACTAAAAATATATAATTTCATTAAACCATGAATCATAATAATTTCAATGAACTATAATAAATGTACGGTTATATCGGAATGCAAGTAGCAAGAATTTATTTTAACAAAATTTTGACTAATAGCCAATTATTCTTTTATGAACAAAATAAGCAAAAGTTTAGTGAACATGTTTCGTTTGCACAACTTAAGGGAATTGAGAAGGAAAAATAGCAGGAATATGAAAATATTAATTCTGGTCACTTTTCTAATGCAATATTTGCAAAGTATTTCTTTTTAGTGAACTTTTCATGAAAGATATAAAAAAAGGGAAAACTGCAGTACGATTTTTATGTTTTGTTACGTTTCATGGGCTTTTTTGAAATTAGTATACGAAAATGAATTTTTGCACGTTAAGCCATAATTATAACAAAATACAAGATACACCCAAAAACACTCTAAAAAACAAAACGCCTCATCTGTTTTAGCTCTTTTTTCCAAAAGGCAAGCTATTTTTGGGTTTGCCGCCTGTTTCGATATAAAGATTAATGTTGAATCGCTCTCAAAAGCTGTCTAAAAGCTTCATTCTGGTATCTCTCGGGAGATCCCTAGTGAAATGTTAAGAACGGGAGCAAATCCCCCGGATGCAGCCAAATTTGAAGTCCCCTTAGTGAAGTAATTGATTTATTCCTATCAAAATAATCTGCGGTGTACATCTATTTGTATCAAAATATGTTACTCAGTAACGTCCAGTAGAACAAAAGAACTAAGTTTTTAATTATGTTTAAAAATTGCCACATTCAAAACAGATTTTAAAGGCCAAAACAAAGTTTTGTGGGACACAGAGACAGAAGAAAACCCCATTTGTGAGAGTCTGAGTCTAAAACAAACTGTAAAGAAATTTTTATATTAAAAGGGTTTGTTGAATAATTCTGGGGGATTTAACATTTCAGAGTACTCACCCAGAAATTATGCTGCATTTTTTAGTTAGAAAGATTACAGCTTGGGATTGAATAGTATTACACCGATTGAACTCATGTTGCAAGCATTTCAAATGAATAACAGCAATTAGAAAACTGTTACATGAAAGGATTATTTTACTTTTTCAGTGCTCAAAATTTATTAAGTCATATAAACCAAGAAGGGACTTAGTAATACGGGTTTAAGCAAAGGCGTCTACCTCCCACAAGCTCTATCAGAAATCAAGTTACTCAATTTAAGATTCATATTTACAAATCAAAACTTTTTCATATTTTCATTTTCTCATATATTTTATCTTTATTTTTCTCAAAGAGTCTGTGCACGCAAGTGTGAAATATTTGTATGTACACATACGCGCCCTTACATATTCGTATATATATATATATATGAAATACGTAATTTCTGACAGATAAAGCCGATCATAAATGAGTTTGAATGCTACAATTTACCAACAGCGGTGTTTCAGAGGAAAGTATTCTAGCTTCCATGTACTGAGATAATGACTAGCGATAATCTTTAAAGGGCTCTAGCTTTATCAAGAAGATTATTATCAACCCTTCTTTGCCTTTTCTGATGAATGGACTATTTTTTCAGGTCAAGATGTTTTAAATTAATGATATTGATTTACGGTTCGCGAAACAGGTAAACGATGAAGTCCAGGCAAATGGGATGGAAAAATAATATGGATGAGCGTGCGTTGCTTAGTATTCTGGCACAGAATTTTTTTCTTCAAAGTTATTTTAGAATACGCCGCCCAAGAAACATAAGTGAACTCGCTAAGTTGGTGAAAATTCAGTACGTTTCCTTAGAGGTTTTTAAAAATCCACAGATGAGGCATAAAAATTTTCTTCTAGGGGGAAATTGGGAAATTACTATGTTCTGTGGCTTTCAGGTATTACTCGTACCTAAGTAATTTCCCAAAAAAATCAGGAGTTATCTAAAAATTTCAAAGAACTTGTCTTCTCTGGCTCAGGCTTACTAATTAGCAGCGAATGCCTGACCCACTTTACAAAGCATAGTGAATTAAATGAAATATAGAAGAATCATATAAAAGAAAACATATACTAAAACCCGAAAAGCTAAAATAACCAAACTAATCTTGTACGGTGAATTTGAAAGCAGAATGGCATTTCTTCGTTGTCCGGGACATCACCATCTGCCCAGAAAGCGGAAGTTCTAGGTTTTCCTGCCCAAACTAACTAGTTGTATTTTAAGCGAAAGATATCTGTTGAATCGAGTAAAGTACTCAAGAGTGGTGCTTTTAACAGTTTAAGTTACGGATGTTTATCATGTGAATAAATTAATCCGTAACAGGTAATTCGAAGGCGTCAAAACCTCAGCGATCACAGTTCCCAGTGTTCAGTAGTTGTAAACAGACACGCTGGTCAACAATCGGCTGAGGATTTATGCTAAAACTATTTGCTCAGGGGGATAACAATTTTTTTTTTATCTTAGACTGCATACAACTTACTATTTAAGAATTAGAGGGCCCAAGGACCCAACATTCTCAAAAAGAGCACATTTTTATTTTTTTGCCTAAAATATGCTATCCAGCTCATAGAATTAAATAACAAAATCATACGCTTGCTAGGCTCATTGTATGACTAGATACAAGGTTTTTATGCTGCACCGTCTTTATGCATCCTTCAGTACAACTGTACTTTAAGCCTGTTTATCACAGATTGGAATTTTTCCCGATCTGTCATCGTTAAAAGAATATGTCTAAAATTCCTTTCAAAGTAAGAGTTTTTTCTCAGAGTTCCTTTGATCTGATTTCACTGAAACGTCTTCGGGATTTTTAATGTACAGTGAAAATTTTGAAAACATTTTCTCCGAGGCAAAATAATTCTCTAAAAAATGGTTCGGTTGTCCTTTGAAGTAATTAAAAATCTTATGAATAAAATTTTTTATAAATCCTGAGGACATATTTTAACCTCTTTCTATGCAGAAAAGGGAGAAAACATAAAATGAGTACTACTTCGTTCGGTAGATATATAAAAAACTAAGCATGCCTTAATGTGCAATTTTTAATTTTTAATTTCAGACTGTGCAATTCTTTTTTATATGCTTATAATGATCATTATAAAACAGTGCATTTGAGGGAAAATAATCATTACAAAACATGTGTAAATAAAGGAAAAACATTGTTTCCCCTAGAACCCGTTCATAAGTTGTTAAATTCACGTAAATAAGAGGGAAACTGCTGTTAGAAAGTTCTGTAGATTTAAGTCAAGAACTGATTAGTGTTTGGCTCACTATACCGATTAGGCACATCTTTATACATTCTTAATCTATTATAAAAATGTTTTTTTATGTTTACAAAACTCTTATAATGCAATTATATCAGAGGTTTTTGCATGGTATACCTCATAAAAATAGTATATTTAAAAAAAGTGAAAATGATTATTTCAATAAACTGTAAACGATACATTGAGGATACGTTTTGAAGAAAACATTTGCTGATACGACTTTTATTTCTTTCGGTACTCAAATATTTTATCCAGAAAGGCAGGGCAATATCAAATTTCCTGCAGTAAAAGCAAGTAAAAGCCAAAGACATAATCTCATGATTTTTCTGAAAGGTATAGAATGCAGCTCAGATTCAGAGATTAAAAATTTCGAATCGAAATTCAGTGTACTAGTACTCAAGTTTTTTTGAGCTGCAGTACTACGTAGAACTTCGAATAACACAAGGGTGTTATAACATACTACTTCCTGTCAGCCATTCACGCTTCAGAGCAATTTGGAGTTGAATATCATACTAAGGGGGGTGACTTAAAATACCAAATGCAGAACTGGATGCTATTCCAGATAGAGGGATATTTCAAAATTATGACTGAGGGGCATTCTATGACCATGAAAGTGAGGGGTTCAAAGTGCAAGATTTTGCATTCTCAATGCAAATTTTAGTTTCCGCAATTCGATTGCTGTATTCGAAGTGCTTTAGATCGCCCATGTAAAGACATATTTTTTACAATGGAGGAGAATATCTTATGACGTTAAAAACACAGAAAAATGTACTTTATAAGGAATCATAAAAATGTTAGATTACTCAATGGGGGTAGTGAATCTTTAATTGCTTCTTTTAAGAAATTTTCACATTTAACATTCATCATTCATAAAATCATATCTTGTAACGCAATATAGACTTTAAATTTAGACTTTAACATTTTAAGTGTCCGCCTTCATGAAAGGTTCTATGGCAAGAAATTTAAATTCAAGTCACAATCATATACACTTGCCAGAAAAAGTCTGCATACAAGCGAAAACGAAACATTCAAGCATCAAAAAATATAATATTACACTAAATTTATCAACTTTCTTTTCTTTTCTTGTACTGATCGAATCATTTATTATCTTTTAACACTGGTTTTAAAAATATAACATGCAACATTTTAAAATAATTTTTTTTTTTAAATTGCATGAATTCATACCAGAAAAAATTTGCGTACAAATACAGTAAAATAATATACCCAATTCAGTTGTATGCGATGTTGTTCATTTTGCTAAAGTTTTGTAAAAATATTACCTCAATTTCGTTTCCAAAGCTTTTTGAAGATATATTGTTGAAAATTAAAATGAATCAAAAAGGAAAGGCGATTACTCCTGAAGAATGGAAAACTATCTTGAAACTGAAGAATGAAGGCAAAACTCTTCGGGAAATTGGCAAGATTCTTGAAAGAACTCATTCCTCTATTCAAAGAGTAATCAATAATTACAATTCAACAAAATCTATTATCTCGAAGCCCTGTTCTGGACGTCCCTTTAAAATGACACCACGTGAAAAGCGTTTTATCCAAAAGTCCGTAGGCCTAAATCCAAGAATTACTCCATCTCAAATTGTAAATGAAATTAGAGAGAGGTTTGAGAAAACGATTCATGAAGATACTATACGGAAGATTTTGAAAAAATCTGACTATCATGGCCGTGTAGCACGTAGAAAGCCACACATATCGGTCATCAATAAACAAAAACGTCTACTCTTCGCGAATGAATATATAAATAGTCCTCTGGAGTTCTGGGAAAAATGTACTCTTCACAGGTGAGAGCAAGTTTTGGGGATTAAGGTATGTGCCTACCCTCAAATCGCTGTTTTTGCGAAAACTTTCGAATTTTTTTTTATTATTTTAAATTAAAATTCAAACATTTAGGATTTTAAAAATGCTTTACTTTTGGTTCAGCGATAATTAGAAGCAAAGTTCTAGCCCAAATTATAAACCGGAAATGAACTTTCTGAAACCGGAAGTGACCTTTTAAAGGGCCACGGAAATACAAAAAATACATTTTTACAGCTATTTCTTTACTTTTAAACAATTTTAATGCTCATTTTTAATGTAGAACTAAGTTTCCTCTATTTACTTTTTATAGTTTTAAAACCATTAAAAGACCATTAAAGGACTTGGTGGAAAGGGTAAACTAACTGATAACTTTATAGACAAGCTACAAAACTATTATGAGATTGCAATTCGCAGCAATGTTGCAAATCTTCAAAATATGCAATCAGCAGTATTATCTGTTTTTTTTTCATTGTTGCTCAAGCAATGAAAAGTCGATGCATGGACAGTGTCCTGAGGGTCCCGAAAGTTGGTGTAAATACAAGCAAGCATTGCATCATGGAAAGCAGTTTTCGGAAAAATCCCCAAGCCTTCCAGGTACAATTGTCAAAATTATAAAACCAGCTTACTTAGAACTGGTTAGTGTGATCAGAAGTTACTGAAAAATTGTTTTCATTGCATGACTCAAAACAATAATGAATCATTTAACAATGTTTTGTGGAATATTTTTCCTAAAGAAAATTTTCTTTAACTGCAAACATTGTTATTAGGAGCTTCTATTGCAGTGCTACTGTTTAATTCATGTTTTATGGGTCTCGTACCTGTTTTCTATTATTTAAAAATAAAAACTGAACCAGAAAGGTTGAAAAAGTACATGGAAATTGACATTGAGTGAATAAAGAAATCGAGGTGACAAATTCTGCCAACTACAAAAACATGCAGAAAAATACTAAAAGCTAAAAGAAAATCAAAATTAATTAAAAATGAAGCCACGAAAGGCTTGACCTACAAATATGGTGAAATTTGAGGTTGTAAAGTTTATACATATTTTTTTGTGCTAAATTAAAATCTTTATTTGCGTTTTCTGGAAAACTGCATTTTTCAATTTTTACGTTTACGATAAATTTCATTTCTTAAAAGATTTTTAAGATATTGAAATAAAATTTTGTCACAAGATTCTGCTCATCTAGTGGTATGTTATGAACCAAAATATAACTTGTAAGTATCTATTTATTAATTTAAGAATTATTTTTATTGAAAAATATATGAAATTTTTTTTAAAAATCTTGTTGTGTATACAAAATTTGGTATATGTTAGTAAGTTTAAGAGGTATTGCAAATATTTTGCTTCATAACACAGGTAAGTGATTTACTAATATTCTGTTGAAAACATAAGTGAAATATATTGGTTAGATTTTGTTTTAGAAGATTTGGCGTAAACGCTAATTTTTACTAAAATTTGACTAAAAATTGCCTAAATTTGAAAAGTTAATGAAAATTCCACCAACTTTTTTTTAAAAATTCATAGTTTTATTCCCTGTTCTAACTAAAAACACTTGTGTTTCATAAAAATTTCCTATTTTTCAAAAAAAGTGCTCAAAAGGTAGGCACATACCTGAAAGGAAGTAAGCTGGTGTGGAGAAAGACAGGTACGGCTTACGAGAAGCAGAATCTCGTGCCCAGAGTAAAGCACTGTGGTGGAGGTACAATGGTTTGGGAGTGTATGGCAGCCAATGGCGTGGGGCGTCTGGTATTTATAGTATCTACAATGATCATATGGCATATCTGAGCATTTTAAAAGAAAATTTAAAAGTAAGTTCTCAAAACCTGGGCCTTGGAGACGACTTTTGGTTCCAGCAGGACAATGAGCCCACTGCCCACAATGTGAAGCCCTGGTTGTTGTACAACATCAAAAATCATTTATGGGATGTACTAGAGCGCAGGGTTCGTCAACATTCCATAACATCGAAAGAGATGTTGATCAGAGATATTGTTGATTGTTATCATTATGGAATGGAATAATATATCTCCTAATGAAACATTCAAACTGGTTCAATCTATGCAGAAACGATTGATGGAGGTCCTTAGACGTAGGGGCTATCCGACTAGTTACCAAACTTTCAGTAACAGTCAATGACTATTATATTTTTTCAGGTTTTCTTATTTGTACGCAAACTTTTTCTAGTGTATTTCGCGTAATTTTTTTGCTTAATTTGATTTATAAACAAAATTATGTGTTTTGTATTTCTAAAACCATTGTTAAAAGATAAATGATTCGATCAGTACAAGAAAAGAAAAGAAAGTTGATAAATTTAGTGTAATATTATATTTTTTGATGCTTGAAAGTTTGGTTTTCGCTTGTATGCAGACGTTTTCTGGCAAGAGTATTTATTACCCCTATACTTGAACGCAAAACCGGTTGCTTTTTTAGATCAGCACAATATTAGCCGGCACCTACATTAAGCCTCTAGCTGGAAATCCCATAACCAAAAAATCTAATATTAACTCAGAAATTTCTCTCATTCTTTGATAGTTACTCTCCTACACATGGCACTAACACTTTTAATTAAGTATTGCTTCTATACCATATTCATTAGTCTGGCCTCTGTTTGATATCATTCTGTTGATAACAGCTTCTTCGAGTGACATCTAATCGCTACGAACATGAATGTTGTTATTCTTCTGCCTTTTGTTAATGGCTATGTAAGGTGTAAAATAGCTGTATATTGGCCCCAAGAAAATGTCAATTGGAAAGTCTTATTAACGGAAACTGAATAAAAAAGAAAATGATGTAATATTACTTACACGAAACTTTTGGAATACGGATAGCAGGAACATAAATTGGATGCATCAATCTGATGTTTTTAACCCTTCAGCGAGCGCGCCCGAGTACAGTGTGCAACATTTTCGTAATTTTGAATGGTTTGTTTTGACATGTAAGGTTTGAATGTTCTATGCAGTTTCTATTTATAGCTACACCCTTTCTAATGCAGGTCTGATTTTCTGACCCTTGTATTCCTTTCCATTCATTGATAGTCGTGATTTAATCGTGATATACCAGCGATTATACTGGATTACAATACGACAAAAGCAGGAGTTGATGCAATCGATCCAATGTGCAGCTATTACACGGTATCCCGCATATCACGAAGATGGACGATGTCATTTTTTTTAGGTTTTCGGACATAATAGGAATCCATTCGCAAGTTGTCCTTAGATCCAATAAACCGGACAGTTTTGAAATAAGGCGATTGTATCTGCATTCTTTGGCCTTTAATTATAAATATATCTCAATATTATCAGAATTTTATATCTTGTCATAAAGTGTAGAATTATTATTTTCAATTTGAAAGAAAAAGTTTATTACAAAACGAAGAATTAAGGTTGAAAGAGACGTTGCATTTTGTGCCACGCGTGCCTGCTGGTGTTCCAAAAATTGGAGGGTTAAAATTCATTCTTACTTTTTATAATAGATTTTAAGTAGATGTATTTTCCTGTTTATGATGAAATAGCCAACAAGTCACTTTATAATGTAAAAAAAAATAGATAAAATGCAATTTACAAAAAACTCGGTTCGAGATTTTAAATCCGCATAAAGATGTTACTGATTAAATTCTTCATCCTCTGCTAAACGTCGCCAAGGCATTGCAATGTTACTTTGCAATGAAATTTTGGTGCACTTGCAAAAACGGTAGAATCACAAATCTGTCAAAGTGATAACAATAGCTCCTTAGTGCTTATAAATTATAGTTACGGTGGTTGAATTGGTTTGGGCTAGTGCTTTAGAACTCATATGAATGTGCTTGACTATACATTCGAAGAAAACATCTCACAATGCTTATAAATGCATTTTCAAGTAAGGAAGAAATTCGTAAACTATTTTAATGTTTTGCATCTTCTAAAAATTTTAATTAGTTGTTTTTAAGTAGGTTTTTCCGCATACGCAGTTTATGTTATAAATAAAAGTCGTTTGAAGAAGTTCTTATGTTTTATTATTAAACCTTTTCCAGTGTTGGTTTTCATAAATGTGCTTAATAAAATATGACTGCATTCACTTAACAGACCCAAGGTAATACAAAGTCTTTTGAGAAAAACTTTTTTATTGTAGCTACGTCTTTATGATTATAGATATAAAGTATAGTTTAGATATTGCTTTATTTTCGCCTAAAGTTTTAAGGGTTGTAAATTTACAAAATATTTGTATATTAAAGAAGCAAAGTTTGTGTTGATATGATTTTCCCCCAAATACTTACTTATAAATAAAATACGATCTCAGCACTGTGGGATTGTCATTGGTTCATTTTGTATTTTCTTCTTGATTTTCTTCATTATCTAACTTTTTGTTAATTTTCTCTAAACGTCTGTATTTTCCTCATAGCTACAGACTACAGGGCGAAACAAAGCAAACATAGTTAAAAAATAATGTGGTCTGATGGAGGAAAGAGGATTGACAGACCATTCAGACAGTGTTGCGTATGTAATGGCAGGAAATTGCCGCCCATATAGTATAGTGGTTAGCGTTGTGATCTTCGATCCAGTGGGCTTTGGTTCAAATATTGAATAAGGCTTGGTCGTTATTGTGTTGTCCCTTCATAGGGAGCAATGCTGGCTCACCTAAAGGGTGCTCCCATATTAATGTAGCCAGCAAGACTTCGCGATGAATAACAAAAGGCGAGAGTCGTATGACAAGTGCCTCCGCATTAGAAAAAATATATATATTAAGCTTTAGAATATTTTGTTCTTTTGGGTCAGTCAACTATCTACTTATTCAAAATAGATTGTCAGACCAAGTCCTGTAAATTGAAGTAGCACATCACCAAACATGATAGCTGTTAATGACAAAATATCAATTAAACGAGGGTAAGAGATGGTGAGGTGTTGTTGAAAGCTAGCAGTTTTAGATTCAAGACCCCTCTCTAACCTTCAAGGCTTTCTTAAAAATGGTTTCGTCGCCCAGTGGCTAAGTGGTTAAAGGCATCAGCCTGCCACGCCGGGGGTGCGGGTTCGATTCCCGCATAAGACTTGGCTGTATTCTGGGGAACCGGTCAGTCTTCCGCCTGCAAATGGAGCCCCGTCTAGAAAGGGGCGCTGCAACCCATCGTCCATCGCTGGTGTCATCGTTTGTCAATAAAATTCTTGTGTGATTGTGTCATTTGTCTGTTTCTATGTCTTGTATTCATATGTACACCGGACTGGGGTGTAATGTCGTCATCCCCCAGGGAAATTAGCCAAAAAAAAAGGTTTCAAAAAGCCAAATGGATATTTTGGAACACGCTAAAACTTAATAACAATTTTGTAGCTATATCAAGTGTTCTGTTTAACAGGCGTAAAAGTTATTAACGTTTCGAAATTAAATCATCCCTTAGGACAGCTGTTTACAGCAGAAATTTTCTAGTCTGTCGAACTCACGGTAAAATTGTCATCATTCGTTTATAAATCCTTAATACTTTTTTCTCAATTGTGGTGTTTTACTGTTTATGAAATTAAAGTTTGAACATTGTCATGTATGTAATCGTAAGCTTTCTGTGGAGAAAATTTTAGCATACAGATGCTTTCTTGTGACAATAGTGGAGGTGTATTTAACAAAAAATGAATTAAAGACATTCTGCTACTGTTACACAAATACAGACTCCGAGGCGAAAACATTCAAAGCGTTTTACAAGAAAACAATCTTACCGCCATTTGGTTGAACTTGGAAGTGATTGAGAATTCGTGAATGATGAGATTCAATGTGAGACTTTCTCACTTTGCCTGTGTAATATTATTGGATAATGCCCCATCTGAGGGTTGGAAGGTCAGTGATTCGAAACCCTGGATCTCACAGTCGGTCGTTGCACTGGTGCACGGAAGAATGATCATGGGCAGTAAAGAAAAAAAAACCATTATGACAAATACCCATGCATGAAAAAAATCAGAAATTTTGATTATAAATAAAGTTTATAAGGCGACTATTTTGTCCCATTTTTATCAATAATAAAGGAGGAGGGTGTAAGAAATGTTCCTCAAATAGAGACATCTTCATTCCACAAGAATTTATAGCTCAAAGTTCGTATTAAGTGCCGTACCATAGGACCATAGGAAAATGTGATTAACTGTGTTAATTAAGTGCCGTTTATTTTCTTCCTTCTTTTTAAAATTAAGTATTTTGTAAGCAGCATTTCTAAATATAGTTTTACATCGATTCTATTTAATCTTTCGATTAATCAAAAAATTTGATACTCAATGTACTTACATGGCATTTAGTCTTTTGTTTTGGTCCTATGAGTTTAAGTTCTCATGCAACTTTTGTCACTTAAACCATATTAATTAATACTTAACAAAACAGGGGGACCACAAAAAATTTATTAATGTTCTCTTTCTTCCAAAAATATTAATATGAATTCCTAGTGAAGTTTCAGTCTCTAAGTTTTAACTTAGTAAATAAATGTGTAGACAGTTAAATAAATTTGTAAAGTTAAAAATATCCTCATACCGTATTATTATGACATATCTGAATATACCATTTACTATATTTCTCGTTTGATGAGGATATTACTGTAATTCCTTTTAACCGTATATCGATTTAAATATCGTTAAGATCTTTGTCCTATAACAACAGACTTTTCAAAATCCTTAGAGAAAAGTAGAAGAGTCAAGCACATCTGTCTCTGACAGAGCTTTTAAATATTTACCACGTCTCAGTTCCTCCACTTTCCTCCACAGATTTAAATCTTTCATAAGCCATTCCTAGGTTTGCTTTTCATAATATAATCTTTACGTTTTTAAATTCTGAGGTTTTATCTTAAATAGATGACAGTTTTTTTACGAAACTAATTAAAAGTTCATGTACACTCTTATTAAAAATTGTTAAATTTATGTACCCTTGTGCCATTCCTTGCAGATATTTACTAAAAATTAATCCTAAAAGTATTCTCATAACTTATTAATTAAATTTGATAATTTTATAGAGACTATTGGAAATATTTATAGAGGAAATGAAAAGTAAGAACTTCAGTCATTGGCTAACTCATAACTTTGTCTGAGAATGGTATAAATATTGTGTGTTACACGTAAATAACCAAGTTACATGTTGGCATATTGGATACCTATTTATTACCCCATATGATGTGCTAATCTGTAGTGTTAGATGCATAGACGATATCAGTGGAGAGAAATTACTAAGTATCAGAATTTTTCTTTAAAGATGCCAGTAAATCAAATTCTGATAATATAATGTTACGAATTTTGCGAGTCTATGGTAATCTTGCCAAATATGAGAGTTATCGCCGAATTGGCGATGGATTCGAAGACTTATTTGGTCGCCAAATTTGGCTATATGGCGCCAAATGGTCGCCAACCATCTAGATCTTTCTCTTACGTTCTGGAGATTTCTAGCTGGCGGCCGATAGGAGGCACTTTGGAAGTCTATAAATATACCTGACATTAGAGTTCAGTGTTCTCTTCTGCTGCATATTGAATGTATTGAAGACTTTGTTATCCTGACTTGTGTTTTTAGTGTTTTCTGTTGTAAAGAAGACAGTTGTTACGTGTTTTCCGTTAGTAATTGTGTATGCTCCTGAAGAATTTACAGAATAATAAATTTTATATTGTGTGCACTTTCTGAAGAGAATTGATTCAATCCCATCGAACCCAGAAAACTGAACAATATTGTAAGAATTTGATTTTAGTATGAGATTTTGAAAATATATGGTATGGAGTCGTGGCCCACAGCAACCAAAATAAATGAGATACTCATCATGGAAAATAAAAAGCCAGAGACTCTATATTAAATTAAAGTCCTTTATTGGACTACTAGATTATATATATGATATTATCTACAAATTTAGAACAAAGATTAGGAGATATGCACTCTACGAGTACGAGTAGAGAGGGCTAGTCTCAGGGCTAAAAAAATACTTAGCCAAAACACAGAAGCAAAATGCTCGCAGCTCGTAACGTCTCACCGAAAGATCACCCGGCAGCCTCTGGCTCTGGTCTCTGGTCTCTCTCCACCTTCCGAGTCCTGCGTTTTTATCTCTTTCGTCCTTCCGGAAGGCTCTGAAAAATTCCTTTTCTCGAATTTTCTGTCTCACGTTCCCACGATCGGCGCTTGCGGTTTCATCATCTGGCTAGCCGGAGGAAGCGTCTTTCTACCTTTCCAAACTGGACAGCCTGTTTGGAACAATCAATGGGACAACAATAGGGCTTCCTTAATTGGAAATCTGGAACCTAAATGATGATCAGCCATCCGCTTGCTTCTTTTCCCAGCTATGTGGTCCAGATTAGTGTGAATAGGACTTCCGGTCCTTAATTTCTCCCTACCGAAAGCTCTTAAAAAAAGTTCACAGGTAAGACCCCACACATACATCCATATAAAAAAAATACATTTTCTTCACGTTAATGGTTTTTTAAAGCCCTTTTGGTATAAAATCAAGCTGGTGATTTTATCATACGTTTTTATTAGTTTCTATTGAGTTTATTATATCAAGATTTCTGGAGACTCACTTTGAATAATTTCACTTGTAACTAATATAATTTTCGTCCCCTCTGAGTACTGATAAGACTCGTCGGAATGCAGGGAGAAAGGAGAGTCCCGGACGAGACAATGAGTGTAGGTTAAGTGTCGAAGTAGTTGGTGTTAACAATGTAATCGAGTGTTCTGTAACTATGTGATAACTGCGTTTGTTCTTAAAATATGGGATCCTCCATTGTGTATGTTTATTTTATGTCAAGATGTCCTGTGTAGTAAAGTTCATGTCCAGCTAGCCGGATGTCGTTATTTACTCAAGTTAGGACATTTGCCACACACTTATATTCATTTAAAAATGCCACAAAAATATACTGATCTACAGACATTTCAGATAAAGCTTAGTATCATTTGTAAACTAAATTAGTACATCAAATACAAATTATAGTTATATGGATGACCTGTTTGTATAAATTGAAAAGAAATTAAACTGCTGGAGGATAAACATGGTAAAAAAACAGAGTTGAAATTTTAACATTTTAGAAATAAAATACTCTTTATTTAATATGTATCTATGTCCTTAGTAAAACAAATCTGTTGCAAGGCATATCGATGAACTAGGACATTTATCATTATAGAGAAAGAGAAAAAGAACGTGCTGTTTCCTTATGGGATCTTTTAAGATTATGCAAGATCCTTTTCCATTCGATGGAATGATCCGATGTTTTTCTCTATTTTTCGGGAATTTTTGTTTTTTTATAGAATGAATGTACCATTTTAAGATCTAGTAAGTCCGTGATACTAAATATGCATAGCTCAAGTTGCGTCGCTGATGAAATGCTAATACTTCTGTGTACCCTTTTCTTTGCTTATAGAAAATGTTTAGGCCTTAAACTTTTCAATTATTTTATATGTTTCAGTATTTATTATCAGTTTTTTAGTAAATTGACAGGACTATATTTTAGTGCATGTCAGTCCACATTGCTTATTCAACTTTTACTAGTATTTTTGTTTTCTACATATCACTTAACTTGGCTTTATTTATTTTGCATATTTGCATTTATTTTACAGGTTGAGTATCCATTATCTGAATATTTAACATAAAAAAAATCTGAAATGTTTTAAGCCTTGGTAAGATATCGCGAGAGGAAAATTCTATACCTGACTTCACGTGTTATTGTTAATACAATAACACATTAACAGTTTGTTATATGTGACTACTGGGAAGTACTCGTATTTTATTAAGTGTAAGAAAAAAGTTATCTTCAGAAACTTTTTATTAGCATAAATAGTAAGAGTCGGGAATGATGATGCTCATCAACAACAATTGTTTACATGACTGTTTCCCACTTAAAATTATTTAAAAAATAAAAGAACTATATAAACCAGCTTTAGGCTAAGTGTACAAGGACTAGAGGAAACAGAGGGATTTGGGGTTTAAGCTTGGGTCCAATCACCACATGGTATTCCGCTTATTAAAATGTTCTAAAATCTGAGAAAAAAGCTCACATTTACCAAACCTATGGAAGCTAGAAAGCGAGGAAGGTCACCAAGTAGGTGGCTTGATGCCGTTGAGAATGATATAAAAACTATAGTATATAGGGGAGACTGGAGGAGTATTGCCTTAGATAGGGCAAGATGGCGTAAACTTATTGGGACGGCCTTGGCCAGCAGTAGGCTGTAGTGCCCCAGAAGAAGAAAATCTGAGAAAATTCAGAATTTTAAATTCTTCAATGCCCAGAAATTTTCGATTAGGTGTAATTAATCTAAATTGTTTGGTTGAGAGCGCTATGGTCATTTTTTTGCTACACGAGGGTTAATTAGACCGGGACCTACTGCTTAAAACTGCAGTGTAGTAACCCTATTGGATTCGCTCACCTTAATGTATGGAGAAAATTTGTCTAAGGAGTGCCGACTTGGATTTAAAGCATTTTTTTAAAAATTGTACTCCGTATTAGAGAGAAATTTTACACATTAGGGCATTTTTTGTTTTTTGAAAAAATGCTAATACTATTTTAAAATTTTAATTATTCAGGGAAAAATTTGGTATAGTGTGTTTTAAATGCTTATCAATTCCTTTGGTGGACGAAATTTATAAAATGAATCCTGTGGCAAGGTGCAGAAAATTTCAGGCTATCTGAAAATATCAATTTTATTTGATTATCAGTATTTATGTAACTGTCAATGGTAGACAAATTTTCTCCATGGGTTAACATTGAGGTGAATGAATCCAATAGGTTTAGTACACAACAGCCTTAAAGCCGATTCCTAACGGCTACAAACATGCATGCCAATAGTGGAATTTGAAACCACAGACATGCCAGTGCCCTATCCATTCGGCCATATTCCGGCTTATTTAATATATATTATGTTTATTATATCAATTCCAATAAATAATTTTTGCCTTTATCCTTTTTATTTTTTTTTCAGTTCTTTAACGTTTATAAGTTCACGGATGTTTTCAATTGTCCTCCCCGAAAACAAAAATATGAAATTTAAAGTTGTTAAAATAGTAAAAAAAATTAACTGAAAGGGTAAAAATTGAATTTAAGAAAAATATTAGAATTTCATATAGGAATCTAAAGTAGCACAATTGACTAAAAAAAAATCAGTTTTCCCCCGAGTTGTTAGCGCTTTTAGTAGCAGCCTCTTATTCCTTCTTCGTGAAACTAGATTGAAAGGATATTTTTTAAGGAAAAAAAAGGATGTATGTGCTGTTTAGTGCTGTAAGACTTGTAAGAGGAATTTTACATTCCAGTAAAATATTTGCATTTTTAAAAATATTTTCGTTGCTATGATTTTCATAAACATGAGATTTTAAATTAATTTCATAAGATTTTATTTTTTTTTAAAAAGTTAAAAAATATAGAGTAAAAAAGTATTAAAAGAAAGTTTTAAACAGTTTTAAAAAGTTTAAAAATCTAGAATAAATTACCGGTAAATACCCCTTTAAAAAATTCAAAGTGGAATAAGGAATAGTTTTTCTATTTTATGACGGTAATTGCCTGTTTGTCACCTTGAACTTTCCCGTACATTTCGTGTCAAAAATTTAAGAATTCGCCAAAATAATAAATTTCATACATTACGTACGTCAGAAATTTAGAAAGTTTTTATCTTGTCTGAAAACGCGTAGCACGTGCGTCAAAATGTATGAAAATGGATTTCTGATATTGTGATCATCAACTAAACTTCTGAAATAACCTTAAAGAGTAGCTACAAACGAATTTCCTTTTTCTCCAAAGTTCAATCATTTATATAAAGGTGCTATTGTGTGATGTAATCCCCACTAGAGGCCTTTCAGTATTCATAATTTAAGGGACATTCTCTCAACTTTGACTATCAAACCCTGGAATCACTTGAAAAAGGAGGCAAATGTTTAGGAAGTGCGCGAATGGAAGCCGATATGCTAATTGCACTCCTCGTTCCTCGAATGTGTTTCCTTATTGCTTTCTTTCCTGAAAATACAGGTTTTGGAAAATCTCGACACCAGGATTTCAGTTGAACTTCATCATGGAATTTATTGAACTTTCAACAATCTGTTTCAAAGCATTTGCTTCTTTTGCAGTCTTTCTCGAAGTATAACCGTTTACAGTATTAACGGAGTGTTTCAATCACTGCATTCCTTTTAAAACCTGCAGCAGAACAGCATTTTAAAACTTTTCTCAATAAAATCTTATTCATCGGAAGCATTACTTAGGCTCGTGCTTAAAACAATATTACTCTGTTATTAATGAAACTGACTATTCCAAAAATAGACAATTGAAAGATTCTACCTAAATAGTCCGAAATTTGTGTGTATGAATTAAACTAAATTTTGTTCTTAAAGCTAGCTATATGAAGATGATTTAAAAATTGAATACTTTAAGAATGTCATTTTTTGGGGATTTGAATATAGTTAATTTTCAATATTTGTATATAATTAAACGTAACAAATATTTTTAGGTAACTAATTGGTTTTATTTTTATCAATAGATTTATTTGAAAAATGCAACATTAAAATATGTTTTAAACTTAAAAATTTAATTAAAGTATTCTAAATATAAGAATGCTTGAAGTATTGATAATTTCCAATCAATCTATCTGTTTAGCACTTTGAGACCCTTTTTGTAAAATCTTCATTTTCTCCGAAGTGTTTTTTTTTAATAACTTTCAATATGAAGAGTGGTAACATCATTTATGCTTTCAACATTAAGTTCTTTGTGGCTTTCAATAATTAACGAAAAGTACTCTCTAATAGCTATCACGTAAGCTAATTCTTCGTTCAAGAATTTACTGTAATGCCATCGGCATTACATTATGATATGATACAAAGAGAAGTATTCAAAAGTATATTTAAAGCGACTCTAGAATACATAGGAACGTGAATATGTTTTTTTTTCTGTAATTACTGCTGAAATTTCGCCTTGATTTTTGTTTCAGTATTTACAGAACATCGCTCTTTTTCTCAAGAGAAACTATGCTAATATCATTAAATAATTTCTGTTCAGTGCATTTTTTTATTTTTGAAAATTAATAGCATACAATCACTTTTATAAGACACTGCATATATACACTGCATATAGTATATATATATATATATATATATATATATATATATATATATATATATATATATATATATATATATATATATATATATATATATATATGGGATATATATATATTATGGGAGCACCCTATAGGTCAGTGCTCCCCAACTTTTTTATCGCCGCGGACCGGTCACCGTTTGATAATTTTACCGCGGCCAGCTGAAGAGGGGGGGGGGACATTGATTGTTTATATTTTAGATTGTTTTGATTTAATAATTTAATTTAATTGTACTTAAACACGCCTTCAAAATAAAATACAGTTACACCAAAAAATTAATATAAAGTGATTTAACATTTTAACTCAATAGAACGCTAAATCGATGAGAACCCTGAGCTTGTGGCTCTAAGCTGGCGGCCAGGTACCATTTGATCCGCGGACCGGTACCGGCCCGGGGGTTGGGGACCACTGCTATAGGTGAGCCAGATTCGTTCCCTATGAGGGGGACGACACGGAAACGACCAAGCCTTATTCGGGATTTAAAACCAAGTCCACTGCGTGGCAGGTTAGAACGCTACACTAAGAGGGCGACAAGACACTGTATATAAGAATGGGTATTTGAGTAGCTTTACGGGCCCCTAAAGAGAAATTTTTCCCTTTCTGGAAAATAAAGATTGAAGGGGGGAAAAAGAAGAAAATTTAGCGATTTCTCAGTGTATTAAAATATTGAAATTAAAAAGTTCTAGCAGTGCTGTGACTACTATTTTATGCTTTTTTTTTCTTTAGAGGAATGGTTTTTGCTTCAAAACCTGATTTAAATTCGAAGATTATGTTAATTAAGCTTCATTTGAAAATATTATTCCTGTGGTGGGGATTGTATTATTATATTTTAAGAACATTTACAATCTGCATATTGGCATCGTCTGCAATGATAACTGTCAATGATGTTTTCATTTTCATAGAAACTTAAACATCAAATTGGGTGGGTGAGGTATAAGGCATAATATAAGATTCATATATAAACGCGCGTGTTTAAATGTTATTGATGCCTAAAACTGTTTAAAACTCTATGTAGTTTGGGGGCTAGATTCTGTATCATTAGACCTAAGTTTTAAAATTCCCTCCACAGCTTCCAGATTTATACTCCCACACAGAATAATGAAATGTCAAAAACTGAAATCGAAAATAAAAAACAATAGAGACAATTGATGTTTGTAATACAAGATACTCAATAAAAATCGAGCCCACATGTCAGTCAAATTCATAACAAAATGTTTAAATTTCGATTTGAAAGGTAACTATAATCCACCAATAATTAGAATAAGAATAAGAAATAAGTGCCACAAAACCTCAGTAAGTCGTCCCCCAAAGTACAAAAAAATATTGGCAACTTCTAAGGAATGACGATTTTAACAACTTTAAATGAAGTACTGAATAGGTCCTTACGATCGCATGAAACTTAAATTTATCCATATATTCAAAACAATAATACAGATTTCTAGATTACGGTTATACAAATAATATAAATTAAAAAAAATTAAGCCCTTTTTTAGCAGAACATGCTTTGAGCTTCAATTCTTCATCAGTATGTTTACATTATAATACGAGGTATTTAACTGATACGAGCACTTACGTTTAATTACTTCATGTGTAACACTGATTGCTCCTTGAAATGACTCAAAGTAGTATCGAATTGTTTCTAAAGAGCATAAGAACATGTGATTAACTGTGTTACCTAGGCCATCGCCTTCTAACACAGATATTTCATGAGATTGACAACGGAGAGCGAAAGTTCCACCGAAGTTAGAAAGGAATGTTCGTTTTTTAATATCTTCGGAAGCGTAAATTGCAACACAAAAGTGAAGCAGAGAGCTTTTTGGTCAGAGTTTTGGAGGGTGAAATGAAGAGTTCTCATTGGAAGTCTCCAGGATCTTCGTGATGCGGAGTCAATAGCTGTCTGAAAGCTGCTTTTCAATTGGCAGGTAGAGAGAGGAGGAAGAAAAGTGATTGGATAGAGAGATAAGGTTCAGAATCCGTGAGTTCTAAAACTAGGAAATCGAACAAATCCAAAAGGATTTACTCACAGACAAATAATAAGTGCTAGAAGGAAGTTTAAGGATTGTAAAATAGATTTTTATTTTATTTTATAAAATTTTTAATTGTTTTTAGCCTTGGCTAAGCCAAGTATTGTTTTTTATATATTTTTATATTTTATTTAAATGACGAGGACAAACAAATAATTTTAAGACAAAAGACTCAGGATGGTACGAGGCCTTTTCCTGTTAGTGGGGTCTGCGTGATCAAATGCTTGTATTTTATTCCGTATTGCCCCTTTCCCCATTCGTACTCTCACTCGCACATTCTTCTTCTTCAGTAAATTCCACAGTTAAATCTTTTAAAGTCGCTCAAAAATATACTACACAGTGTTCCTGTGAATATCTATGTATATTTAAGACGGGAGAAATACTTTCTTTTACGACTTCTAATAAATTCCATAAAGAATCGAGATCAGAAGCCTTATTTCCGTCTCCATTTCATTTTTTTTTGTCAATAGACAGGCCTCGTGTGTGGATTAGCCTCGAACGCTGGGTTAAGAAATTGACATTTTTATTTGAGATTAAATACCAATTTTAACTCCCACGAGTGTAACTGATTACGTTCTAAGCGGAAAGTTCATTCGTCAGTTTGATATTGACGAATGCTTTTAATTAAAATAAGCATTATTTCAGTATTCTGGATAAAAGAGTTATTCCGAATATCCCTTTAATAAAAGTAGAGATGATGTACAGTAACATACAGTGTCAGAAAGTTCTAGTTACTACCCAAGTAAAAGGTTTTCCCTTTTAATTTTCCTGTTATCTGTGGCATCCCTTAAAATAAAGGGTGTGGTATTTCATATGAAAATGGCCCCAAACGGTAGCTTGTTACGAGTTGGGCGGATAGTGTTTTTCACCAGCAAGTACGACAGACTTTCTCTGTCCGACACCACGGTGTGCAGACGTGTTTCTCTGAGCTCCGGTCTTAAGCCTACTGAGCGATGAAGGATCTTGATCCAGACAGTTATGCACCGCATCGGATGCCCGACATTATCAAGTATTTAATGATTGCGAAAGACTTGACTGCGTTCAGCGAGGTTTTTTAAAAGATCAACTTTTTTACCCTCTACATTAACAGGCTTTTGAATGAAAGGACGGTAGAAAATTGCATCAAAGGTAGGTGGAGATATATTGTCAATTTTGTGAAAGAGACAAATACTGATAATCTTGGAGAACTTTCTACTTACTTCTCATTTAATCTTTATCAATACAATCAGTAATTTATCGAAGACAGCATATTTAATCCCGTTAATACTAAAAAGA
Source organism: Dolomedes plantarius (assembly GCA_907164885.2). Taxonomy (NCBI): domain Eukaryota; kingdom Metazoa; phylum Arthropoda; class Arachnida; order Araneae; family Dolomedidae; genus Dolomedes; species Dolomedes plantarius. Next base: position 21,285,962 of record OU015501.1, on the reverse strand, counting down.
ACAAAACTAAATCACTCAAACAGGTTGAGCCTGAACTAAAGCGAATTGCTTGCGATTCTAAACTCTCTAATATGAATGATCCGATCCCACTTTCTAACAAATTTGATCTCCTCGTAGAGGAAACTGCTGACATGGATTGCGGTGGTGAAGAAATTCCTGCTGCTACTTCTGACTCTCCTGCTAAGCGTGAGCCAAAACCTGAGCCATTTTTTATCAAGATTGCGGAAAGATACAAAGATATCTGAAACAAAATTTACAATATCGTCAAAACTCAACTCCCCAAATCTGCCTCTGGAAACTTTGTTAAAATCATGCCTGAAACTATTGACCAATTCCTATTAATTCAAAGATTTTTAATTGATTCGCACATCGAATTCTTTGGAAAAAATCCTAAAACGGAGCGACCATTTAAAATTCTGATAAAAGGAATCTCCCGAAACCTCGATTGAAGAAGTCAAAGGTGAATTAACTATACTTGGATTTAGCGTTCAAAGCGTTGCTCAACTTAGACGCTTTAAAACTAAACACCCCCTACCTATCTTTCTATGTAAATTAAATCAGACTGATAACATTAATGAAATTTACGAACTTAGACACTTTCTTGGATATATAGTTAAAATTGAAGCTTATAAAGCAAACGGACCTAAACAAGTTACAACTGCCAGAAGTTTAATCATTCCTCTGACATTTGCCAGCTTAAACCTGTTTGCATGAAATGTGCAGGCTCAGTGGCGTAGCTACATATTCAGCGCCCTGGAGCAAGTAAAATAGGTGCGCCCACTTGTTTCTAGGAAGAGTCCTGGCGGAATTATCTAATCTTATTTCGATTTAAAACCTTACTTAATAACAATTTATTTGAAATTCAAGCCATTTCAATCATAAGAAATTCAATTGAATAAATATAATAATAAAACAAATTATAATTATTTAAGTATGGAGTGCCCACTAATATTAACTACATATTTTATAAACTGCACTGACAAAATGTACTTATGTATGTTCAGTTTTCATAATAAAAAAAAGTTTTCAAAATTGTTGTTTTCTCGCTTTCTCGTTTGCAAATCGGTCAATCACTTTCTCTAGATCAAGTTGACAAGCTATTGTTCTTTCAATTGATTTAGGGGCCCAAGAGTTCGCTGTTGTGACATGCTGCTTCTTAAATATGTTTTGATTAATATTAGCTTTGAAAAACTTGGTTCTGATGTCGCTGTCTTCACAGGTAAAGTTAAAAATATCATGCATGCCGTAATGTCAGAGATCTAAAATTATTTATAATCGAAATTTCGTTCTTCATCTGCCGATTTTTAAAAAAATTATCCCATGCGGTTTCCACATACATATTTATATATTTATAACATGTTGCTGCTGAAAATGTTTGCAGCTCACTTTCAGCTATAATACTCAACTATTAGGTAGTACCTATTATTTTTTATGTTGCAACATCAATTTACATAATAATTTATAAACAAATCACTTACTTTAAAAATTATACGTCGGTGAATCCAACAATACGCTGTAGATAAGTAATTTAGTAAAGTAATAGTCATGAATTATCACTTAAACGGAATAATAAATTACAATCCACAGTCTCAATAAGTTTTAAAAATTGTATAACACATTCAACCAAGAATTATCTTGTAATTCTTACACTGCACAAAGTAAACAAAGAGAATATGAAGCGATAAATACTAAGCTTGCTTTCAAAAAATCCCCGAATATTGCCTCTATTCTTCTCCGATGTTAAGGCTGCTATGTACTAAGAGAAAAATATCTCTGTTCGGACCCCTGCATGTATTTGACTCTTGTAGTGTGTCAGTAAGTTGACCGTTAGAAAATTGTACCCCCCATCCGTTTAGAATGACATTTGAAGGATTGTAATGACTCTCGCCATAGGGGGTGAAGATGCTTTGGCCATTTCCCTTTTCCTGATAAGACAACTAACTGGTAACGTTTGAGAAAAACTAGTAGTGTCCAACACCGGGCAAAAGTTCAAAGCGCAAACTGGCCAGAGGCTGATCAGACGTTTTTACCAGACTCTAGTCGCAGCCTACGATCAGTCCGGCTCGAAGTATAAAAGTAAAATTTGGACAGACTTTCACAAGATTATTGATAAATTAAAGATATATATATTAATATATATATATATATATATATATATATATATATATATATATATATATATATATATATATACCCAACAAACACAGGACTGACGGCAGCTTATCGGGCCAGTGCTGGAGGCACCGGTTGAACGACAAGTACGGGAGAATTTTGTCGGGCCACTGGCGGGTTGTTTACGAACCTCCGAAGGGGAAACGCTTTCCGTTTACGTGTTTCAGGGCCTGTTATGGGTTGATATGAATCGCACCGAAATCGTTTTCCCTGCATCGTCCCGGAACTGTACCTACGATTCGTAACCACAAGTAACAGATAACTGCATCAGAATTATGGATTTGAAAGGGAAGGCGAAGATTAAATTTAACAGACTTTTCAAAAATATTTATTTCATTGTTGTGAAACTTCTTTTACGCGGAAAATTCCCATAATTTTCCTTGTATGTAAAGATTGTATTATGTGAAAAGTATTATGTGAAATTGTATAATTGTATTATGTGAAAATTCACATAATTTTCCTTGTATGTAAAGATTGTATTCTGTGTGTATGTTTTTAACTCCCTAGAAGCTTATAAAAACAGATGAAAATTAGTTTCAATTTTATATATTACTGGAGAAATTAAATATCTACTTAAAAATGGGTCCTTGTTTCACCACTCTTTATTTATAAGAGAGGAAATAGTGATAAAATTTGTATTTTTTTAAATTTCTTCTATAGTATATTAAAATAATAATATATATTTTTGTAGATAAAATATTCAAAATATATTTTTCAGGAAATTTACATAGTCTAAGTATTTCTAATTGTTAGATGCCATTATAAAACAACTGATTTTGTAGAATTTTTTCTCGAATTTCATCGTATTAATTTTACAGTAACATATTCTTATAATACAAATTTGAATGAAAGAAAAAGAATTTTAAATTTACAGACCTTAGTTAAAATAAACAAATCACACATATTTAGAAAAATATTAATGTAATGTAATGTCAGAGACATAGACAGTAGATGTCATGAGACACCAAAAAATATCAAAAAATAAGACCCTTTATCCTCAGTACGTACATTGAAGAATATATATTACATTGTTTTTTTTTGTAATTGAATCAGGATACGAGAAATAATATTTACAATAAGAAAAAAAAAAAGGCAAAAAAATTAGTTTAAATAAATGTTAGAAATAAAAAATAAGGCAATTAAGTTTAAAATAATAAGTAAGTTATATTTAATAAATTAAATTGGCAGGTTTGAACATCCGTGAGTACAGATAACAGAACTGCACTTTGCAGGATCGAACCGAGGACTGAAGCATGGGAAGCAAAAACGAACGCCCCACACCAGCATTCCCTGATAGGGTATCAAGTGTGGAACTTCAATAAGAGGAAACTGCCTCGCATGGAACAGAAAAATAAAGGAAAAATGTTAAACACTATCAGAAACCACACTATCAGAATAACACTATCAGAATTAACCTGTGAACAATTAATGGACTGGGTAAGATTTGAAATATTAAGATCGGAACATAAATTTTTAATTTTTAAGTCGCCGTTCGGTTTTGGGATTTTTTTTCCAAAAAAATTCAATGCGTAAGTAAATTAAGTAATTTTGAAAGGTCCGATATTAATCCAATTGCAGTAATGTTTTCAGATAAGATTTTGACAAAGTTTCATGAAATTGATTTGGGATATTGAATTTTGACTAGGTTGTACATTTTGTTGAGGGTATCTTTGTACCCTTCCGCCATTAAAAAAAACATGGCTCAGGTTTGGTTTCCCGCCTAACAGGAAATTCATCATTAGCAGCGGGAATTTCTTTCCTCCGGATTACGACAGTTTCCTAGGATAGAAAATTGGTTTGAGAGATTGATTCGATCATTAATGCTAGTTAAGTTAGAGTCGAGAGCAATTCGCTTTAGACCAACCCAAATTTAAAAAATCACATTATGTTCGATTTCGTTCAAAATTACCACATCACATTGCATACCAAGATTATAATATTTTATACATTACATATACAATGTATTTTCATTTTCATAATAAAACTAAACTTTTGAATGTAGTTGACTTTTTTATGCGGCCCGCCTGCCTTGAAAAAATTTACCATGTGGCCCAGATGCTGCAAAAGGTTAAACACCCTGCTTTAAGCTCATCAGCCTGATTCAGAGGTTTAACTTTTTCAGATTTAGGAATATAATCAAAAGTGGGTGTAGAAGAAAATTTAAACGCACACTTACTGTGCATAAGATTAAAAAGTTCTTTGAGATTGGGGATGTTAAACGTTATTTTGAAAAAAAAGAAATTCATGTTTTTCAAAAGTCCATAGTAATCACACATGGTTTCCATTACTTATTTCACTGACACATTGAATTGTGTTTTGTTTTGTTTTTTATTATTAAATTTTGGCATTATCTTTTGAGAATGTATTTTCGTTTTTATCAATGCAACTCTTGCAGAAGTGCCACGGACGGGTAAGGGTGACTCGGTAACGAATTTAACAATCCTTTCTACTGCTTGTGTGTGACATGGAAAATTGCTGAAGTCAGTACGTTGACTCTCCTGATCAGATTATTTTGCTTCCTAGTTTATAATCAGAAATATGCCTCGTTCTGTTACTTTAACATCTTTACGTACAATCATATCAATATAATCCTTGGCATCAAAGTTTATACGTTGAACTTAAAACTTTCCAATGCCCCCTTCATTTTTCAGTCCTTGCTTTTAGAATCCGGCGTAATCCAAGCTGTCTTACGTGGCTGCGATCAACTGATATCATACATAAGAGGAGATTTTCAGAAGCAGCGAAGTACGAATTTCTTTGAATGACTGGGTCAATTACATTTTTAAGAGTCTGATGGAGGTAACGTGAATAGCTTACAAGTTTCCACAAGTGCTTCGATCCATGGATATAAGATAGTTTCAGCTTTATGTGAAACGAAACAGATGCATATACTTACAAAATGTACTCAGTCAGTATTCGGAGATTTTTTTTGCAGTACATTCTGTTCCCACATGCAAGTGAAGTATTCGGTTTGCTAATGTAAGCTATCATGAATAACAAAGTTTTCCTGGTTTTCTCATAGACAAATCAGAAGAGCACCTTCCAACAGAGATTGCATTAGACATTTCTAACAAATATTTTGGGTCCACACTTAAATCATCCTTAATTTCTAGTAATGGAATGCCATTTTCAATAGGTGATAATTCAATTACTGGAAGTTCATAGCAGTTTTCTAGTTGTTTACCTATTTCTCCTCCAAATTAGGACGTAGGCGCAGTTCATTTCCATGAAATAGACAAATCAACCACTGCAGTGGCCTTCTTAATTCCTTTTCAAAGAAACGAACCACACCATTATTCAATCCAGTGTTCACGGCAGTTCCATCCATTCCAATTACAGTAATGTTTAAATTCTGGTTGTTGCCATTGAAAAATGCTATTATGCTATCTTATATACATTTTCCAGTGCCAGAAATCTGCTTCTGAAAATCTCGTCCTTTGTATGATATCAGATGATCGCAGTCATGTAAGAGAGAGCTTGGATTACCCCAGAATCTAAAAGCAAGGGCTGAAAATGAAGGTGGCATCAAAAAGTTTTTATTTCAACGTATAAACTTTGATGCCAAGGATTATATTGATATGATTGAATGGAATGGTGTTAAAGTAACATGACTTCTTATGAAGAGGCATATTTCTGATGACAAACAGAAAGCAATTCAATGTGTCAGTGAAATAAGTAAAGCATACCATGTATGATTACTATGGACTTTTGAAAAATATGAATGTTTATTTCAAATAACACTTTGCCTTTAAAGACATTGCATTAATATTTTTCTAAATAAATGTGATTTGTTTATTTTAACTAAGGTCCGTTAATTAAAAATTGTTTTTTTTCATTCCAATGTGTATTATAAGAATATACTACTGCAAAATTAAGATGAGGAAAATTGCGAAATTCTACAAAATCAGTTGTTCTGTAATGACATCTAAAAATTAGAAATACTTAGAAATACCTAAGTTTCCTGTAAAAATATTTTGAATATTTTATTTACAAAAAATATATATTATTAATTTAATATACCATAAAATAAACAGAAAAAAAAGAATTTTATCTCTTTTCACAAAAATATCTATTTTGAAGCACCTGAAAAATATTTCAGTAGAGCAATAAAATTTTATATTCAATACCAAAAGACAGCTTTTGAAAGCTATAGCATAATGAAATTTCAAAACATCTTTTTTTTCGCCTCGTGATACTACAATGCACTAGTGTCATCTGATTGGACATTCAGTTGCACGTGATTGAAAAGGCGCCATTAAAGATTGCTTACAAGACAAGTTTGCTGAAATTAATCCACAAGTAAGTTTCATTCGTTAGTCTTAAATTATTGCCTTTAAATTTTATTTAACACCCTTACATAGTGAACATTATTCTATTACTGTTATATGATAGTGTTTTAATCCAAGTTATAATATGAATTGACCGTATTTTAGATCAAATTCTACTGAACTGAGTGTATTGAATTAGCAATACTAATACTTATATTAGCAATACTTATGGCATTTACGAGCACTTTCGTATGTATAAATAAAAACATTTTGTTTCGGATTCAGTTCGGATGATTCGTGTTTCAGTTAATATTTTAGATGGACAAAGGAAGTAAATGGTTTGTTCATCATTATACATTTTCTTTGATAGTTTTCTTCATGTTCAATGTATTGTATGATAAATCAATGAATATTAGTTTGATATCTAAATTTTAATAATTATTAAATTATTGCACAATATAATTATGATCCATATGATGTAATTTAATGTAATTGACATTGTTTCTATGATATTTTACTCAAAAATTCATTCATTCATTCACTGAATTAGCTCATAAGCCTATAAACAAACATCCCAACTCAATTAAGAACTCCCCTTGTCACACACAGCAGTTGAGAGGATTGTTAAATTAAAAGAATGTCAAAAGCAACCAATATTACTTGTGGTTATATTATTTATATTAAAAATTGTTGATATATAATGTATATAACTATTGAATATATTGATATTTTCAATTATTATTGATATATAATGCAGTATTCCCTAAAGTAAGAGAAAAATATTTTTCCACACAATTAGTAGCATGAAAAAAGTTTTAAAATAAATAAGTACAATGAAATTGGTAAAAAAAAAATAACAAAAAAAGACTTAATATGACAGTAGGATGTTCTTAATCTGTTTATAAAATCCACTACAATTTCTTTCTAACCTAACTTTTTTTTTCATCAGTTTGTATGAACATTAAAATTTTCTTTTCATGAATGCCTACGAAATCCATGAGATAATCAAAACATTTGAACATTTGATGTATTTCATATACCAGATCTGAAATACTAAAATTTTTAAAAAAGAGTCAATGGTGCTATAATTTTGACTGCTATCCAAATACATTATTCATTGTTTTAATGGTAATATAGACAGCATTTTATTATTAACCAAAAAAAAAAGGCCTTTCATTATAGTTCTGAATCAATGATATTTTGTAGTATATTATATAGTAAATATTTGAATGCTTAGAATAATTATGTCTATCAAAGTATTCTCTTTAAACATACAGACTTTGTTCCTTTCTCAACCTCCAGTCAACCAAAGCAGAAAATTATAAAATAAAGAAAGTTACTATTTTTCTTCAAAATATTTATTGCGAATCACTGTACAGGAGCCATGCCATAAGAGAGGGGAAAAAACTTTTAAATTACCATATATTAAACCTTACATAAACATAATATTACTTAACAGACATTCTTAATTGCTTACAATTTCTTATATTACATTACATAGAACTTCATCCATAAAACAGCTATACTATTACAATGAAACTTTTTAAATTTACAACATTATTTATGTTTTTAATATAATATATCCAGCATTGCAAACATTTTGCCTGTATGTTAACTTGGGCTTTATATTAAGAAACAAAAAATTTAGCATATTATGGATATTTATATACACTTCACAATTCCAACTAAGAAGGTTCAATTTCATGCTATAATTTTTATAAATTCTAACAGAACTTTATTGATTTTATACTTATAGATCATGCATACTTTTAACACAACAAACCATATAATTCTGATTTATGCCCCATCATGTAGTATGCATGAGTGCGTAAAGGATGCAAAATACTCATGCACATATCAGTATAAATGTGAATATTAAGGATTATAATTGTTTTTATTTTTTGTTATTGCTTAATCATATATAGATGCAAAAGGTTATTCCATTTTTCATCCCTAAGTTATTAAATTATTGGTCATTGTGCATTTATATAATTTTATTTCTCAGTTTCAGCTTTAAAATCTTGAAGAACCCAACAAGGATGAGAACTTTTTAGATAACATCATGTATGTTAGATTGTTATTAAAACTTTAGGTAAACTTTTGTGTCATCGGAAAAATCTTTATTCATACTGTTCAAAATAAATAAGAACTTAGCCCAAAGTTATATGTAAAGGGGTCATATTCCCCTTTTTTATTTTAGTGATAAGCAAGTTTATAAAGAACTCTACTTTTCAATACTTCTTAGTTTGATAAATCGTTCAATTTTTATTATGACATTATAAGAAAATATTGGTTTCTTTTCAGAATTTTGAATGTGGAATCTAGCTTAAGATTGCAGTCGTTTTGGAAGACCAAAGCTGACTTGAATTCATAACTTGTAAGATTGTAAATTTTTTTTTTCTCGACATATACTTTTGTTTTCAGCAGTAAACTCGTGGCCAAAATTACTGTTTTTAATATTTTTTAGATTTATTTTGAACTTTAATTTAAATATTTCTATGAAAAAACTATAAAAATATTTATTAAAGAACTAAAAATTTCAAATTAATTTTTTTAACTTATATGCTAATCTCAACTTTCTCATAAATGTTGGTCTCAATAATTTGTGGATTGAATATTAATTTACTTTATTTATTCTTTTTTAACTGTGAAGCTTGTTGTTAAGGTTTAGGTGAGTGAGAAAGTGCAGTCCAGGGATTTAAGTTAACATGACTCTTGTGAAAGTCTTTTTAACTCTTGCTGAAAAAGAGGTTTATATTATAAAAGTATAAAATGCCAAGGTTTATTTAGAAAATATAAAATCTGTTCATTTGTAAAATCTTCATTAAAAATGTGAGAATTTCCTCAATAACTGATTTATAAGCTATTTGTTTTCAAGACTTTTAGAGAGTATTTAGTTGTCATGTTGTGCAAAATAAATAAGAACTTACTGGTCCAAAGCATAGATGTGCCCCCCCCCCTCAACTTAACTTGAAATAAATTAAAATGTTAATAGAAGTTCAGTTAAATCAGAAAATTGTATAAAACTTTTAAGAAAGTTGGTTTTTTCCCATTTTTTTCAAACTGACACTGAAAATACCGATTATGTCTTTAGCCCTAACATAGTTTTTAACAATGATATGATCCATAACAAAAATTCAATGCTACATTTTTTTTTTCTTCTTTTATTTATATTACATTTATTTTCCTCATTGTATAACTTTTTGAATACTACTCAAACCAATTCTATTGTTACTCAATTTCAAAAATCATATTTCAAATTTAAGGATCGATCGGTAGTCAATGCGCTGAGAAGGACCCTAGCTGAATTCAATTTGTATCCGTCCCAAATGTTAGAAGCACGCTATGCCTATGGTCCAAAGTATACATGTAAGGGGGTCATACTACCTTTTTTATTTCACTGATAAGCAAATAGACGAGTGCTCTGCACTAAAACGTTTTACTGATCTTGTTGAGAAGTATTGGAGAGCACGTGCACTCATGGCATAGGTGCTATTTTTGGTAGTGTGTGGCATTTGTAAAATAAATAAATAAATAGTGAACTCTGCTTTTCAATGCTTCTTGGTGTCACAAATCACTCTAATTTTTATTAATGGCATTATAAGAAAATATTGGTTTCTTTACAGAATTCTGAAACTGGAATCCATCTTCACCTCATTGTGATTTCCATGAAAAGATTCCACAACTCACTTGGCAGTGTGCTCGATTCATAATCTGTAAGTGATTTTAACCTCACTGAACCCATTTTTTTTTAATTCTCTAGATATCCTTTTTTTTCAGCAGTGAACTTGTGGGCAAAATCACAAAGTTGATAATATATTTTTTTAAAATTTATTTTTGTACTTAATTTGAATTTTCTATGAAAAACCATAAAAAATATTTTATTACATAATTCTTAATTAATAAACAACTCAAATTTTCAAATTTCTCTTTGTATATTTTATACGCTAATCCGAACATTCTCATAAACTTTGGTTGCAGTAATTTGTGGATTGATATTGATTTCCTTTATTCATTATATTTTTAACTGGCAAGCCTGTTATTAAAGTATTAGGTATGTCTGAAAGTGCAGTTCAGGGACTTCAGTTAACCGGACTCTTGTGAAAGTCTTTTATCATAACTGCTTACCAAAAAAAATTTATATTTTTATATTATAAAGATATAAATGCCAAGGGTTATTTTACTCTTGATAGTTAATGTTAAAAAATTTTTAATTTAATTATCAGAATTCCATGAGAAGTAGTTAGAGGTTCATTCATAATTCCTTACAGAAGTAATAATAATAATAATAATATTGCTTTTAGATGTATTAGATTATTCGTTGATGAGCTAATAGGTAGTTGAATGTCATTTGGAATACTAACTTCTGCCTAGTATTTAATTTTTTTATTATTTCATTGTCAAATTTTGGTGGAGATCTGTCACATAAAATATATTTTTGTGAGCAGCTGTTATTATAAAGTGTAAGGATAAGGGCAGTAAAAAAATATTCCAAAATATATTATTTAGGTTCAGTTAATTATTAAACAATTGTTGACTATAATAACGTTATGTTTGCAAGTGTGTAGGTTTTTTTTATGGTGTATTATTTGGTTTATCTAAATTAAGTTGAAAAATGATGCAAGCATACAAAGATTGACTGGCTGTCAATGTTGAGTGCAGTAGCATAGATTATTTTACAAAGTGCAATAAAATACTTTTAACTTTTCAAACCAAACTTCTAATCAGAATTTAAAAAAAATTTTAATAAAACTTTTAAAATTGAAAATATTTTCATGGATCTAAAGAATGGAACATAACACCTGTATTGTCAACTAAGTCATGGATAAAAGATGCAACCCTAAAAGCAAAAGGCCTGGTTTCTGTATACTTTTATAATAATCATGTTACAACAGTATACAGAAACCAGGCTTTTTGCTTTTAGAACTGAATCGTTTATCCATGAATTTGTTGACTATACGGGTTTTATATTCCATTGTTAAGATCTGTGAAAATACTCTCATTAGCAAATATTTTTTAAAAAATTTAAATTTGGGTTAGAAGCTTGGTTCAAAAAGTCTAAGTGTTTCTTCACGCTTTATAATATAATCTATGCCATTTCACTCAACATTGACAGCTAGTCAATATTACCCACCTCATTTTCAAATTAACCTAGACTAATCAAACAATATATCATAACAATTGTTTAGTAATTACTGAATCTAAATAGTATATTTTGAATAATTTTTACTGTGGTTATCCCTAATAACAGCTGCTCACAAATAAAAAATATTTTATACTCAGATCTCCACCATAATTTGACAATTAAGTAACAAAGATATGCTCTATTAAAATACTATGCAGAAGTTAGTATCCCAAATTACTTTCTACCACAATTTTTGTAAACCAATTACTGTGAAAGCTACATCATATAATAAATGTTTACTTTATTCATTATGATAGTAATAGATTAGTTGTTAAAGAGTATTTACCCTTTTCAACTAATTTCTGAGTACAGTAAGACATTCAATCCTGTCAATTATATGATTAGTTATTACAGATATAAATAAAGTAGATTAAAATGCCTTGATAGAGTACAATAATTGAAAGCTGACTGAGAGACTTGTTTAGAATGACAACAAAATTTTCTCTTCACTATCGAGAATCACTCTCACATTGAAAGTAAAGAAACACAAGAATAAAGATTGAATACTATATAAAATCTTAAATTTCTAAATCTGACCCAGCATCTGCATTAATGCTCTCTATGGCATGTTGTAATCAAAATTAGAAATTTAAGATTTTGTATGCTAATGTTTTACTTAGCATTCAATCTTTATTCTTGTGTTTCTCTACTTTCAACAGCATTATTGTCAATAGTGAAGAGGAAATTTTGGTGTCATTCTAGACAAGTCTCTGATTCAGCTTTCAGTGTTGAGCTGAAATTATGCTCAACATTAAAAACTTATTATTGTACTCTTATCAAGGCAATCTACTCTATTTTATTTATATCTATAATAACAAATTAATCGACATGGTTGGATTTTCTACTGTACAGAGAGAAATTTAGTGAAAAGGGGAATTCTCTTTAAAAAATATTTTATAACTATTTTCTATTAGTATATTTATTTAATCAAGTAAATATTTATTACATGATGTAGTTTTCACAGTATGTAATTGGTTTTACAAAAAAATGTGGTAGGAATTACTTCTTGGAAGTAGTTATCAATAAAATGACAACAGATTTAAAACTGCACTCATGTGTTGGGTGCTGTTTTATATCAAGTTTTTTTAAACCCCTGTCTCATAATTTATATTTCCTAATTGGATTTATTTAATTCTACTTTATCAACAATGAATTTTTTCAACTACTTTCAACAATCAACTATTTTTACAACAATAAATTACCCTTTAATGTACAAACTATGCAAAAAATAATTTTCTTATCTGCAGAGCATTTTCTAACTCTACATCAAAAAATAATTTAAATAAATTCTTCTTTTGTTTCATAAATATATCAGGGGATGGGAGTCATGTTCCTTTCACATAAATTTATGAACTGATTTTCTCTTTCTTTTTTTTCCCTAGATGCTGTAAAGATGGAGCCAGAGGCACAGCGAAAGGATCCTGTTTCGTAGAACAAATTGTGTAAATGTGCTATGTACTTCTAAATAAACTATTTTTTACTTTAAACCAGCTCTTTTCTGTATTTAAAAACATGTGTTTCTATAATTATCTTTTGTTTTGCATAGTTTTATGAATTAAAGAGTAATTCATTAAATTCTTATAAGTCATTTTTAAAAAAATATTTTCTTTTATATTATATTGGACATTCAATATCCAACACTTGATAGTACTATTTTTGAGAATATTACTATCATAGTACTATTTTGTATAATAGAAATATTACTATCAACTCTGTAGAAACTATTACTCTGTAGAAATATTACTATCATAGAACTATTTCTCAAAAATAGTACTATCAAGTGTTGGATATTGAATGTCCAATAATATAAAAGAAATATTTTTTAAAAATGACTTATAAGAATTTAATGAATTACTCTTTAATTCACAAAACTATGCAAAAAATAATTTTCTTATCTGTAGAGCATTTATTAACTCTACACCAAAAAATAATTTAAATAAATTCTTCTGAGCAAGTTTTCATGAGCTCACAAAGATGGGTTTCATCATACACACTACACATTAGTCAAGTTTTGAAAATGAATGTATCAAATTTGTTTATAAATTTATCAATTATGTTAATAAATTTATACTGGGGAAGTCCAAATTTTTTGGGTAATTATTAAAGTAGTACTGTTTTACATACTATAATCTCATTCTAAGTTAAAAAAAAAAAAAAACCGGGAACCTTAGATCGAATGGAAAGATGATTTAGCTTAATGGTTTGGTATTAATGTTATCTTAACTTTCAAATTTGGGTAAATGTATCTTAATACAACAGGAGGTTTGTTCTAACAAGTAAACTTGTGATTCAAATGAAAATTTTTAGGTAATAACAAAGATCAGTATTTGGTAATACATAAGGCAAACTGGCAAGAATACTAGAAATATGAAGGCAAAAAAAAATAATAAAAGTGAAAGGGTTGATATCAGAGGTTATTCGTCAATGTATTAATAAAAATAAGCATATAAACGAAAGGGTCCTACGCAAAACTTTAAAAAAAATGCCGGCGGTCCGATTCTGGTAGAATGCTGGCATGATGCCCGGACCTACGGCACATTGCTGTTTACGGGATGGGTAGATGACGGTATGTCGACACCAATTATTGCTCCCGTAACCGGCCCGTCAACCTCCGGTTACGCTCCGGCTATCTGTCCGCATCGATGGCTTAATCGCGGCTGCCTAACGGTTCGCAGTCGGATGAACGATGGCTCGATTCCTACCGGAAGCGGCCCAGAAGTCGACGGGGTAGTCGCGGGCGAGAGGACACAGCCGTGACGGAAACGATACTGACCTAATGCGCCGGCCCGGCAGTGGTGAAATCGGCTGGCCGGAATCTTCCGACCCCGGCCCGATGCCTCTGGGTTGTTGGGTATATATCTTTAATTTATCAATAATCTTTGATTGAAATTTGATTGATACTTGAACTTTGATTGATATATATATATTTTAACTTTAAAGGTTTTTTTTTTTGTTCCAACGGGAATACAAAACTCTCAAGAGCCATTTAAATCAGCATTTACACTAAATGAACATTACACTATAAAATGTTAATAATAAAAAAATTAAATTTAAAAATAAAGCGCATCATTTTTCTATTTCTCAGTTTTATGTTACAGAGAAAGTTTAAAAATATTTTTTGGATAAGATATTTGGATCAGATAGGAATGGGACCTTTTCACTCGACATTATCTGTTTTTATGTGTGTTTTCTGACTGGTTTGCAGGGTAAAATACATATACTTATTTAACAGTTTTCAATTAAACCAATTTTGTTTCGACATGCCTAATTACTTGCATGTTTTCCACAACACACTGCTTCTTAAAATTCACAATAAAACTTAATAGCAACTAGATTCAAACTAATTGATGTAGTTCAGGCATAATGCACGGTGTATAATGCACGGTGTATAATGTACTAGCTGAGTGGCAACCCGATGTGTTGCTTTTTCGATTTAAAATGAAATGGTTTTATTTCTTAAAGATTAAAAACTGTTTAATGACTTTTAAAAATATATTAGAATTTTTGAAAAACTAAATAATTATTTAAAATTCTCTTTTTCAAATTTTGGTTTTTGGCTTTAGAGATTATTCTTTCATATTTCCGTTTTCAATTTTGCTTTTTAAACAAAAAAGTTCATTCAATTAGAAAAAATTCTAAAGGTTTTAACTTCTCTTTTCCTAAAACTAAAATTATTTCTGGTACTTTAAAATTATTTCTGGATTTCAATAATTAAATGACTCATTCTCAGACTCGTTCTCAACTAATACTTTTTCATTTTGGCAGCATGGCCGAATGTAAATATTAAATCTCATAGAAGAAAAAGTGGTTAAAAAAATAGAAAGACAGTTCTCAGGAATTCAAATTGGTGGCGGAAGAACCCTCCTCAGTTGCTCGTTAATTAGAAAACAAATTTCACGAACTTGCTGGAATTATTAGTGAGTAAAATAATAAGTCGAAAAATTACGAACTCCCCATTCAGTTACATTAAGATACTATGGCGATCAGCGCGGGAAATTTCAAAAGCGAGTTTTGTAAGTACGCTTTTTTAGAATGATAACATTTTTTTTATTAAATGCATTTGGTATATCTTGAAGCTGAACATCTAGCAAATGCCATAAATCGTAAAATTGACATTAATAGGTGCAGAAAACAGAAATATTGTCCATCAAAATTGTCGATTTCGTGAAATTCGGAAAACTTGCTTTGGGGAAAAGCTTCGTTTGCAATGAAAACATTTTTAACTGTATAAAAATGTGTATATCCTTAAGATGAAGAGTTGTAGAACACAGGGAAATAAAAAAATTGTCTATTGGAGGACGGAAAAGTTGAATTTGCATGCATGAAAATAGTGGAAATTTGCGAAACGGAAAGGAGCTGGCCCACCCGGAATGTCAGCTGTTTCTGCTGTCCGCTTCTTTTAGTTCGGCGGTTTAATTTAATAATTAAAAAAGTTTAAAGTTTTGAAAGTTGAGGATAGCATCAGTACACGCGTCTCGTTCTTCCGCGTCTATAGGTACCAGTCGCGATATCTTGCTATGTTCGGTTCGCGAGATTAGCCCGTCCCCGTGTCTGCTCATTAACATACATTGTCTACTTTTAGCTGTTATTATATAGATAGATGATTGTCTGCATGACCAGTTTTCAAATGCATTTATGAAATTGTTCAATGCATCCAAAATCTCCATTGATCCGTTTTTAAATTTTCTTATAATTTAAGATGAACTCGAAAGAAGGTTTTAGAAATGATTAATGATACTATTTATGTGAGAATTTTTTAAAAATATTTATAAACTGAACATGAAAATTTCCATTAGACTTTAGTCCGTCATAAAGTCTTAACTTCTGTTTAATTTCGAATGTTTTGACTAAACGTACACCTGTTCTGAGCTTTTACAATTAACTTAATATTGAACTCTAATTTTACTACTAATAAAATTTTTTAATTGCCTCCATTTTTGCCCGAATGCAACTATTTTTTTTCAATCGTTTTCCTAACTAAAACTTATTTTATCGACAAAATTAGAAATGTTTAAGGTAAACTAAAAACTGTCATTACAATTTAGTTTAATTTCTATTTATTATGATTACATTTTGGAATTTGGGTGCACGTTGTACCCGAGTAAACACGTTATTGATTTCGGTGGTGTTTACGGGATTCAAATTCAATGAATTATGATAGTTATGCTAATAACACCACAAATACACAATTACATCTGTTCATTTGCGAAATTAGTGCATCTGATTTGCACTAAAATTGCAAGTATAACATTTGTGATTGAAAGTCAATCACAATTGTTATATTTGCCCATATGTTTTTGAAATTTGCCACTTTTTCAATCTTTTTTCGGTTAATTCAGGTAAAGTTTAAGTAATTATTCATATTATTAAACACTGCTTTGTATACAAATATTATTTATAATATTACTCTTCCGTTTAAACGCAGAATAGTGAAACCGGAAGTACTTTAATCTGTCATAAGCAATACTAATTTTAATATTTGATAGTTGATTTCTTTTCTAAATAACTTGTTACATTCTGCTTACATTTATCATTCAGTAGATGTAATTGAAATGGATTCAACTGTGCAAACTGCTCCGAAGTACGGGGAGTTTTTCCAACAAAAATGTTGAATTCATGTATACTCCAGGTAATAGCAGTGCTGAAATGCGTTTTCCAACGAAATATTTCTTCTCTTCCACTCTTTTATTAACGAGAAATTAGTTTTAAAAGGACTAATCTCAGAAAACCTCGAATCTCAGATGATTCCAGTAAATTTTTGGGCGATATTGCAAATATTTTGAATTCGAATTTCGATTTCAGTCGGATGAGTTATTTGCCCAGGCAAACGCGGAATCGCCCTAACATAATGGACAGGGTGATCTTATGTTATCCCTCACACTAGTAGAACTGGATATAAAAAAAGTTTATATTTGGCGCTCTTAGGATTCACCGGATACATGTAACTTCTTTGCAGTAAACACAAGGTATAATACGTATAGTAAGTGCCTATAGTAGTGCTTTAAACATTCTTAGTAATCATCATACATTTTTATAGGTTTATTACAGATGTGTATAAAGTGTTAAATTTATAATGAAAATTTTCTGAAATCAAATTATGATAAGTCAAGTACATTCTAATATTTAGGTGCTTATAGTTTTATTTACTTAAAATATTTCATATATTTTTGTATATTTTATAGAAATCTGAAAAATCGAAAATATTTTATATCACAAGTTTTCACAAATTTTTATTTCACTCTTTCAAAGTTTTGCCCCCCCACCCCCCCCCATGAGTCGTGCGCCTGGAGCAGTTCGCTTCAACTGCTCCACGGTAGCTACGCCCCTGCGCAGGCTCTCACCCTACTAGCAAATGCGAAAAATCTTTGGATACTCCTGCTAAATGTGCAAACTGCCTTGAAGCTCACCCTGCCAACTGCTAAGTGGCTGTAGTGCCAACCCCATCCAAATTAAATTACGAAAATATCGTATCAAAAAACTATTCCAGCAATGGCGCATCTTTAATCTTTCCACCTTTCCAACTTCAATATCCCAGTTAACACTGGTAATCAGTTTGATACCAATCAAACTTCTCCCAATTTCTCTTATAGTCAAGCCCTTAAGTCTAATTTAATACCCATTGTTAGTGAACCTATTCAAAATTTTCAACCGGACCAAAATTCTCAATCTATTAATGTCGATTCAATGGGAAACCTTGATGACACTCTTTCAAAACTTATCAATCCGTGACGTTCTCTCAGAAATCAATTCCTTATGCTCTGTGCTTAACATATCAAATCTTAATAATTTTGTTAACAGCCGACAGGTTCATTCCCTGGCTAATAAAACCTCTAAGGAGGTCGTTTCTGCTACTGCACCTTAGTGCTGTAGCTTTTTTTTCATTGTTTTCTTTCTTTGCCTGGCAGTTTCTTCTCCCTTAACTTCCCCACCTAGCCATGTGATCACAGTAAATGCTGGGCGTGTGGCGTTAGCTTTTGGCTCCCACCCTTTCAATCTGAGTTCGATCCCCACTGGTGCGTTGTTCACCCTCTGCACTCGCGGATGTTCAGCTCTGTTAATTCTAATTATTTAATTTAATACCTTAGTTTAAACTTAATTTAATTATTTCTTTTTCTTAATTTTTTAATATTTTTAATTAATTTCTGGGCTTGGCCAAGTTTTTTCTTATTTTACGAATCATGGCTCAATCACAATAAACAATATACAATGTCTCCACGTACATACTGAGGATAGAGGGCCTATGGGTGCTTCATGAACTCTTCTGTCTATGTCATATGAAATAATGTTAGAATTTGTGGGAACTTTTTAAAAATACTTACAGAAGCTTTGCTGTATTTGATTTTCATTTGACTGACTCAGTGGCTGATCCCTTATGGTATTTAAACTTTGTTTATTTTCATAAAAATAATAGAATCTAAACTGAGCACAAAGTCCCGACAAAATAATTGTTCGAGACAAAAGAAGTTTTGGAAGTGCATTTAATTATTTAATTGTAATGTTATTATGAAAGACATTAAGTTCCTTATTTTTCAGAGACTCAGTTTAGAGATGAACTCTAAACTTGCGTCTGTTTGCCGTCTGAAACGTAATTCAATGTCGTTTTTTTTGTATTAAGATGTGGATAAAATTATGAAACTGAAATGCATTCCATTTTCCCTCGGCTTGGGGAAAAAAGAAGCTCGCTGTTCGTGACATATTTATGTCTGCTTGAAATTTTGTATCCACTCCCAACAAACAATTGTCCAAGCCGAGATGATACGCGTAAATGCAACTTTTATGCTAATGTGTTTACATCGTGATGACTTAAACCCAAGGTGTTTGCAACGAAAGTTGCAATATCTGAGCAATTAGAGTTGCATTTTATTCATGCTTGTTTAATCCCGAATATGATTTGCACATTTTTTTAACGTTCTTCTCAACATTTGTATGCCGTGTTTTCTTTTGATTGGTATTTCTTTATCTTTTTAGCATAAGTAAGAAAAACTTGTGTTATCTACTCCAAACAGACCCAAACATATCTCTCTCACCAAAATATAAAAATATTGCAAGAGCTTCAGAATATATGATTGCTAGAAATGCACGCGCCCATATACACAAGCGTACACAAATATATATAATTTGTATTTCCTTTCTTTACTCTCCTTTCCTTTCGCGTTAAACTCTAAAATTAATATCCTAAATTCTACTACTTGCGCAAATTCTACATGGGCTATTCTGCGAAATAATGTATGACAAGAAAAACATATGTGCTATTCCGTCCTGCTTTGTGATCTGGTTAGCTATTCTATATTAATTCGAGCTCGACCACTCAGCTTTTTAAAATTATATGAATAGTACACTTTCGCGTACAAAATCTTCAACACCCAATATTTTCTATAATAAAACCACCTTGTTTTCAACTTTCCCGTACAAACATCTGGAACCTTTGGATTCAGACTTAGCTTATTTCATATGTTTACTCGCTTTAGCCAAAATTCTGCGCCATTAGTTTAAAGCAGGGGTGGGCATTAAGTCGATCGCGATCGACCAGTGGACCACCAAGACATTATGGGGTGACCGCCTTTACTAAGACTAAGAAGCGCTCGATATTATATTGTGGATACTATTATGTTTGTATCTTGCGTTTTGCTTTAAATGCGGTTTTAAAAGAGTAAGGTTTTTTATTAAGTGTAGGTAAGTACATATTCGTATTTATTAAGTTATAATAAATATTGTAGACTTTTTTTTAGCTCACACTACGCACTGGGTGGACCGCACCAACCTTGAAAAAATTAGAAGTAGCCCGTACTTTGGAAAAGTCTGCCCACCCTGGTTTTAAAGGATTTACCAAAATTCTCCCTGAACATCATATTTCACAGACGTTGGAAATGAATTTATGCAAAACTCAGATAACGTTGGAAACCAGGTATTGATTTCCGTTATGACACCTTTCCTAGCGTTCTTTGAATGCGTTCTTAAATTACTAATCACAAATATGTGTTGTGTAGCCAAAAAAAAACTATGAATCTTGCAAAAGGCAATAAATCACCTGTTAGAAATATACAGATTTTGAATCCTGATTGGTTTATACGCTATAACACTATTGTGTGTACATTTATCTGACCACTTTTTATCTTTCGTCATGCACAAAAAGCATAATACATTCCTTCCTTAGAAAATAGATTTTTACCGAAATGTTGAAAATGAAATGAATGCAGGAAATGGAAATATTTTAATCTTACCATGCATAAACAATGTTGGTTTAAAATAAGTTTTCTTTTCTTCTGTACATTTTTACATATATCCTTTTTTCTTCTAAAAATCCTTTCTTCGTATCATCATTGTGTCTTTTCCTTTAGTCCTCTACAGGGAAAATCTTCCTTTTAGGTAAAGTTAATACAGATATCTTTTACGGACGATATTTTCTTCGATATATCTTTCCTAACGATTGGAAAGAAAAGAAATTTCTCAATTGTAATTGGATCTTCTCTGTATGCTTAGATAATGCCTTCTTTTAGGGTTTTTCACCATTCCAGAAATTTTATTCTAGATTTCAAGCATATTATCGAAGAAAAATTCTACTGAGTTTGCTTTGAGTATAGGGGAGTAAATTATAGCTTTTTTATCTTTGCGCTAGAGAGAGAGATATTTTTTGGCTTGTCAAAATATCTGAAAAACTAGGAAGTTTTTCGTAATTATCATACCGTTCGTAGCAAAATCGATTATTGTCGCTGCTCCTCCCCAGACATACTGTTCGATAGTAATATTAAGCTGCATTTCGATAAATTGTCATTCCATAAAATGTGATCTAAATGTAGTATATATCCATTTTAACAGAATCGAAATAACTATCTTTATACAACTAAATTTCCTGCTTGCAAGTAAATATGAGGGATTTATTAATATCTTGTTAGGTTTCATAAATGACAGAATCACACCTTTTCATAAAAATGTTTCTAACTTTGAAACGCAGAACATTTAAATCATAAATAGAATTATTGTTCTCAGAGCATTGAATACCTGAAGTCTGACCTTAGGTGTAGATAAAATTGTAACGACAGCCCTTAAAGCATCCTGACATTAAATAATAATAAGTAATATGAGATCGCAGTGTGAAGGTAACATTAAGTCGCAATGTTAGTGAAACATTTGCAGTACCCTCGTATGACGTTAGTCTTGCACCACATTTCAATAATGTACAAATGTAGGGAAAAGTTTAATACTACATTTTTTTTTCATTTTTGATTAAGTTTTTTCCTGGGCCAGCCGATCAGTTTTAAAAGCGGCCCAAAACGAACAATTGCAAAAAATGGGTACATCCTTTCCTTATCTAGTAATGTATTGTCGCTAACCCGGATCTTTAATTACCATTGAGAAATTAAAGTTAAAATGGGTCACAAAGTTTCCCCGCCGAGTGGTGTACTTTATGACATATGTGAAATCCAAGACGAAAAATTACTTGACACAAAGACAGTAAAACGCTTATCAAAACCTTAATACATAATTATATATACCTATTACAAATATTGGATAGCTTTATTTATATCTTTGACATCAAAGAGACCTGGGGTGCCCAGGGCAGCCATCAGTTCTTGAGAAGATGCTGAAAATCGTCTTTAGGCACATTCTGCTTCTTCGGATAGTTTTATTCCAGACAGTCAATACTTCTTTCTCTCCAGTGGTATTTTAAAGGACGGAAAAATGCAACATCGAACGGCTGGATGAGGTGGGTCGAGTTTATGGGTTATTTTTGTGACGTGTCTGTGTCATAAAATAACCCGTCACCTTTCGATAGTTTGGTATGTTCTCATATCTCACGGAAATATTACAACACAAAAGTTATATTGCTCCACAATCTAACCAACATATTGATAATAAATTATTACCTGAGGCACTTGGTTGTATAAGGTGTTAGCCTTTAGCACACAGTTTCCGAAGTTTGAGTCAATAGCTTGACAACAGGGTTTGAACAATACACTGACCAGAGAAGAAAAAATGGCAAGCAGAAGCTTTGGACACTGGCCACTAGGGTGTCTTGGTATAGCGTACAAGCTGTTGGCACTGTTCTTAGCCTACCAGGTATCACGGGCACGGCGCAAAATCCGAAATACCCCCCAAAAATACTATGTCACAAAGTTACCCCGTTATACGGTTATAAATCTGTTCAAACAAAGAAACGAAAATAGAAATTCGGTGAAAAGATATACGTAGAAGAGCAATATTTTCAGTATTGGTAGATCCAACCCGATTACTTATTACTGTCGTTTATCGAGAACTTTCTAAAACAATTGAAAAGCAGTACTCATGAGAAATGTATGTACACTACAGATGCTTGATAGCTGCAGAGAGTTGCTTTGGACAACTTGAAGCCTTAAATGAACTTGTTCTTAAAAAAATTCCAAAGATATTTTATTGGGTTAGGTCAGGACTGTTTCCGGGTGAATACAGGCGAGATATATTATTAGGTTTGACATGATGCGTAACGTTATCATACTTACGGCGTGCTGGTATATTCACTAATAAATATAACACAATTGTGTCTGTTCATTTGTAATAACTTAATTTGTACAACCCCTACGGTCGTACAAAACACTGAGTAGTAGTCCCCTAACCGTATAGCCCACACTATGCATATGTTTAAAGATAAGTTCCACAACACAAGCTGTATTTCCTTCAATGGTGAATCACTCATGCCACGTTAACACGTTGAATGTGAACATCAAAATTTAAAATGACTGATGCGAAAATTTCTCTATTACTTGATATTCCAATGTTACTACATCTTAGTCAAGGTAAAACAATTCTCTTTCATCACTATGGGAATTTCAGTGTTTGGATTAGTTTTCGTGATGCAACCTCAAATTCCTCTTTATAACGCCAGGAATAAACTTACACTAGCTGCCTTTATCGGCATATGTGGTCTTTTGAGATCGTAACTGCAATCCGTTTTATGAGTTGATCATCCGCTTACTGACGTCTTCCTGAATTATTTTTCTTATGGGTGCTCTTTGGCAACTATCGTAGGGAGATTTGCAGTAGAAACATTTCTGTTATTATACATCATGACGACAGTGTGGTCCAATTAAGACAACGCTAGATAACACACATAAATGGTCACTTCTTCAATGGTAAAAATATGATTTGAAACGTCTCTGCATCGGGACTATAATTTGACATTAAGTTTGCTATGTATTAACCCCATTGGATTCGCTCACCTCAATGTTAACCTATCGAGAAAATTTGTCACAGATTGCCGACTTGGACAAAGATTTTTTAAAAAAAATTTTACTCCGTCATAGAGAAAGAAATTTTACATTTGTGTACATTTTTCGTTTTTTTTTTTTTTTAAAATGCAATTAATATTTAAAAATTTAAATTATTCTGGGAAAAATCTGGTATAGTGTGTTTTAAAAAGCTCAAATTCCTTCGGTGGACGAAATTTATAAATGAATCCTGTAGCGCTTTGCAGAAAAGTTTCACGCTATCTGAAATAGCGCCCTTTACAACGTACGCTCTTTCCCGCGCGATTGCGTGCACGTGTGAAGGTGTCGGAGAGGAAGGGAAAGCTGCTTTGTAGCGTACTGCAAGTTTTCCCGCTCGCAATACCGTACGCTCCAAGCACTCCAAGAGTGTACGTGTAAAGGGCGCTAATACCAATTTTATTTGATTATCAGCATGTATGTACCTGTAAATAGTTGACAAAAATATATTTTAAATAAAAAATTTGGGGGCAGCGCTTAACCCCCTATAGAGAAAGTGCCATTACAATCCCTCAAAATATTACAATATCTCCTAAGGGGGGGTGGGTGGAATTCTCGAACTGTCAACCGACTCTTCCCACCACAAGAGTCTGCAAGAAGAAAAGGGAAATAGATTATTTTTTTTAGTACATAGCAGCCCTTAACGGTTCACATTTTGGTTACTAGGGCACTTAAACGAGAGTTGGTCTTTTAAAAGGAAGTCACTATATACTCAATATTTTTCAGTAGGTGAGTTATGAAGAGGTTTGTGAATCCAAAATTCTTGGGAATAAAATATAAATGCTAGAACTGTGAAAAAATCAGATGAAAACAGAAGCAAAAGCTTTCCAAAATACTGTATAACCCGTAGTCAAACCTTTTAGCATTATAAGAAATTAGTGGCAACTGAATTTAATGCGATTCTTGACATTGTTTGCGTTGGTGAAATATCAAACTCTGGTTCTACATTTGAAAACTGGTAGGTACTATAAGATTGGTTTTCAGAAAAAGATTTAACGTTGAGGCTAAACTCAGATGGTTTATGGGAATGCTCTTGAGCAGGTGGTTGAAAACAATATTCATTTGTGTATTTTTTTTTGCGAGATCTAGATATTCTATTTCTCCTTACTCAAAATTCGTCAATGAATCAATGGGCAATTCAATCAAATTTTGTTTTGCATTTGTTTAAATGAAGTCTTACTATGAAGACCTTTCTGAAAAAAACCCCGACTATCATAGTTGTTATCTAAGCATTGGGGGAGTTTTTCTGGATTGTTTAAGTATACTATAAGCAGCAACCAACAATTTTTGGAGCGTTGTAAAGAGTTAAAAACTTAGTGTTGAAATAGTTTTTTCGATTTCATGGTAAGAGGGCTCGGGAGAAATATTTTGTTTGAGAGGGGTTGCAAATGTAATAAACAGTGGCTTAACATAACAAACAACTTACAGAATCATGGTACAGTTCTAAAAAACAGATAATGTACAGTTCATTCGTGATTGACTTAAGCGAACAATTAGGAATGGGAGAAAAGGAATATAAGAATGTACCTGCTTTGCAAAGATATTCAATCTATTTTACTCTTCTTCTCTAAAACATCCTAACATTAAAAGTTTCCTTCTGCCTAGAGAATTGAGCATAGAAAAGCCAATTGCAACTGGTTGTCAAACAGAATATAACTATAAAATAACTTGCAAAATTTCACGAGAATCATTATGTAACGTTTAGGACGTACTATACTATCACAGTGACGTTTTATCCAAAATGCTTGCCATAGGGGGAATTGTTTCAGATTTATCAAATTTTTTCGATTAAATACAACTGTCTAACACTAAAATTCCATTTAGAGCATTCACTGTTTCGGACACATCTGCTGAACCTTTTACGACTAATTTTAAATAAGCCTGCAAATAGAGTACTGTTTTATTTTCGAGAAAGTTTGGTCATTGTGTAAGAAATGATTAAAACTTAATACTATGTAACCAATACTGTGATGCGGGATCAAAATATTGTTTTGAGGTATTTACATAGACGGTGAAACTTCTCTGGCCAGCCACCTCTCTAACGGCCATATTTGGTTCAGAACCGATTAAAGACTCCACAGCTAATACAACAGCCAAATATTATGGAAGAAACCCCTTCTACGCGACTACCCTTCAAAAGAGTAACTTTTTTTTCGGAACCATTACTGACCTACGTAGAGAAGTTTCACTGTATATGTTTTTAAAAGTCACACAACATGTCGACAAGAAGTGACAAACTTTCCATTACCATTTATGATCTTTAAGAAGTGAAGTGCTAACGAGTCAGGTCTTTTAATTTCCCGTAAGTAGTCTTAATTAGTAATTCATACTTAAGGAATCGTAATTTCTCACTAATATAGAGAAAAGGTGTATTTCATTGTGAATAAGTTGAAATATTTTGTATCCATGGGTTTTCTGCTGAAGGTTCATTTTCTTTAGATGCAAAAATTATGTAGAATCATAATCTTTGTAAAGGCTTTTATCGTGTGTCTCTGAAAATGGCTCTGTAATAACAGAAACTTTGTATGGTGTCCGCAATGCGTGTTACCATAATTGTTACCATTCGAATTGAATGGTTGGCTGGTATATCACCATCAAGGAAATGTGTGAAAACCTTAAAGCAGGGTCTTCTGATTTATTTAAGAAGGACAGCCAAAAAAGAAGCGAGATACGTTAAAAAATATTTGAGGTAAATTTGTTATGAACGCCTTTCGGAGTTGAAACATTTCTAGAAAAAACATGCGTTTAGAACAAGGATAAATATATACACTAAGCTAAACCTCGCACATATAACCCATGACACCAAATGTATTTTTCTATTAGAATATAACTTTTTTTTTCTGAAAACACACGTAAGTATTAAAATGTCAAAATCCCGACAAAAAAGGTTTTTCTAAAAATATGGTGTAATTTTAGTTAAAATCTTTTACAGTTTTCTAAATTTTACTATTATAGTTATTATAAATTATTTGGATTTATAGCTTTTTAATTATAAAGTAGCATTTTACACGTTAGAATGCATCGCAAAGAAACTTATTTCTATTCCTGAATAGACTCCTCATATTCTGTGGTTATTTTATAATGTATAAAAATGACTCGCTTACATTTTTCTATGATTTGTAACTGAAATGGACTAAGGAGAATCCTACCCTTGATCTTCATATCTCTGTATGGGTGTGTTTTTCAAATATAGTGGGTCATTATTTAGTGCCTACTAAGAGTGAATGTTACTATGTATTTTACAGAAACATTAAAGAAGAATAATCCCGCAATTCTAAAAAAATACAAACAGAAAATGTCAGAAATTTTATATAGGGAGCATAGCTGAGGCTATTATATTAATTTATTTTTACTTTAAAGGTTCCGATTTGTATAGATTACTAGCGGCCCGTCCCGACTTTGTCCGGGTTGAACAAATATTATACCAATAAATTTCCAGTTGATAGCCAATAAATTGTAAATCTTTATTTACCTTAATAATAACCTAAATAATACCTTAAATTAATTTTATGTTAGTTAATAATTAAAATAAATTTTTAAAAGAAAAGGGCGTGCCGGAGAACGGCTAGGTTCGAACAGCTAGCGTCAGAACAGAAGCCCACCGCGATAGCACCACGATAAGGATCGTTGAAATCTTCGGAACAAAAAGCGGTAGAAGACAGTAGCGGAAACAATGGAGATTGTTAGGATTAAGCCCCTAACTTTATTCTACTTATCAGATATACATAATATATAGCCTATGTCCATCTGGAATAATGTACCTTTCAACAGTGAAAGAATTTTTCAAATAGGTAAAGTGGATCTGAAGATTACCCTCCACGTACAAAATCGCTTTCTCTCTTTATATATAAGTATAGATGAACACCCAATAGAAATATTTTTGGTATAAGCAAGAAATATTGCTAAATATTTCAGTTTTAACGTGGTGTTGTTGTTTCTACGGCCCCCTGGCAGGAAGTTTCAGACCAGGAACGTGTAGGCTTATGTTTGCGGCTCCGGTTTATATAGGAATTCATGAAGTTTGGAAAAAAAATTTTATTCGGTGGTAAAAATATATTAGCATTTACTTAAATTTATTATTATAGAATTTATATAAAAGTTTCGACCTGTTTTTATTTCGTCGAATTCTTTACAGCAAAATATCTTTACTTTTCGTTTTTTTTTTTTTTTCATTATCGATATTTCTGAAAATATCAGAACAGAAAGAAACTTGAGTATTTTAAATGAAATTTGCTCAGTTTATATTCTTTTTTTACTCAGTAATGTATTTTTTAAAATAACAGTTTCAAAAACAGTTTCCATATTATTCTCTGATGATGGTAGTTATATAGAATTTTGCTGGTAGTTATATAGAATTTTGCTGATATATTGCAGTTTTTTAAAGCATTACTTGTTTTTAATTTTACCTTCGTTACATACCTCAAAACAAAAGAATCATAGAACGCTATCACAGTTCCAAAATGTCTCTAATAACGCAACAAAAAGTTAGAACATGTGTATCTGTGAAAACTGTTCCTAGTTATTAATTGAAATCTTGAAAAAATTAATTAAAACTGAAAAATTTAGAGAAAATATATGAAAAACTAAAATTTGATAACTTCCTGTAGAGGAAAAAAGTTTTTGATAAATATTTAAGCTACAGAATATCCTACTGAAAAATTCAGAAAATTAATATTTTTAGGAGACTTATGGTGTATGTGGTGCGATTTTGTTTAAAATGTATGCGAATATTTTTAATTACTAACGTCTATTTTTGAGTTTACGGATATTTAGTATTCAGATAAACGGTAATGTTAAGGCTGCTAACCGTATTGGATTCGCTCACCTCAATATTAACCTATGAAGACACTTTGTCTACTATTTACAGCTACATAAATTCGGGTAATCCAATAAAAATTGTACTTTCAGATAGCCTGAACTTTTCTGAGCCTTGCAACAGGATTCATTTTATAAATTTCTTCAACCAAATGAATTTACGAGCGTTTAAAGTATACTATACCAGATATTTTCCCGAAAAATTTAAATTTTGAAATGTTATTTGTATTTTCTTTTAAACCTCCAGCGGGCGCGCCCGTGTACAACGTGCAACATTTTCGCAATTTTAATGGTCTATTTTTACATGTAAGCTTTGAATGTTTAAGCAGTTTCTATTTATAACCACACCATTTCTATGCAGATCTTATTTTCTGACCCTTTCATTCTTTTCTATTCATTGTGAGTCGTGGTTTAACCGTGGTAAACCAGCGATTATACTGGATTGCAATACGACAAAATAAGGAGTGGATGGAGTCTATCAAACGTGCAGCTATTACCCGATATCTCGCATATCACGAAGATGGACAATCTCATTGTTTTTAAGGTTTTGGACATAACTGGAAACAATTCGCAGGTTGTCCTTAGATACAATAAACCGGACAGTTTTGAAATAAGGCGATTTTATCTGCATTCTTTGGCCTTTAATTATAAATATCTCAATATATCAACATTTATGATTCTTGTCATAAAACGCAGAATTGATATTTTCAATTTGAAAAGAAAAAGTTTATTACAAAAGGAATAATCAAGATTGAAAGAGACGTTGCACTTTGTGCCACGTGCGCCCGCTGGAGGGTTAAACAAAAAATGCTCCAAGGTGTAAATTTTTTTTCTCTATTATGGAGTACAATTTAAAAAAATAGTCAATCCAGTCGGCAATCCTTGGACACATTTTCTGCATAGGTTAAGTTTGAGGTGAGCGAATCCAAAAGGGTTAGTACACAACAGCCTTAAGTACAGTTACTAGCATTACAATGTAAGACCAAAGTTTTTAACATTATACATTATGTATCGAGCATTAGGGTACATTATAGTTGTATTTTCGATATTTTAGCAGCTAATTTTGTATACCATCTGATGAGGAGACGAAAGGGAAAATTATTTTAAAGTCATATTGATTAAATAAATTTTAAAGTAATATGGACATTACAATGGGTTTAAAACAGCAAATTTGATAACAAAAAGGCTGTAAAGTTAATAATTATCATAATTTGTTAATTATGCATCATGCATTTGGGACATAAATCATACAATATGACCATTTATGTTGGAGTTTGATTACTATGAATAACTAATTTTGACACCGTACATTTAATCCCTAAATACTTCCTTAGTGTTTAGAGTGCCCCTGGCAAACTTAATTTCAGTGCATGAAAAAAAAAAAATTGTTGATAAAAGAATAGAAAAATTTTATTTCCGAAGTACAGAGTTTGTACACTTCAATGCTTAATACGACGATAATACCTGTGCAATGGAATATAATCTTTAAAGGAAGTGGTTTTATATTCCACCATGTGTTAAATGATGCATCATATCCCTTGATAGAGTTAAGCTCTTCGTAAGGGAAGACAATAAAATCAAATTTTCAAAAGAATTTTAGGTTTATTCTGTTACAGGTTAATTTCTATGTACATTGCAATTTAATAGAACACATTTTTAACCTAATGAAAAACTAATTTGTCTGTCGAAAACCACCAGCTAATAGCTGTTAGAACTCTAACTGAGAAATTTCTTGGAATCGCGTATCTGCAATACTTTCTAGAAACGGCGTCTATGCAAGTGTTCATAAATAGGGTTCATTGAAGCTATATAGATAACAGTTTACACACACAAATATATAAGAATATATGAATACAAGTTATGAAACATTAAATTTATAAATAAATTGTATATCTATAATCATGTATGTTTAAAAAGCTATGTATGCTATGTATACTATGTATAAGTAACATTGTGTATGTAAGCTAAGTATGCTATGTATAAGTAAAATATAACAATTATATAAAAACGTTACATACAAAACGGCATATAGCTATATACATAGATTATATTATACGTAATTATACTTATAAAAACTAGTTTATATATATGAATAGATAAAACTATTTTTCATTAGTATTTTGGTTGACAATCATTGAAAATAAGAGAAAAAAAGGAGGTCAAGCAAAGAAATTACTGATAACGTGAATTCGGGATTCTGTTACATTTATTCAACAGATAATCAGCATATAAAATGTGCAGCTCTGCATCTTATAAAACAAACATAAAAACAATGAGATACAAAATCTAGGTAATTGAAAATCTATTAAAAAATTATCGTCATAAAATTGTTTTGAAATTTTAACTACTTATGGCTATCTTTATCTTTAAATAATTAGGTACAACATATTTTTTATCCCGAACTTGCGGGAATTGTTAACAAACTAGCTAGCTAGCTAAAAAACTAGTTGCAAGTACAGAAAAATTAGTGGAAGCATACTATACTACTTATGAATTTCTTAAAAAAAGTGACTTATATGCGACTTAAACCCAAGAAGGACTTGTTCATTAAGCTTATGCCAAATAATAACCATAATTCTTGCGTTTCACGCAACTGGCTTTAGAAATTTTAAAGTGTATTATTTTTATTCAGAACAATTGAAGAAAATCATAGCTGTTCAGCTCTCAGGTTCAGAATTTGCTGATAGACTTGCTGCTGCGTATTGAAGCAAAGTGTTGCCCTCCTTATATCAAACATTCACATCAGGACCTTTGATTACTAAAAATACCGAAATCTTCACATTTCCCTTGTACACTGCATATTAAAGCGGAAATTGGTTCTAATCCATAGCATTCAAATCAGCGTCTTTGTCTTCTAAAATTCGGCAATATCTAAAATTCCCCTGTAAGAGGCATTATAAAGCGGGGTTCCTCCATTGTTATCCCTAGCATTCAAATCAACACGTTTACCTACTAAAAATTCCACAACTTTTAAATTTTCCTTGTACACTACACATTGAAGCGGAGTCATGCCATTCTTATCCTTAACATTCAAATCAGCACCTTTGCCTACTACAATTTCAACAATCTCCAAACTTTCCTTATCCACTGCATAATGAAGCGAGGTGCCTCCCCATATATCCATAGCGTTCAAACCAGCGTCTTTGCCCATTCAAATTCCGCAATGACTAAATTTCTGAAGTA
The DNA here is from genome assembly GCA_907164885.2 of Dolomedes plantarius. Lineage (NCBI taxonomy): Eukaryota > Metazoa > Arthropoda > Arachnida > Araneae > Dolomedidae > Dolomedes > Dolomedes plantarius. Next base: position 21,254,100 of record OU015501.1, on the reverse strand, counting down.
CGTTGCACAATGAAGCGGGTTTATGCCATTCTTATCCTTAGCATTCAAATCAGCGCCTTTGCCTGCTAACTTTAATGTTGCAACCCGCTGCATACGACCAAACTGGTCCAGCATACGTAAGTAAGGGTCTTAAGAAAGATTTATAAATGACCATTTTGTTACTAAAGTTCAATTTACTATTTCGGGCAATTAAGGGATAAAGTTATCTTTTAGCATTCCGTAATTTATTACTATTATTAATGATATGTTGTTTCCAGGTGAGTTTTTTTTATCAAGGGTTAACCCTAGGTATTTAACAGTATTTGACCAGGGGATAATGGTGGAACCAATTTTAATATTGTAGTTAGCATAGGTTCTATCGAGCTTATGGGTGAACATAGTGGCAATGCACTTATCCGAGTTAATTTTTATTTTCTATTTAACGAGCCAGGAATTAATAAGGGCAACGTGGTCATTATTAGCTTTAACTGCATATTTATGATTATGATTAGAGGCAAAAATAGCTGTGTCGTCTGCAAAAATAGCAATTTCTGTTTTTATGTACTGCGGAATGTCGTTAATGTAGATATTAAACAAGGTTGGACCAATAAGAGAACCTCGAGGAACCCCAGAAAAAATGGGATAGGGGTCGGATAAAGTATTATTGATTTTAACTTGAAAGGTACGATTACTTAAATAGGAGGAGATAATTTTAATAAGCTGAGGGAGAAGTTGTAGTTGATAAGCTTATGGCTAAGACGATCAATCCATATTCGGTCGAAAGCGCTTGCTACATCCAGAAAAAGGGCAGCGGAGGACATTTTATTAATTTTAGCTTGGGTCAGGATCTCAGTGATACGGTAGGCCTGATGTGGAGCAGAAAGAGATTTTCGAAAACCGAATTGATAGGGAATAATGATGTTATTGGCTTCCAGATGTTTGTTAATTTCGAGGGCAAGAAGTTTTTCAGTTATTTTGCTAATAGTGCTTAATAAACTTATAGGACGATAACTATCGGGCGAGGAAGGGAGTTTACCGGGTTTACGAATTGGAACAATAATGGATTTTTTCCATTTAGGAGGGAAATACTCAAATTTAAAAATAGAAATAATGAGAACGGTAATTTTGTAAATATAATGAGGAGGGAGATGCTTAAGCATAGTATGAGTGATACCATCATCACCAGGGGACTTCCTTCTGGGGAGATTTTTAATAATATCTTTAACGTCCACAGGAACAATGTAAGGGGTGGGGCTATCGTGAGGCGTATTATTAAAGGGATCCAAATTATTCTTGACAATGTTTTCAGTTCTGGAATTTTGAGGGGGGTTGGGAGCAAAATATTGAGAAAGAGTTTTAGCAATAAGGGTACACTTATCGAGATCAGTGCTAGCACGAGAATTGGAATTGGGGATTTTAAGAGGGGGAATGGTATTAAATTGGTTTTTGAATCTTTTGACCGTACGCCAAATAGAATTCTTTGTAGTGTCAAGAGAAGTAATAAACTGTTTCCAGTTAGAACTGGCTTTGTCCTTTAAGTAATATTTAAGGTCCTGCTGAGCGTTATTCATTATAGTTTTATTGATATCAGTTTTGCCATGTTGCCAATTCTTACGCGCTTTGTTTTTGCTGTTTATCAGTAATTTTAAGTTAGGGACAGCGTTACATTTATTACTAGGGGGGATGATTTAGGTACTGTTAAATAGGCTAAAGTTAATATCATAAGTGATACTATTGACGAGATCGTCAATATCTTCAGTACCATTAACAACGGGGTGGACAAAGGGGTTACTAGCGAGGATGTTTTTGAATTTAGACCAGTTAGTAAACTTTTTCTGTTTAATATTAAGAGGATTATGGTCGAGGGATATTTTGAGTAACACAGGATTGTGGTCAGAGGATTGGTCACAAATGGAGTCAATGTACAGATCATGAGGGATACCTTTAACAAGGGCAAAGTCCAAAATATTATTCCTGGAAAAGGAAAAGTGGGTAGGGGTGGTAGGGGCAATAATATTGAAATTTGTATTAGCCGTGAAGTTATTAATGACCACACAATAAGGATTAATGGGAGAATTAGGGCACTTTATAAAGGAGCGGGGTGTTGCCCTTTTTAAACATCTAATTGGGAATATGCGTTTCTGTGACGGGTAGATTTGATATTTTCCCCGCTAGGGTGCGTAATTATCGATTTGAAACTTTCATGTTCGAGCGAAGCTTCAGTTGTTCCATCACCTTGGTTATGTTTGTTTATCTGTGAGTTTTGTTTTCTTTATTGCCGTATATTTACTATTCTAAGAAAAATCACTTCGCTTTAGAAACGTACATTAATAAGGATATAATAAATTTATATTAAAATTAAAACCAAGTGTAATTTTTTTTGGTAAATAAATATTACCTGAAATACAGACCTAAAACTAAATGAAAAATTTAAAAATTGCATAAGTAATGAGCCTCGAAATCGTACTTGGTCTCATGGACGGATGTTACTGGTAGGGTGAGTCAGACAGATTTTACCATTTAATGGTTATCCATAGCGTTCAAATCATCGTCTTTGCCTACTAAAAATTCCATGATCTCTAAATTTTCTTGTACATACTGATGCATACTATACATACTAAATTTTCTTGTACATATGATTTCCCGCATACTGATGCGGGGTTTTGCCATCCTTATCCATAGCAGTCAAATCAGCGCCTTTGCTACTGCACCTTTGCAATCTCTAAAGTTTCCTTCTGCATTGCATAAAGAAGCTGGGTTTCCTACTTACCCATAGTATTCAGATCAACGCCTTTGTATACTAAAAATTCCGCATTCTCTAAATTTTTCTTGCACAGTGTCAAATAAAGTGGAGTCCTTCCATTTACACTTTTAGCATTTACATCAGCACCTTTGCTTACTAAAAATTCTACAGTGGCTAAATCACCTGATCTTAAAGCATAATGAAGTATGGTATCACTATTATTACCTATCGCCCTCTTATCAGCACAATTGCTTACTACAAATTCTGTAGCTGCTAAATCACGTAATCTTGCTGCATAATGAATAAGAAAATTGTATCCATATATTCGGTTCACGTTGGCACCTTTACTTACTAATATTTTTATAGTATCTAAATCACCTGACTGCTTTGCAAAACCTAAAGCGGTATCGCCATATCTATTTTTTATATTTATATTATCCCCTTTATTCAATAACTCCTGAATTGACGGTAAATGACTTAACTTTGCTGCCAAGTGTAAAGCAGTATTTTCATCTCCAGCAGTCAAAGCACTACATCTTGTATTTACTTCAATATTTTTAAGGCAAGACAGTATTTTTTAAACCATCGAAACGTTATTCTTCAATACTGCCAAATGAAGCTCAAAATATCCTTATCCTTTAAGTGCATTTACTGAGGCACCGTATATCGACAGCAATACAGAATTTATGTACCCTTCAATACTTGAATTATTAGGAACAGAATTATCTAGCACAGACTGATGAAGCAACAAATTTCCACTGGGAATTTCTACACTAGGGGCCAAGGTTTTTAACAGTTTAGGACTGGGCAATTCATCACTCGAATTGGAATCAATACCAAAAGTTCAAAATTGAAGACATTTTTTGACATTCCCCCCCCCCCTGTTATTTTATAGAGTTTTATGTAATTTAAATTTTTAGGTCCAATTGGCAACACTCGACAAAGTTAATTGATTAAGGAGGCTGACCACCTATAAAATATGATTTTGGGCTAAAATAATTAAATGTATTTTCTGTTTTTGATGTCAAATGATCGCTCAATCTTTTAGCTTTCCAAAAATGTTTCCATTTTGTTTTTATGTTTATCCGAAGTGGAGATATTTTCATTTATACGAAATTCATTCCCCAAGTTTGCAACGAAGTATACGCATTTAAAAGGACCGAGAATGATAGATTAGAGAGCCAGAAAGCTCTTTTATTTTCGTTAACAGACTGAAAATTTCACGAGATTCCATTTTTACATAAAAAACCCTGTTTAAATATAAGTGTCAATATTTAAAACACCTACTTTCAGAACCTTTTTTTAATGATTTCACAACAGAGGGTGTAATGTTTAAGTTTGTGTACCATTTTTTTACGTAGCGGATTTGTTTAAGTTCTTTTTCGTTTTATTGCATGTGTATGCTCCGTTAAACTGCTGTTTCTATAAATAATTGTCTTATAAATAATTGTCTATAAATAATTGTCTTTGTTAATATAGGAGAAAAACATTAATATTGGATCCAAGAAACATAAGTTTAATTGTAATCATTTCACAAACAAATCAAAACAAAATGAAGTTTTGATTGACGAATTAAATCGATGACTGTAAGTGTTTCTAAGTTAACAAAAGATGTCGATAATGCACATTTATTATCAGAATATGTCTCTGGACATCGTATTTTCATTTAAGTATTTTAAATAATGTTTAGTGTGCTCTAAGTTGCCCGAAATGTTTTCATGGTGCTTTACATTTCAATGGAGAATATGAACTGTGTTCTGCCTTTCCTCTGCAATGTAGTAGTTGCAACTTCAAACATGGGTTTTTTTCTTTAAAGACACTGAATAATTTACTAGAAATAATTATGCGCTTTGTGTATGGAATGCGACAAATTGTTAAGGAACGTTCTGCTGCTAAATAACTTTGTACAACACTGAATCTTCCGCCCGAATCACGTGTGTGATAACGTAGGTGAAATAAATGATTGTGGTGTATCGTTGGATTGAACGTACAGTCCACCTCTGGAGAGAAGAGACCTGGGACCGGTTTTAAGGTTGCTGCCTCCGGGAGGTCGATTCTCAAAATGAGGGGTCGGGGATAATCAACACCCCAGTACCATTTCCCGCGGTAAGTATTTATCGCTCTTTAGGCATTAAGAAAATTATGAAGGTTTTAATTATTTAGGCTTTAAGAAAACCATCGCATGTTTTGATTTCCATTTTCATGTAATCAACGTATTTTGGGACTTTTTACCCTGCATCGTATTACTTACTATTTCTCGAAGTAATGTAAGGGAGTTTCAGAAAACCTCAATAAAATTTAGAGTCATGTTTATTTTTATAAATACTGGATCATACAAAAATTTATTATTATAGATACAGATTTCGAGTATTTTGGTTTTGCAACTGTTATTTTTTCTTTCGCCAAAGGAGACGCGATCTTTTTCGGTAATTTTGTTTTCATTTAAGGGGTCTCGGGAGTCTTACTATTTTACTGAAGGTGCAATTTAGCATCATGTCACATTTAGTTTTATTTCTCATTCCCTACAAAACATAAATGCCACTGAAAATGCCTCTGTTTATGTAGTCCATTTATAGGGGGTAGTGCTGGTCCGCTTATATGGCACCCCCCATAATAAAATATTTGAAAGTGGTGTATGTCCACTTTAAAAAAATGAGTTAACGGTGATTTTAGTAAGATATATACACCTTTTTTTCGTACGATTTTTTCATAAAGTAAACAAAAGAATTTTGGCTATAAAAATGTTATCGCAAAAATTTTTTTTTTAAAGTGGAATAAGTCCATTCCTAATAATTATAATAAAAGCAACTTGCTTATTGCAATTATTATTGATTATTACGACTTCAGTGTACACTACGCTTTAGCATATATTACTTAGCTAGTGTCTTAAAAACAACATCGTTAACAAGATAACGGTATTATTGTTCTGATTAAGTGGTCAGAAGTAATTTCACTGATTTTGTTTGGTTTTCTTTCGCAATTCCTACTGTTTGGTTTGTGTTTCTTATACTAATAGATTGCAGCGTGAGTATTATTTAAATATTTTTATTAAAGCAGGAAATCTAAGTTTTAGATAAATAACATTTAATACAGTTGTTACAATGAGTTCACATACCAATAAAAAAGACGATAATATGTCAATTTGGTCTGATAGTGATGTTGGTAAGTAAGAGTTTGCATTAAAATATCCATTTCACTGAAACTAATGTATATAAAAATATGGACTTAATTTCCACTTGTTTTTATTTTTTATAATATGTTATTTTTGAAAGTGGTATAAGTCCATTTGGAGCTAAAAAAATCGTTTATTTTTTAAATAATTTTAATAATTATTATTTCATAGTAAAATTTAAAAGGTGTATAGTGTTAAAAACATCACTCGAATTGATTAACGTTTGCCAATATTTTTAAATTCATTCAAATACAAACCTTTAAATATCTCGATACGTGAAAAATGGACTTATGCCACTTTCAAAAATAACAGCTCATATGTTAAAGCCATTTCAGTTTAGACATATTTTTAATTTTCCAGATCAAATAGGTTCAACTGGCAAGGTCGGCCCTGCCCTTTAAAGTGTGCTACCCTAATGACTTCTCCTAATCAAAATTCACAATTAACTTTATCAACACTATAAAATTTTCTCATTTTCCGCAATTTGAATAAGGAAAATTTTCTTCAAACTTTAATTTCCCCCTCTTTGAAATATTTTCTCATAACTTGGTTTTTGTTAACTTCTAAACTGGCCAAAATTATGGCTAATAAAGACGGGAAAGATGTTTTGCTTGGTTGCAAATTTATACCTTGGAAAATAGACTTCAGAAATGAGCATTTAAACATTTCAGATTATACAGCACATCACGGCAGTTAATATTCCAAAAGATATAATAGTTCCAATAGTGTTTAAAATTTCCTTTCAATTGTAACTGCAGATGTGTATTTCTCCCCATCTGTTTCTTGTAAACACTGCGTTTTCTTTAGACTAAACCATTGTCAATCGGCAGAAAACACCTGTTCGACTCTTCCTTGGGACAAATGCCGATATTTGGCGAAAAGTGGGGGATGTTTGGTGACAATCTCTTTCTCTCTCGTTGACCCTTCGCTTTAACGTTCCACCCCTCATCGAAAAAAAACTCTCCCCGAGTGACGGGTTTCTCAGGGATCTTCTCTTCAGAGGTTACCAGTAGCAGCGAAGAGGTTTCACCTCCTTGGATAAGTTGACTGTTATTTCTGTTGATACAGGGAAAGTTGTCGATATAGAAATCCTGTCTGCTTATTGTCGAATAAGTAGGAAACTGTAAAAAAATGGAGCAAAATTAGTGTTATGACTTATTAAAATCAGATCCTTTTTTTCATTGAAATTTGAAGGCACCAACATCTGGCATGGAGTCTGTTGGAGCATTGGGAATATTCAGCGCTCAATTTCACTCCACACCCTGAAATATACAGACTATTATGGTGATGGAGATTTGAATGTGTTCCTTAGTGTTAAAGATATATATTCATATAATAGTGTCCAAATGCTCGAATGCATAGGGCATGTTCAGAAAAGGGTTGGTACCGATTTACGAAAATTTAATGTAAAACTCCAGGACTCTCTTGTAAGGGAAAACTTACAGATGCCTTTATTGGCAGACTACATAAATTTTTATGGTATAGTCTTACGGAATAATATTGGGGATTTTAAGACCATGCAGAAAGCTAAAATTAGGTAAACAGATGAACGTGGAAAAGCAATATTTTCAGTATTTGGTAGATCTAACCCGATTACTTATTACTGTAATTTATCAAGAACGGTTTCCAAAATAATTTAAAATAGTACTCTTGAGAAATGGATGTATACTACAGATGGTTAATAGTTGCAGAGAGTTTTTTGGACTACTTGTAGCCTTAAATAACCTTGTTCTTTAGAAATTCCAAACATATTTTATTGGGTTAAGTCAGGAATGTTTCCGGGTGAATACAGCGCAGTTATATTATTAGGTTTGACATGATGCGTAACCTTATCATATTTATAGCGTGCTGGTATATCACTGCATATAACAAAATTGTGTCTGTTCATTTGTAATAACTTAATTTGTACAACCTACTTTCATGCAAAATAATGAGATGTAGTCCCTGAAATGTTTATCTCACACTATACATATGTTTAATGATAAGTTCTACAACACAAGCAGTATATTTCATCAACGGTTCTTTAATTATGCCACGTTTATCCCGTTGAATTTGAACGTTAAAATTGAATATGACTGATGCGAAAATTTCTCCATTCCTTTTTTTCTAAAGCACTCCTTCGTCAAGGTAAATCTTTTCTCTTTCATCACTTAGGGGGATTTCGGTTGTTTTATCTGTTTTCATGATGCTACCAAAAATTCCTATTTTTAACGCCAGGACAAAGACTTACACTAGCGCCCTTTATCGGCAGATGTGGTCTTTTGAGATCGTACTGCAATCCGATTTATGACTTGATCGTCTCTTACTGACGTCTTCCTAAATTATTTTCGTATGGGAGATCTTTCGGAACTAATGTAGAGATATCTGCAGTAGAAACCTTTCCGTAATGATACATCATGACGACAGTGTCGTCCTATCCAGACAACGCTAGATAACACGAATAAATGGTCATATCTTCAGAGGTAAAAAATGTGATTTGAAACGTCTCTGTATCGGAACTTTAATTTTACATTAACGCTTCTAATTTTGGTTATTAGAGTATTTAAATGCGAGAAGGCATTTCATAAGGAACTAACTATATCCTCAGTATTTTTCAATAGGTGAGTTGTGAAGAGGTTTGTAAATCAAAATTTTGGGAATAAAATATGAATGCAAGAATTGTGAAAAATAAGAGGAAAACAGAAGCAAAAGCTTTTCAAAATACTGTACAACCTGTAGTCAAACCTTTTAGCATTATAAGAAATTAATAGTTACTGAATTTAATCTGATTCTGGACATTGTTTGTGTTTGGTAAAATTATCAAACTCTGGTTCTACATTTGAAACTGGTAGGAACTATAAGATTGGTGTTCTAATCGATATAATCTCTAAGCGATATAATCTTGAGGCCAAACTCAAACCGGTATGGGGTTGAAAACAGTATTCATGTGTGTAATTTTTTTTTCCGAGATCTAGATATTTTATTTTCTTCTTGTAGAAGCGGAATGGTATAATTCCCCTCGGTGTATGGCCAAGAAAAAATCTATTGTAAAGTATGCAGAGGCAGGGGTAAATAGGGGCTTGTAGACCAGGAGGAAATAGAAGAATAGCTGTCGGTGTGGCCATTGATAGCGATCAGAAGTCTATGAATATTGCAAGATAGATGGTCGTTATTTTATGGACCACAGTATAACCTTCAGATAAGGGTCAAAGTGGTATTGCAAATGAAAATTATGGTGGGGAGGTACTTCGTAGATTATGGACAGGGGCAGTATAATAAGGAACCAATTGGGGCAGGAACTACTGAGAGAAATACAGCCCACTGCCCAATGAAAAAAAGGGGTGGGCCAGAATGCCCCCCCCCCGTAAACGGACAACAGCCCCTCCAAGTAAGAAAGAAAAATGAGAGAAGGTCCAGATTTTGCTCCGACTGTTTTCCTAGCGCTCAGACCATACAGAGTCTCGACTGCCTCGGAGTCTAGCAGTAGTGCCGGTAACCCGCCATGATGATCTACTATATGACGTGATTTGGGCCCCTGTCGTCGATGCCATCTTTCATCGCTGCATTCTTGAGCAGTATTAAGTGCCTCCCCATAGAGTCTAAAAATTATTACTTTGACCATTTAGTTTGCCTCTGCTTCTGATTTCTCATATGTAAAATGTTAATATGAAGGGGAATATTGTTCTATTAGCAATTACACTTTAAATGAATTTTGTGATTTATTAAATAAATGTATGATAAAGGTCAATTCTCTGTCTTCCTTGCTTGCCCCAACACACGCATGCATCCATTGTTTTAAGGTTATTTAATAACCAATACTTCTTACTCAAAATTCGCCAATGAATCAATGGGAAATTCAATCATTTTTTCTTTTGCATTTGTTTAAATGAAGGCTTACTATAAAGACCTTTCTGAAGAAAAAATCTGACTATCATAGTTGTTATCTAACCATAGGGAGGGGGAGGGTCTGCATTGTTTGATTATAATATTGTCAGCAACCAACAGTTTTGGAGCGTTGTAAAGAGTTAAAACTTAAAGCTGAAATATTTCTTCTCGATTTCATCATAAGAGGGTTCGGGAGAAATATTTTCTTTGAGAGGGGTTGCTATGTAATAAACAGTTAGGTGGTTTAATATAACAAACGACTTATGGAAGTCCTGGTATAGTGGTATAGAGCTAAAAGCTATTGAAAAAAAACAGATAGTATACAGTTCATTTCGGGACTGACTTAAGCGCACGATTAGGAATGGAAGAAAAGGAATATAGGAATGCTCCTGTTTTGCAAAAATATTCCTATCTCTTTTACTCTTCTCCTCTAAAATATCCTAACATTAAAAATTTCCTTCGGTTAGCAAAGAAAAATTGATTAAAACTGGTTGTCAAACAGAATAAAACGATGAAATAACCTGCACAATTTCGCCTAAATCATGATGTAACATTTTCGACCTACTATAATATCACAGTGACGTTTTGTCCAAAATGCTTGCTATACGGGTTCATTGTTTCATATCCTCAGATTTATCAATTTTTTTTCGATTAAAATACAACTGTCTAAGACAGAAATTCCATTTTAGATTATTCACTTTTTCGGACACCCCTGTTGACCCTTTTACGACTAATTATTAAAAAGCCTGGAAAATATAGTACTTTCGAAACTGTTTGGTCGTTTGTGTATGAAAGAATTAAAACTTAATACTATGCAACCAATACCGTGATGCGGGATCAAAAAATTGTTTTTGAGATATTTACATAGACGGTGAAATTTCTCTGGCCAGCCACCTCTCTAAACGGCCATATTTTGTTCAGAAGCGGTAAAAGACTCTATGCAGAGAATACAGCAACCAATATTATGGAAGAAACACCTTCTACGCGGCTACCCTTCCAAACGGTAACATTTTTTTCGGAACCATTACTGACCTGCGTAGAGAATTTTCACTGTATATGTTTTTAAAGTCGCACACATGTGGAAAAGAAGCGACAAACTTTCCATTACCATTTATTATCTGAAAGATGTGCTAACGAGTCAGTATTTGAATTTCTCGTAAGTAGTCTTTTATTTAGTAGTTGATACTTAAGGAATCGTAATTTGTGACTAATAAAGGGAAAGTGTTTTTCATTGTGAATAAGTTTTAAATATTTTGTAACCATGGGTTTTCTGCTGAAGGTTCATTTTCTTTAGAGGCAAAATTATGTAGAATCATTACAATCTTGGTAAAGGATTTATATTGTGTCTGTGAAAATGGCTCTGAAATAGCAGAAACCTTGTATGGTGCGTGTTACTGGAATTATTATCATTCAAAATTGAACGGTTGGCTTGTATCTCACCATCAAGCACAGACTGAAAACCTTTAAGCCAGGGTCTTCTACTTTTTTTTGGCTGTCCTTCTTAAATAAATAAGCGAGATACGTTAAAAAATAGTTGACGTAAATTTGTTATGAACGCTTTTCGGAGTGTAAACATTTCTAGAAAAAACATGCTTTTAGAACAATGATAAATATATGTGCACTAAGCTAAGCCTCTCACACATCATCCATGACACCAAATGTGTTTTCTATTAGAATATAACATTTTTTCCCTGAAAACATTCGTAAATATTAAAATTTCAAAAGCAGGATAAAAATGATTTTACTAAAAATATGGTGTAAAGTTCAGTTAAAATCTGATTCTAAATAATTTTACTATTATAGTTATTATAATTATTTGAATATATATCTTTTTTAATTCTAAAGTAGCATTTTACACGTAAGGATGCATCGCAAAGAAAATATTATTTCTATTCCCGAATAGACTCATTATATTCTGTAGTTACTTTATAACGTATAAAATGACTCGCTCACATTTTTCCATGATTTGAAACTGAAATGGACTAAGGAGAATCATATCCTTAATCTTCATATCTGTGTATGAGTGTGTTTTCCAAATATAGTGGGTCGTACTTTAGTTCCTACCAAGAGTGAATGTTAATATGTATTTTTCTGAAACATTAAAGTAGAATGATCACGCAATGCTAAAAATTACAAACAGAAAATATTAGAAATTTTATATAGGGAGCATAGCTGAGGCAATTATATTCATTTAATTATTTTCTTACTTTTTTAGGTTCACGTTTGTATAGATTATGGACACTCATTAGAAAAATTATTTTTGGTATAATCAAGAAATATTGCTAAATATTTCAGTTTCAACGTGTTGTTGTTGTTGTTGTTTCTAATGCACCCTCGCCGGAAGTTTCAGATCAGGTCCGTATAGGTTTCGAGCTGTAGTGTGCAGCTCCGGATTATATAGTACCCCAAGGGTCGGGTCCGTCTTAGCTAGTTGCCACCTCAATTTTGACCGAGCAACCCGAGGGGCGACATCTGGGGGAGGGGGGGAATCACACCCTCTCCCACCCCATAGAGGGACTTTCCGGTCTACAGATTTTACGTGCCCATATATGGCCTAGGCAAGGATGTATTTAATGGTGTGGAGATTCTCTCAGCACCAAAAGCCGGCGAGCTAACACAAGGCTACCTCGAGCAGTTTTAACGTGCTCATGAACTACTTAAAACTCTTGATTAGCTTGTCATCTAAGTTTATTCTCTTAATTACAGAAATACCATCCTTCATATACTTCAGCATAAATAGAGGAATCGGTTATCTTTTATAATATATGTTTGGTCTGTAAGATATTTTTTGACCTTTGAATTATTATTCATAACTTAAATTACTGCTCTTTTATACTATAAAATATGTTATTGGTACATAAAAAATAATTGATCAGGAGCGAAAATATCTAGGAAGACGCCTATGTGATTAACATCGTCTATCCGTAATACCTCATGCGCAAATATTTCTACTGAGTAATTCTGGCATCGGTGATTCATTGATAAAGTATAATTTGGTGTTCATTTCTCTTCAGAGCACCTGGAATCCCCTACAGAAAAAAAATCCATCTCATTTTAGTGAGATTAACCCGAGAAAACTTGCAAATAGACGGAAAAGTAGAGATTATTTCTCGGTAGGTATAGATATATACCTTTAGAAATATATATTTTCACGTATTTCCGATAAAATGGCCTAATACGACAAGTGCATTCTTGCAGTTTTCACTGTTGGAGCCTGGAAATGACATCTAAGAGGTTCCAGGTCAGGGAATAAGGGAAACTTGTGTTCTTCTGGAATCTGAAAATGACAGTCGGAAGGGTTACAGCCTATAGAGGAGTTTCGATTGGTAGCTTCTTGATAACGAACTTGCATAGAATATCAACGGAGAAATAAAATTGTTAATTTATCAAAGCTTATACTTAACTTGTATCAGAACAAACTAGCTTAGGGATTTTCTTAGACTGGATTTCTGCAGTGAAAAAAACACAAGCCTTATTTAAATGAATCAAAATTGTGAATTTTAGATTATTTAGGATTATTGTAATTATAGAGACCATTAACCAAATGATGTACACAATAGTAGTCTAATCAATCTAAAAGAGGTTGTAAATGAATATTTATTCGAAGAAGCAGCCATAAACTGTTAAAGGGTTTTTTCTTTGGTCCTAAATGTCAACAGTAAAAGATAAGGAACTTAAGGGACACTTTTAATTGTAGTTATGATCTTAAAAAACTTAAGACTACTAATTTACAAATAAATTTTGATCTTTGTTTGGGGGGAATGGAAAGATAATCGAGGATCACCTACCATTGCGGGAATTCTGCATTCCTCCACGAAAAAATAAAATATATAATTTTTTTGTTCCAGAGTGTTAATAAAAACGCAAATTTTAAAACGTAATAAATCACTCTATTGATAACACAGGCCAACGATGAAAAAACTTTTTGAATAAATTTACCTTATTCTTGTGGGTTTTAGTGTGCTGAAACCGAATATGACAATAAAAAAAGTCGTATTACCCACCATTTTTTTTTCACATTTCAGCTCTCAATATTTAAATAAATGACATTTTTAGCGTAATCAACGCCATGAACTTAACGGAGCTATTTTGTCATGAACATGCGTATGACTCGTACACTTTTCGTTCGTATCTGCTCTAGGTCATGTGATCTGATTTGCGCAGCAGATACCGATTGGTCTCGAACTTTCTCGATTGCAAAACGGGCGTTAAACAATGACTAGTTGTGGTTGCAAACACTTTTCTCTGACAGTTTTTGTTATATTTATGGTGAGTTTGTGATTAAAATATATCAAAGGAGCATTATAGGATGTTATGACTTTTTGTTTCCAGAATCATAAAACTTCCACAGTAATAGCCCTTTTAAATAGTTAAAGTGAACAATAGCTTCAACAATAGCTAGTCCAAGAACTAATCACTTTAAGGACATGAAAATCTACTCTGACGGCACAAGATTCTTTATCAACTTTAGAAAGTGTCCATAAACCCAGCTTTCTCTAGCGCAGGGGTCGGCAACGCGGTGCCCGCGAAACGATTTTAAAGCGTCCGCCTCTCAAATATCGAAAAATTTTAGATATTTGAACAACAAACGCATGTAGGTGTAATGAATAATTTTAATTTAAAAAAAAAATTAAAAATCGTAAAACCGTAAAAATCAAAAACTGACCAGTTTGATCTTCCGACAGCGTTGCTCTCCCCTTGTTTTTATGGTATGATAAATGCATTTAAAGCTAAATTGGCGCCCTGGAAATCGCATATGGAGAAAGATAATTTATCACATTTCTCAAATTTAAAAATGATGATAGAAAATTATTGCGATGGAAAAGCTACAATCTATCAGTTTTCTAAACATTTTGATTCCCTATTGGAAGAATTTAATGCCAGATTTGAAGAATTCTACGAATTGGAGGCATTCTTGACGTTTTTTCAATTTCTACTATTAGTTCACACTCTCCCTGTGTATATATATCTTGTTCAAATTTTCAATCGTTAATAAAATGCTTTTTATTCATCCACTCAAGTTCAAATACATTTTTTTAAACTTGTAGTGGATGACACTTGATGTTAATACAGTTTTTTCAAATATTAATTCATTAATTAAATTTAATTAATCAATTTTAGTTTTTGACCTAGAGCGTCTATTACTCTTGAATGGTAATTTTCCTCTTCTTACTGTGTAAACGGTAGCACTGCGGTAGCGCGGGCTCCTCCCGTCCTGTAGGTTGCGGGATCGAATCCCCAACCTGACAAACTTTTTCTCTCTCTCTCCCCCCCCCCCCTCCTAATCTCGCACAGTAGGCAACGTTCTGGCAGGCGATCCTTTTTCTCAATTCCTACTATTAGTTCACACTCAAATTTTTCTTTGTTGATCTAAGTAGGAATTGACTTTAAAATTTTTTTTTATATTACTTGTTATTAATCATTTCTCTCATACAGAGGGGATGTGACTCCTAAAATCGCAACATATTTTGATATTTCCAATAAGGACTTAGAATTGGAAATTATAAATATAACAAATAACATTGAATTAAAATCACATCATAACGAAGAAAAATTCTGGAATTTAGTAAGTGAATGTTTTCCCATTGTTGACAAAATGTGCTCTGAAATTGAACTCTCTTTTCGCGTCGACATATGCTTGTGAATCTTTGCTTTCCATTATGAAATACTTAAAATCAAAGTACTGATCAAGCCTCACTGACACTCATTTGGACCAATGCCCAAGAACAGAGAATTCGACTTATGTGCCACATTACAAGTTGGCTGCAGATTTGCAATGCCCAATATCACATTAATTATGAATTTTAAGATTGTTTTGTTTAAATTAAAATTTGCATTTATGAATGAAATTTTATGTCGCATTAATATGTTCATGTTTAAATATTAACCCCCCCCCCCCCTCCTTCCTCCTCTTCATCCAGCGGTGCCGCCGAAATCTCGCATTTCTGAAATATGCCCTCCTAGTAATAAAGGTTGCCGATACCTGCTCTAGAGAATATCTTTCATTGTCCAGCCATCATGTCTGCCCTTTTCGAACTTATTTTGTCGCCGCAAGTACTTCTGTAAATCCCACAGGCAGTAGATCTGGCAGCTGCTGTTATCCAGGCTTTTGGTTCAATTTAAGACCATTTTCTTCTACATTACTCTTAGATACGACAACAATAGTTATAGTATTATAAGTTTCGAAAATGGTATTTATTAAGTATCATTAAAGAGGTGATTACTGATACAGTCTTCATCATCTTTTAACGTGTATGTTATTCATCTTATTCATGTGTAGAAGCCACCAAACGGAAACATGTTCGAAGTTATATCACGCGATCATTACACCATTTTGTTATGTGTGTTTGGTTGGAATTTCTGTTTGACCTTCTAAACCGTAAAATGATGTAATTTCATTTAACCTTCGTTTTTACTCTCATAAAACGTATACTTCAAAGGAAAAAATAACTCGCTTGATGTTCGGCATTTTGTAAATATTCAAGGGAAATGACCGCTTGCTCTACGCAATTACTTATTCAATAAATCTGTAGGCGGCTTACCATCTAAGAAATCTTTCTAAACAGGAAAGTGAGCAAAAACAAAGACGCTTTGAAAAAGCGACCTTGTAACGCAACAAAAAGCAGTGTAAAGCTATTGTTTATATTCTCTAATACAGAATATAAAATGACACAAATGTATAGTCATCTCTACGGGTTTGTGACTCAATCTCTACAATAGACCTATGCCGCTGCTATGAAATGGCATATTTGTATAATACATATTCTGTAGATATTAGGTTCTGCTGAAATTTCACATAAAAGCTGAGACACTCAAATACACTTAAGATAAAATGCGAGTAAAAACACTAGAAAATTTACGAAAAATCAGACTTAAATTTAGTATGTGTGTTATTTTATTTCAAACCGATAAGTAATTGTTTAGTTATTTCTAGAAAACCTGAGGATATATATATATACACACACACACATTCACAATGCTACGGATTTTATTATCAGAAATTTCAGTCAATTAGGAACAAAATAGAAGTTCCAAAAAGCTTGTATTGGAATTTATAATAATATACAAATTTCATTAGGAATAATTCATTTTGTATTACATTGGATTATTTGAAATACGTTTCAGATTACAGATATAAATTCAAATTATCTTTCATTTAGCCCATGAAAATATTATCGGCTCATCAAGTTTTATTGATGTGAAATTTTAAGAAACAGGCATCCGAGAGTGTTGTTTCGATGAATACCATTCGTAAGGAAGCACATCTGCTTGGATTTCATGGTCGTGCTGTCGCCCATATGCCTTTGATCACAAAGTCCAACCGCGCTGCCCGGCTAATGTGGTGCAAAACACTTCGAAAGTGGATCGTAGATCAGTGGAAATGGGTTCTCTGGAGCGACGAATCAAAGATCACCCTCTACCGTTCGGATGGCAGGGTCTGGGTCTGGCGTCTGCTTGGAGAACGCCTCCTGCCAGAATGCATTGTGCTCACAGTAAAGTTCAGTGGAGGTGGAATTGTGCTCTAGGCGTGTTTCTCCTGGTATGGACTGGGACCCTTGATCCCAATTCATGGTAAACTCAACGGCTACTGCACTCTTTTGGATGATAGTGTGCTTCCTACGTTGTGGCAGTTTTACGGGTTGGATCCATCTTACTTTCAGGACGACAACGCCAGCTGTCACGTTGCGAGTTGCACCATGGATTGGCACGGTGACAGTGGAGATAACCGAATGGACTGGCCTGCCGAGAACCCAGACCTTTACCCTATCGAGAACCGTCTTTACCGTCATTCGACCCTATCGAGAACGTCCCTCGATAACCTATCGAGACCGTCCCTATCGAGACCGTCTGGGACGAGTTGGACCACCGAATAAAGGGGTGCAATAACGTCCGAAATCGGTGAAGGACCTGGCATGTCTTCTCCAAGCCGAGTGGAAGAAAATACTACTAGCTGTCATACAAGGACTTATGAAAAAGCATGCCCCGGAGGGTTGAGGCTGTAATTGCCTCTCGTGGAGGCTCTACCAACTGTTGAATATGAATAAACTTTCTTTTTCTTTTCGATCATAGGTGTCCAAATACTTATTGGTAGATAGTGTATCTGGTGAACTTTGCTTTTTGGAACTTTTTTTTTCATTATTCCCGTTTACGCAATATTTTTAGTGGTCCTTTCGACCTCGAATTAGAGAATTTATTGTGCTTGATCTCAGCCATACATGATACTATAAATTCTTACTACACAATTATCAGTGTCAACAATCATTGAAAACTTATCTCAGAGAAAATAACAAAAGTGAGAATTAATTCCAAGTTTTATATTTAAAAACTGTTTTCTTGAATATTTACTCTCATGTAAACCTTTTTTAAAGTTTATTTGTTAGTCTTTAAACCAAACGGTAATGTGTTATTGCATGACATGAAGCGTTTTCATTCTGTGGAATTCAGTTACAAAAATGCATGCTTTTAATTTACACAAAATTTTATAATTAAAAACCGTGAATGAAAAAGCATACATAGTATCTAGAAAATATTTGATAAAGGCAAAAAAAAAGTTAATTTCATAAAGTTTGGAAAAATTGTATTAGGTGGTAAAAATATCAATATTTACATATACTTAATTTTATTGTAATATAATTTATATAAAAGTTTCGACATGTTTTTATTTCTACGAATTCTTTACAGTAAGATATCGGTACTTCTCGTTTCTTACTTTTCTTCTGTTACAATATTGATATTTCTAAAAAAAATATCAAATGGCAAAAAACTAGAAGAGTATTTTACACAAAAGTTGTTCAGTTTGATATTCTTTTTTACTCAGTAATGTGTCTGTTATTTAGTTTTTTTATGAAAGTTTCCATATTGTTTGATGATGGTAGTTATATACAATTTTGCTGATATACTGAAGCTTTTATTTTAAAGCATTACTTGTTTTTATTTTACCTTCGGTGCGTACCCAAAGACAATTGAATAATACAATGTTATCACAGTTCCGAAGTTTCTCTAATAACGCAACAAAAAGTTAGACCATGAGTATGTGAAACTGTTTCTAGTTAATAGAAATCTTGCTAAACATTCACACCAAATTCAGCAAATCAGAGGTGAAAGAACAATAAAATTTTAGAGAATATATGAAAAGGCAAATTTGATAACTTCTTGTAGATGACAGAAGTTTCATTTATAAATATTAATTGAGGATACAGAATATCATAATGAAAAATTCAGAAAATTAATCAGTATTTTCAGGAGACTTATTGTGGTTCGTGTACGATTCTGTTTAGTAATTAAAAATATTCGCATAAGTTTTAGTGTCTTTTAAATGTACAGATAATTTAGTGTTCAGGTAAACAATGATGTTTGAGCTGCTAACCCTATTAGATTCGCTTACCTCAATGTCACCCTATGAAGAAAATTCGTCTACTATTTACAGCTACATAAATTCTGGCAATCAAAACTGGTATTTTCAGATAGCCTGAGCTTTTCTGCGCCTTCCAACAGGATTCATTTTATAAATTTCGTCCACCAAAGGAATTTGAGCGTTTAAAACACATTATACCAGATTTTTTCCCCGAGCAATTTAAATTTGAAAATTGTATTTGTATTAAAAAAAAAATGCTCCAAAGTAATTTTTTTTAAAAAATTATATTCCATAATAGAGAAAGAAATATTTCAATTGAAGTTCGCAACCCTTGACGCATTTTCTCCATAGGTTAAGTTTGAGGTGAGTGAATACAATAGGGTTAGTACCCAACAGCCTTAAGTACAGTTACTAGCATTACGATGTATGACCAAAGTTTTTAACATTACATATGATGTATTGAACATTAAAATTCATTTTAGTTGTTATTTTCGGTATTTTAACAGCTAATTTTGTATACCACGTACTGAGGAGATGAAAGGGGTATTTTTTTTATAAGTCATATGGATTAAATAAAGTAATATGGACATTAAAATGGGTATTAAAATAGCCAATTTGATAACAAAAATGCTGTAAAATTTATAATTATCATAAATTGTTAATTCTGCTTCATGCAGTTGGGACATAAATTGGGGATAAAGAATAGAAAATTTTTATTTCTGAAGTACAGAGTTTGTACACTTCAATGCTTAATACAACAATACCTGAGCAATGGAATATAATCTTTAAATGAAGTCATTTTATATTCCGCCATGTGTTCATCATACCCATTGAAAAAGCTGAAACTCTTTGTAAGAGAAGACAATAACATCGAATTTTTAAAAGAATTTTAGGTTTAATCAGTTACAGATTAATTTACAAGTACATGGTAATTTAATAGAACACATTTCTAACCCAAAGAAAAATAATTTGTCAGAAAACCGTCAGCTAATACAGAGGCAGTTCGCACTTTTTTAGACGATTTTGGTAAGCGGTAATAAAAAATTGTTTGCTGCAAAATAAATAATTGCAATTGTACTATGTTTTTAAAAGTCAAAATTATTATCGTCTGCGGCTTGAAAGTTTTGTTTTTATTCAAAATGGCGTTTTTAACAAAGCAGTGGTTCGAAGGCTACATTTATGCTCTTTCCGAAAAGAAATATGCATACTCCGTTATCCAAAAACGATGTGAGAGTCATGGTTATGCGATATCTAAAGTGTCTATAGGTAATATCGTCAACAAGAAAGGAAAAAAATGTCAAATTGGAGCCTCAAGTGGGACAAAAATTCCAAACAAGTATCCAAGGAAAAAACGGACATCTTCGACTATTGCAAAGGTACGTTGTTTAATGTTAAAAGAAAATCCCCCTAGTCAAAGAACAGTTGCAAAATCATTAAAATGCTCGGTGTCCACTGTAAACAAAATTATAAACGTTGATTTAAATCTTAAGAAAGCGAAAAAAACGAAATGTGCATCGTCTTCTTCCAAATCATATCACTGAACGCAGGACACGCTGCAGAATTCTATATGAGAAACACTTATCCAAAGAAAAATGGAAAACAATTGTCACAATAGATGAATCATGGGTGTATTTAAATGATTGCAACAAAAAAAAGAGCCATTTATTATCATAAAAGGGGAGAAAAAATTTAAGTACATGGTTCAAAGAATCGAAAGAAAGTTTTTCTAAGGGATTCATGATTGTTGCTGGTTTTTCTTATAATGGCAAGTTAAAAATAAAGAGAGTGGAAAAAAATATCAAGATTAACTCCAAATACTATCAGGAACATATTTTATCGCCAATTTTTCTGAATGAAATACCATCGCTTTACCCACAGTGCCATCAATCTGTGAGACTCCATCAGGACAAAGCTAGCAGTCACACATCAAAATCCACTGTAAATTTCCTAAAAGAAATGGAACAAAAAACTGGTATCAAGGCCATACCCTTCACTGATATCCCTACTAAATCTCCCGATGTATCACCTATGGATTTTTGTGCTTTCGGACTTTTAAAATCTGCATGATCCAAACGTCGTCCCAAAACCCTTACAGGACTCTGGAAAGCTGTTCAGGAGGAATGGGATAGAATACCTCTTCTGACACTTCAAAAGGCATTATTATCTTGGAAATTGCGGTGTCGAAAGATAGTTCAGAATAAGGGATGTCAAATAGAACATTTAAAACACAAGAATTTTATGTAATTTAGTTTTGTGAATACAATATACATCGTCTAAAAAATGTGTGAACAACCTCTGTAGCTGTTAGAACTCGGAGTAATTTCTTGGAATCGCGTATCTGCAAGTCTTTCTAGAAATGGCGTCTATGCAAGTGTTCATAAATAGGATTCATTGAAGCTATATAGATAAGTTTACACACAAATATATAATATATGAATACAAGTTATGAAATGTTAAATTTATAAATTGTATATCTATAATTATGTATGTTTTAAAACTGCTATGTACAAGTAAAATACAACAATTATATAAAAACATTACATACAAAACGACATATAGCTATATACATAGATTATATCATACGTAAATATACTTGTATAAACTAGTTTATATTCATGAATAGATAACCGTTTTTTTCTTGAGTATTTTGGATGACAATCATTGAGAATAGGAAGGGGAAAAACAGCAGGTCAAGCATAGAAATTACTGATAACGCGAGTTCAGGATTCGGTTACATTTTTTCAACTGATAATCAACAAATAAAATGTGCAGCTCTGCATCTTATAAAATAAACAAAACAATAAGATACAAAAGCCAAGTGACTGAAAATCAATTTATTAAATTATCGTCATAAAATCGATTTGAAAATTTCAACTATTTAAGGCTATCTTAAAATCAGTTTCAACATATTTTTGATCCCGAATTCGAGGGAATAGTTAAACTAGCTAGCTAAAAAAAGAAACGAGTTGCAAGTACAGAAAAATTAGTAGAAATATGCTAAACCCCTGATGATTTTAAAAAGAAAGAAAATAATTGTGACTTATACGGAGAAACAGTTGTTAACTACATCGAAAACACCCCAACTAGGACCCAAATAATGACCAAATTCCTGCGTTTCCCGTAATTGGCTTTAGAAATTTTAAGGTGTATTATCTTTATTCATACCAGTTGAAGAAAATCCTATAGCTGTTCAGCTCTCAGTTCAGAACTTTGTGATAGACTTCCTGCTGCGTATTGAAGAAGTGTGTTGCCCTACTTATCCATATCATTCGCATCGGGACCTTTGCATACTAAACGTTCCGCAATCTTCAAATTTCTCCTGTACACTGAATAATAAAGCGAAGTTCTGTCCTAATCCTTAGTATTCAAACCAGTGACTTTGTAAGCTGAAAATTCGGCGATATCAAAATTTCCCTCTAAAAGGCATGATGAAGCGGGGTTCTGCCTTCGTTATCCATAACATTCAAACCAGCGCATTTTTCTACTAAAAATTGCACAATCTTTAAATTTTCCTTGTAAACTGCACAATGAAGCGGAGTTATGCCATCCTTATCCTTTGCATTCAAATCAGCGTCTTTGCCTACTAAGATTTCCGCAATTTTCATATTTTTGTTGTGCACTGCATAATGAATCGGAGTTCTGCCATTCTTATCCTTAACATTCAAATCAGCGCCTTTGCCCAGTAAAATTTCAACAATCTCCAAATTTTCCTTGTCCACTGCATAATGAAGCGAGGTGAGGCCCTTTATATCCATAGTGTTCAAACCAGCGCCTTTGCCTACTAATAATTCCACAATCTTTAAATTTTCCTTATACACTGCAGAATGAAGTGGGGTTATGTCATTATTGTCCTTAGCGTTCAAATCAGCGCCTTTGCCTACTAAATTTTCAACAATCGCCGAATTTTCCTTGTCCACTGCATGATGAAGAGGGGTTCTGCCAATCGCATCCACAACATTCAAATCAGCGCCATTGCCTACTAAAAATTCAGCAATCTCTAAATTTCCCATGCACACTGCAAAATGAAGCGGGGTTATGCCATTCTTTGTCTTAGCATTCAAATCAGCGCCATTGCCTACTAAAAATTCGGCAATCTCTAAATTTCCCATGCACACTGCAAAATGAAGCGAGGTTATGCCATTCTTTGTCTTAGCATTCAAATCAGCGCCTTTGTCTACTAAAAATTCGGCAAAAATTCTTCAAAAATTCGGTTGTGTTTGCTTATCTGTGAGTTGTGTTTACTTTATCGCCGTACATTTAGCATTCCAAGAAACTCACTCCGCTTTAGAAACGGATATTAAAACGGTTATAATAAAGTTATATTAAAATTAAAACTAAGTGTAAACATTTTTTATAATTCAATAATACTTCAAATACAGAACTAAAATTTAACGAAAATTGAAAAATTACATAAGTAATGGAGGCTGATTACCTAAAAAATATTATTTTGTGCTAAAAAAATTAAATGAATTTTCTATTTTTGATGTCATATTGTAGCTCAATCTTTTAGCTTTCCAAAACTGTTTCCATTTTGTTTTTACGTTCATCCGAAATGGATATATTGTCAATTATACGAAACTCATTCCCTAAGTTTACACTGGAAGTGCGCAGTTAAAAGGATCGGGAGTGACAGATTAAAGAACCAGAAAGTTGTTTATTTTCGTTAACAGACTGAAAATTTCACAAGATTCCCTTTTTACATAATAAAAACCTGTTTAAATATAAGTATTAATATTTAATACACTTACTTTCAGAACCTTTTTTTAATGATTTGACAACAGGGGGTGTAATGTTTAAGTTTGAATCTGTACCATTTTTTTACGTAGCAGATTTGTTTACGTTCTTTTTCGTTTTATTGCATATGTGTGCTCCGCTAAACGGCCTTTTCTATAAATAATTGTTTTAAATATGGGGAAAAACAGTAATATTTGATCCAAGAAACGTAAGTTTAATTGTAATCGTTTCACAAACAAATCAAAACAAAATGAAGTTTTGATTGACGAATTGAAATCCGCGACTGGAAGTGCTTCTAAGTTAACAAAAGATGACGGTCCTTCACATTTATCATCAGAAAATTTCTCTGGAAATCGTATTTTCATTTAAGCATTTTAAATAATGTTTTGTGTGCTCTAAGTTGCCCGAAATGTTTTCACGAAGCTTTACACTTCAATGGAGAATATGGAATGTGTTCTACCTTTTCTCCGAAATGCTGTAGTTGCCACTTCAAACATGGATTTTCTTCTTTAAAGACACTAAATAATTTACCAGAAATAATTAAGTGCCTTGTGTATGGAAAGCGACAAATTGATAAGGGACGTTCTGCTGCTAAAAAACTTTGTGCAACGCTGAATTTTCCACCTCCATCACATAAAAATGTCTTCAGTAAACTGTCCGATAAACTACTAAATACTGTAGGGGTATCAGCGAAAATTCAATGACAAAAGCTGTTATGGAAATCAGAGAAAGGATATCTGATAATATGGATGGAATATATGATTATGGTGTATCGTTGGATAGAACATTTCAGCAAAGAGGTTTCTCCTCCTTGAATGGGTGTGTGACTGTTATCTCTGTTGATACAGGGAAGTTGTCGATATAGAAATCATGTCTGCTTACTGTAGAATAAATAGAAAACTGAAAAAAATGGAGCAAGATCAGTGTTATGATTCATTTAAAGCAGATCCTTTTTGTCATTGCAATTTTGAAGGCACTAGCATCTAGCATGGAGTCTGTTGGAGCATTGGGAATATTCAGTCACCCAATTTCACTCCACAACCTGAAATATACAGACTATTATGATGATGGAGTGTCGAATGTGTTCCTTCGTGTTAGATATATGGTGATATTAGTGTCCAAAAGCTCAAATGCATAGGGCATGTTCAGAAAAGGATTGGTACCCGTTTACGAAAATTAAAAGTCGAGGACCCTCTGGTGATGGGAAACTTTCAGATGCTTTTATTGGCAAACGACAAAACTTTTACGGCATAGCTATACGGAATGATATTGGGGATTTAATTACCATACAAGAAGCTGTAATAGCTGCCTTATTCTACTGTCCTGCAACAGCAGTTAAATCCAATGCATGGTACATGTCTAAAAGGCGAGCAAAGCTGGTGTGCATATAAGCGAGCTCAAGCCTCAGGCAAAACATTCTAAGAAAAACTAAGCAATAAAACAGCTTGTATACATGGATCTGTGCCAAAGAGATTTTCTGTCTAATTGTTTGCATGGAAAACCTCAAGATTCAAACGAAAGGTTCAATTTTAATTTATGGCAAAGAATACCCAAAGAATTATTTGTGTGCTATCAGACAATTCTTTTAGGAGTACATGATTCTGTTACACAGTTTGATGAAGGCTATTCAGGTTGTTTGAATGTGCTTAATAAGTTAGGTATAGATCCAGGATACTACACAGAAAGAGGGTGTAAAAAGTTATATAATACCCAAACAACTAATTCTAAGCGGCACTCTTTATCAATATATAAAAAGAACGAAAAATTTTAAAAGCTAATAGGAAGAGAGAAAGGATAAATATTGAAAAGACAGAAGGTCTTTCATATGAACCTGTGCATTTTAAGAATTGGAATTAAGCATAATTAATTAACTATCTAAAATGAAGTTTTAAATTCATTTTTCTCGGTTATGGTTTTTAATGCTTTGACTGTCACGAAAAATGCAATATCTCTAAAACTTGTGGATAAAACATTTTGAGTCAAATATTTAAATCTGTACAGAGTATAAAATAGACTATAAACAAATTGATTCTTTAATTTTATTCAAAGTTAGCAAAGTATGAAGTTGTTTTTGTGTGCAGAAATTTGGATATTTTACATTATGCTGTACATTATTGCCTGATAATTTTTTTGATTTTCAGTCAGGAAATAAAAAATAGTCTATCTGGCAGAGAATGTATTACTAATTCTCCTGTGAGGTTTGTAAAATGAAAAAATAAATAAATAATATTTTTAGTTATTGTGTTTAACCTGATTTGAAATCATTGATTCTAACTTTCATTAATACTGCTTATATATTTCTTAAAAATTAAAAATATTTTAAATGATTAATTTCTTCGTCTCATGCATCAAGGATTGTTTTAAAAGTATATATATATATATATATATATATACACATTTATATAAAGCGATAAATTAAACAAAAGGGGCCGAAGATGGTCAGCCCCTTTAAGAGCTTTTATGTATGTAGGGAGGTGGCCGAATGACTAGGGCTCTGGTTTTCAGCACCAAATTCTGTGGGTTCGAGTCCCACTATTAACATGAATGTTTGTAGCCGTTCGGAATCGGTTCTAAGCTGTACCTCCCGGTCTAATTAGTCCTTGTGTAGCAAAAATTGACCGTAGTGCTTTCAACCAAAACCAAACTAAGGATGTAGGGTGACTGGCAGTTCTGACATTTGTCTTGAAGAGAGAAAGTGACGACTTGCAACTTCTGCCATTAAGGGCTGACCAGTAAAATTGATGGGAAGTTCTAATAAATGTTTATGTAGAGTTTTTAAGGAAAGTGTACTCGAAATTCAAGTTGTTGTGTGCGAGTTATTCCAGATCGATTCTGAATATTCAATTATAGCGAACAATTGGCCCTTATTTGAAACCTGTCGCCACCAGCCTCCTCCGATCAGAGCAACTTGTTTGATGGTTAAAGATCTTGTATTTACCCGAAAGATGCATCTCAAAATTGATTCGTTGAAGTTTGAGGTTTTATAGAGTTTCAAGAGTTTTGCCAACTTTAATAAACAGAATCATTCCAGGTAAGAGATTTTCCGGTTTCAATTGAATTAAAACAATTATTTAGTGGTCCGGAGAGTTTAAACTAGTGATCTATAGTACAAATTTAGGTAAATATGAAAAACATTATACGGTTTCTCGCCAAGCCATTTTTTTTTCTCCAACTGCTTGGCGCGTTTGAGAGTTTGCTACAAACAGCAGTTTATTTTCTTTTCAAGGTTTTTCTTTTCCCTCACCGGTTCTTCCTTTTTGCTTGTAGGAAAAGTATCGCAGGCGCGTCTCGTAAGATCAAATGCAAGCGCGGTGCTACGTAATGACGAATTCCAAGCGTAATCAACGCAATAAGTTGGTAAAACAAAACGCTGACTGTATGAAAATCGCAGGCGCACATGGCTCCGTCAACCGCCGGCTTCGCCATGAATATGCTGGCTGTAATAATCAGTAAACCAAATCTACCACTGGATGTACGAAACTCGTAGGCGAGAATGGCTAAATGGCATCTTCGCTCAGATAGCCTCTCCATACAAAAATCTATTACACACCTGTTTCCCATAAAATCCATCTTAAACAACAAACTCAATTCATTCATGTCACTCATTTTTCAGCAATCTGCACTCTAGAAGACGCAACACAACAGTTAACTTGAAGCGTCGCATTTAAAATTGTGCCACATAGCAAGTTTCTTCTAATTTGTCAGGATAAATCACCTGAAAAATCATGTGATAAAGGCGTCACGCAATAATCACATGATAAACGCGTCAGAAATTTGCAGCAATAACATCAAAACAACACTGGCGTCATAATCGCCTGAGCTTGGCGACCGTATCATGACCGTATCACGTTCCCCGTATATTTACCCAAATGTATTTTCCATAGAAGTGGCCCGTCGAAAAGTTTAGATAGCATTTTTATATTTTGATATTTGAATGAAAGATACTGTGGTGTCGTGACCCACAGCAACCAAGGATTTCGATGAAGCATTCTTATCGTATACACGAGGACAGAGACTTAATTTTAAACATATAAGATCTTTATTAAGACCTCCTTACTTATATATTAAAATGCATACAATTCTTACAAACTAAGTACATAGTAGTACATTTGCTAGCAAAAGCAATAGTTAGCTTAAAAACAATGTCTCTGCCTCAGAGAGCAACAGATCTCTCGTCAGTCGAAAAAGGTCTGCTTCCTCCCCTCCGAGAAACCGCTTTTTATCTCTACTCTCATTTTTCCAGAGGAATCTAGAAAATTCTGTTTCTCGAAGCTTCTGTCGGAATTCTCCACCATCAGCGTTTACGGGTTTCCCATCTGCCTAGCCGGAGGAAGCGTCTTTCCTACCCTTCCGTACTGGACGGCCTGCTTATATCAATGGGACTCTATTTGGAAACTTGGAACCTAAATGATGCTCAGCCGTACGCTTGCTTCTTCCCCAGCCATGTGATCCAGATTAGCGAGAACCGGACTTCCTGTCCTTAATTTCTTCTTTCGGGACGCTTATCTGGAACAGTATACAGGCAGAACCCCACACATACATCCATATAAAAAAATATATTTCGTAGCATTCTCAAAGGCAAACTAACTATGCTGTCAATGTTGTTAATCCTTGACTTGAATCTGAACAAATTAATAACGAAGAGATTGAGGTGTATGTTGACTAATTACAGGAATTATGGGTTCAATTAAATAAATTGCATGAAGAAATTATGCTTGAATGGGATGAACTGGATAGCAAACTGAGAGGGAAGAATACGATAAGTTAGCTTCAAGACACACTAAAAGTAAATTCAGTGCTCGTTAAGTCAAAATTGAAGAGTGTGTCTGTTAATGCTGCTGACTTAAAATCTAAGGGTTCAGAAATGTGTTAAAACTTCTAAAATTCGAGTTACCCCCTTTCTAGGGGGGAATTCCGATAAGTGGATGAGCTTCAATGAGCTATTTTTAACCTCCATTGAGGAAAATGTCGACTTAACTGAAATACAGAAATTCCAGTATTTACTGTCAAGTGTAAAGGGGTCGACTCTTTGACTTATTTCACAGTTTCATTAGCCCCGGGAAATTATAAAAATGCTTGGCACATTTTATTGAATAAATATGATAATATGCGTGAATTGTCTTTTTTTGCAAATTGCTAAACTATTTTATTTAAAACAAGCAAAATCTGATTAATCTAAATATCTGTTTGGAATTGATGCTTAGAATTTTACGGACATTGAGCTTTGAAACTAAGGATCCTGTTGATCTGATATTGATATATTTCATATAGGAAAAGATTGAGGATGCTTTAAAACAAAGATGTCAGTTAACTCTCGCTAATCAGGAAATACCAAAATTTTTAGAATCAGTGGAATTTCTGGAAAAGGAAGCAAAAAGTTTGGCAACTAAGGATAATAGTTCAAAACCAGAAAATAAAACTCAATTAGTTCAAAAAGGTGTATTGTAAATAGCACGGTTGTAAAGGTTGACAATCAAATCCAGTGTTTTGTATGTGATGGATATCACCAAATATATAAGTGTCGTGGGCTTAATGTCTTTGACGGAACGATGGAATGTTGTAAAAAAAACAGGTTGTGCTTAAATTGTTTAAGAAAAAAGCTTTTTTCCAATAAGTGCTTGTCAAGTTCATCTTGTAAATCATGTTTTAAGATGCATCACACTCTCCATCATAGTTTCATTCCTGTCTCAGCTAGAGGGTTAGTCAGCTTTAATGTTTTGGAAGGATCTAATGGTACAAATGCATCAGATGAGTTTCATATCAGTGCAGAATTATATGCAAATAGACCTTAGGAGTGTAATACATTATTATCTATAGCTATTGTAAGAGTAAAAAATAATCAGGGTAATTTTGTGAGCTGCAGAGCTCTAGTTGATAATGGTTCTCAGAAGTCGTGAGTTGAAACTGTTGCGAAAGATTAAATCTACCTGCAGCTGTTATTAACAACTGTATTGTCAGTATTAAGGATACAATTGTTGAAAAAGCTGTGGCTGTAGTCCCACTTACCTTTAAATCTCAGTTTACTGAGCAGGAGTTTAATTCAACAGCTTTAATGGGGAAAATGGTAACAACAGATCTTCCGAATTTTAAAATTTTCTTCTTGTAAATGGCCTTATTTGATTGGGTTAAAATTAGCAAACCCTATATTTGGCTATGGTGGCCCTATTAATTATCTCTTTGGAGCTCATTTGTATGCAGAACTAATTATGGGTAGTCCAATTCATGCAGAAAAAGGTTCCCCGGTAGCAATTAATTCACGTCTTGGGTGGTTGGTATCGGGAAAAGTTTTAAATGAACATTGAACAGAAAAGGCTGCTGTGAGTTGTCATGTGATTTCTGAATTCAACTATCATTTGAGGAGGTTCTGGGATCTTAAAAATATTCCAGATTCAGACACTGTGTACAGAGATAATGAAAATGTGAATCTTTTTATGATGCTACCATGATTAGAGACAGTTCTGGTAGCTGTACGGTTCGATTGCCTCTCAAAGAAGAGGCTGAGTTTGGGGATACTTCTCATCAACCAATCAAAAGGTGTAATTATCTGGAGAATATACTGAACAAAGATGAAAACACTAAAATTCATTCAGAATTTATGAGAAAATATATTGATTTAGATCATATGGAACAGATTGTGAAAGATAATTCATATTACCTGCTTCATCATTTTGTGAAAAAAGAGGGTAGCACAATCATTAAATCAAGGAGGGTTTTGACGCTTCCTCGAAAGACTCATTAAGAATCTCCTTAAATTATCATTTACATACATGACTCAGATTGCAGGAGGAGTAATTTCAACTTCTTAAATTCAGGACATTTCCTGTTGCATTTACAGCGGACATCGAGATGATGTTTAGACAAACTAGAATAAATAGGGAAGATATTGATTATCACAGGACGTCACAACATATGAAACCTTTTCCTGAGACCGAGTATTTTAAAATGGAAGCATACTATCTCCCTCATCATGCGGTCGCGAGTGATTCGAGTACTACAACTGAGCTTAGGGGGATGTTCGACGCGTCATCAGAATCATCTTCTGGATACTCCTTGAATGACCTACTTATGGTTGGTCCTCGTGTTCTACAAGATTTATATTCGATTCTGCTTACGTTCAGAACTTTTTCCATCGCTAAGTGCGCAGATGTGGAGAAAATATTTACGTAAATCAAGATTAACCCAGATGATAAAGACTGGCAAAGAATCCTTTGGAGACAGACTCCTGACAAACTCGTGAAGGATTACAGATTAACTACTGTCACTTACGATACTACAAGTGCGCCATTTCTCTCCACAAGAACTCTCCATCAACTAGCGCTAGACCATAAAGATGACTTTCCACTAGCTTCACATGCAGTCTATGCATAAAAAAAGAAGCTGTTTGGCTAGTGACCCAACTAAACAATTTGATTAAGAAAAGAAGATTCAATCTGTGAAAAGGGCACTCCAACATTCCATCAGTAATTACAGAAATTCCAGATGGATCTGAGGAACATGATCTTATACCCATTCAATCAGACGATGAAGTAAAGGTTCTCGGGATCAAATGGAATCCGAAACCTGACTGTTTCAGTTTCTTTGTTGCTCCAATGAAGGAAAAGTTGTACCCTCCCCATATTGTTATGCAGTGATAGCATCATTGCTACTCGTGAATATATACGTGTTTCTTTAATTTGTCCTTTTGTTGCTACTATATCTTTTTCTAATGGTTCATATAAAAAGTCATCTGATTCTTCTTCATTTATACAACTTTCTATGTTTCGGTTTTTGACGCTGCACCCCGCTACAACTTGCTCCTGCTCCTTCTGAGCCCTTCACTTTCTTTAGTCGTACCTTTTAGAATCTACTCTAAAAATCTTCTAAATTATATAATGTCTCTTCAAGTGAAATTTTTTTCATTAGTTCACTATTAACTCCAGTTGTTTTAGATTTTTCTGCTATATCAACCTCGCTCAATGTTTCTTCTCGTATCTCCCGTTATTTTTGGTTTTGTAGGACTACTTTATCTGATGTGTAATGTTATACTAATTCTTCGAATGGAAGATACGTTATTGTATAGATTCAAGATATTTTATGTATTCTTGGCCTTGTTTTGCTGCAGCCCTAATTTCTTTGTCATTAAATTTAAATTCTAAAGGTGAAATTTCATTATTATTGTACCTTATTATTCCATTTGCTCTGCCATGTTCTGAACTTGCCTCTGATTTAAACTGGATTAGATATAAACCATGCATTAAATATTTAACACCTTCTTCTTCGTAACCAGCTATTAAATCTTTTGCTTCAAAGTATAGGCATTTGAAGTCAATTAGTGTTTTATCAGCGTCATATTGATGGGAATTTGATAGATTTGAATGAATTAATTCGAGTAATTACTTTGTGTGTCAATATTTATATCACAATCATATTTTCTATATTTTGTTAAAGTACTAAGATGAGTCCCAGTATGGTCTTGTATATCTTGGATTGTAATACACTCATGGACAACAAAATTAGCGCACCAAGAAGGAGTCGTCAAAATGAAACGAAATTTTACATACGTAATGACTACTTTGATATAAGTAAATGATAAGAAAATCAAAGAAAAAGGATAATTTATTTCAGAGAAAAAGGCAAAAGAACGGAGGAGTTAATACTCCGTTGGACCCCCTCTAGCGCGAATGCACGATGCGATACGATCGGGCATTCAGTCATACAAGTTCTGTATGATGTCTTGAGACATTTCGTTCCATAGTTGCTGTAACCTTGCCTCTATTTCGCTCAAACTCGTGGGATGCCCAACTCGTCGTCCCAAATGATCCCAGATATGCTCGATTGGAGACAAATCTGGGGATCGGGCAGGCCAAGGAAGGGTAGTAACAGTGCGGAGACAGTCTTGTGACACCCTTGCCGTATGAGGCCGAGCATTGTCTTGTTGAAAAATGGCTCCTGGGAGCCGTTGCATGAGTGGCAACACATGTGATTGCAGGATTTCATGGACATACCGCTGGGCTGTCATGGTGCCACGGAACAATACTAGGGGTGACCATGTATTGTAGGCAATGACACCCCATACCATCACACCAGCTGTGGGAGCGATGTGTCGCTGTACAGCAAAGGCAGGATTGAAGCGTTCACCACGGGCTCTCCACACACGAACACGATTGTCATCACTGCCGAGATTGAATCTGGATTCGTCGCTAAAGACGACCTGGTTCCATTCCGCTGCAGTCCAGTTTCCTCGTGCGCGGCAAAACTCCAAACGGAGGCGTCGATGGGTGGGCGTCAAGGGCAGCACACGTAATGGGCGCCGCGATACCAACTGTCCTTCAGCCAGGCACCTTCGTATGGTTCGAGAAGACACAGAGGCCCCTAGTGAAGGTGCTACCTGTGCCTGGATGGCGGCCGATGAAGCAGTTGGCTGTACGCGTGCATTTCTTACGATGTGGCGGTCTTCTCGACGACTGGTCTGTCGAGGGCGTCCTGAGCCTGGTCTTCGTGTACATGACATCTCTCGGGTCCACTGGTCCCAACACCTCCTCACAACACAATCAGAGCGGCCTAATTGACGAGCTACTCGCCTAGCTGACCCCCCAGCTTCCATCATCCCGACGATTCTCCCCCTCTCAAACTGCGAAAACTGCTTATATTGTCTTCGAACACGGCGTAATGGCATGTCTATCTCAGCTCTTCCTTTGTAAATGATTCAGCACACTCAAACAAGCTTTGGTTACCTGTTTTATACTCCACAGAGTACGATGTTCCACGCCCTCTACCGGCTATACGTAATGCGCAATCACGCTGCATTTCTAATCATTTGCATATCTCCCCGACATGTACCTTCATTGCAAGTTTCGTTACGATCCCGCAATTATTTCTTGGTGCGCTAATTTTTTTGTCCATGAGTGTCTATTGCTTATAACACATTGAATAATCATTATCTTTAAACTTCTTATATGTAATTAGCTTACCTTGAGTGTTTCCAGTTCTACAGTTAATAGTAAGATTAATTATTTTACCTTTATGAATTGCTTCATTTTTTTGAATTTGTATAATTGCATTTTTTAGTTCTTTTTGTGCAGTAGTTTTAATAGAAACATTACATTGAGTTTGAGCTCTGGTCTGGTTGCGTCTAGGACCTAGTTCCTGAGTTTGAGTCTCTGTTGGTTTGTTATATGAAGCGTCAATTCTTTGGTCAGTATCAGTTATAGTTAATATAATATTTTCACTACTATGTTTAAAGGAAAGGTAGTAATCTTTGTGTTGGATGATCGATCCAGTTCTTCGCGGTTAAGAATAAATACTTTTTGTGAGAAATATTATTTTGTGATAAATTCCCTAGGATTACTAAATCCAGCTGTTCTTCACTGCGAACTGAACAGTATGCGCTTTTCAATAGGTTTTTAAAAT
Source organism: Dolomedes plantarius (assembly GCA_907164885.2). NCBI lineage: Eukaryota > Metazoa > Arthropoda > Arachnida > Araneae > Dolomedidae > Dolomedes > Dolomedes plantarius. The sequence goes on along the minus strand of OU015501.1, from coordinate 21,219,864 downwards.
TATTTTCTTCAATACATTGAGATAGATACAACTCGACTATGTTTGATATAAAGTTTTCAAGACTTTTTTGTGTTCAGATCTACTTTTAGTTTTTCGTTCATATTTTATATTAAAGTTGAGGCCAACTGCAGTTATATTTTTTCTATTAGTTCTTCTATACAGATTATAATTTTACCCTTGATTTTTTATTTGGATTTATTGCTGCTGGTGCAGAAGTATCTAGCGTATTTTCTACTTTATATTCTTCAATTATGCAACGTCTTGCATTAGTATTTATGATAATATTTTGACTGTCAACATACATTCTACGAAATATTACATCTATGTCTAAGAATCCTTTACCTGCACTTTGTTAGACATAAGTATCTAGCGCATATTTATGTTTATAAATAAGTGTAACCAACCAGTAACTAAAACCATGTTCCTGCCTCTAAGTGAGTAGAGACACCAGGTGCTTCGTTATTGTTATATACACTGAAGTGCCACTGAATTAGGGATACCTACCTAGTAACGAGTTGGGCCTCCTCTGGCCTTGATAACTGCTACCACACGACGAGGCATAGATTCAACAAGTTTCTGGAAACGTTCCATGGGAATGGCTTGCCAAATATTGGCTAAAGCTGTCCATAATTCAGTAAGGTTCTTTGGTGCTGAGTGATAGCCTTTCACGCCTTGTTCCAAAACATCCCAAAGATGCTCAATACGATTTAAGTCTGGGCTTCTAGGTGGCCAATTCATGACAGAGAAGTCAGAGGAATGCTCATCCAACCAGCCAGTAGCCAACCGGGACTTGTGAGAGGTACAGTTGTCTTGCTGGAATACTCCATTACCGTGCGGATAACAAAACAGCATAAACGGATGGAGGTGATCACCCAGCAACTCTACGTACCGAATTGCATTGAGGGAGGTTGGTACACGCACCAAAGATCTCAAACCAAAGGTCTCAAACAGCATCATTGGAATTAGGAACACTACCAATACTAAAACACACATGATTAATTCCCCGCTCTTTATCGAATTAAGTATGCAATAGTATAATAGTACTCTATACCATTGAATTTTTTCAGGTTAGAAGTATTCATAAGCGAATGCCTAGCAGTACATTCTAATACTCTTAGACATTTCACCTTGAATTTTTCTAGGTCACGTAAAAAATATGTCAGCTCCTGATTCGTAACGTTATTTTATACAATTGTTTGTCAAGTATTTTTAATAGATTTATTATTGTACGAGATCAAAATTGCATGCCACTCCCCCAATCATACCAGTAGTTAACTCTTATTAAATACCACCATTATGATAGTGTTGACTGTCCAATCTCCCTTGCAAATCTTGTGGAAAATTTTTTGCACCATCTACTATTAAATTATTTTGACTTTCAATGAATTCCTCCAGCTATTGATAAACATTGTCTGGCCAATCTTCTGAAATTAGTGCATTGAATTTCTGTACTGTTTCTTTATATGGATTAAACCATTTGATCAGCAATTGAAAATGATCTTGTATAAGCTCCCTTGTAGGATCTATAATATTTTCCACGTCATCAGAGAGCCTAAACGCATTTTAAATATTCTTACTACTTCATAAGAAGCAACACACCAGTTAATAAATTTGTCTTCTAAGTTCAATTTATATTTATCTATTAAATATGTACAAATACTACAGCTATCTTCTAAGGAGTATGGCGCCCATGTTTTAAATTCTTGTACTTCTTGTTCGTTGGTAAAATACCAATCCACAAATGTGTCTAACTTTTTAAGAGAATTTTACTTTTATATTAAAAAATGTTAATGATCTGATAGAATATGATAAATCATCATCTTTATACACATTAACCTGAGTTCGAAATTAAAAATATTTCAATTACAGTTGATTTAAAGATGTTTATAATTATATTTTGTGTTATCTAAGAAGGGAAAGTCGTTCTTCCCCACTCGAATTCAAAACCGTGCGTACTTTTCCAGTTACATGGCTCATCTGCGATTTAGTTCTTGTCATGTATACAGAGGCTGTTTGCACATTTTTTAGACGATTTTGGTAAGCGGTAATAAAAAATCGTTTGCTGCAAAAGAAATAATTGCAATTGTACTATGTTTTTAAAAGTCAAAATTATCGTCTGCGGCTTGAAAGTTTTGTTTTTATTCAAAATGGCGTTTTTAACAAAGCAGTGGTTCGAAGGCTACATTTATGCTCTTTCCGAAGAGAAATATGCATACTCTGTTATCCAAAAACGATGTGAGAGTCATGGTTTTGTGATATCTAAAGGGTCGATAGGTAATATCGTCAGCAAGAAAGGAAAAAAACGTCAAATTGGAGCCACAAGTGGGACAAAAATTCCAAACAAGTATCCAAGGATAAAACGGACACCTTCGACTATTGCAAAGGTACGTTGTTTAATGTTAAAAGAAAATCCCCCTAGTCAAAGGACAGTTGCAAAACCATTAAAATGCTCGGTGTCCACTGTAAACAAAATGATAAACGTTGATTTAAATCTTAAGAAAGTTGTTAAAAAGTTGTTTTAAAGTTGATTTAAATCTTAAAAAACGCAATGTGCATCGTCTTCTTCCAAATCATATCGCTGAACGCAGGACACGCTGCAGAATTCTATATGAGAAACACTTATCCAAAGAAAAACGAAAAACAATTGTCACAATAGATGAATCATGGGTGTATTTAAATGATTGCAACAAAAAAAGAGCCATTTATTATCATAAAAGGGGAGAAAAAAATTTAAGTACAGGGTTCAAAAAATCGAAAGAAAGTTTTTCTAAGCGATTCATGATTGTTGCTGGTTTTTCTTATAATGGCAAGTTAAAAATAAAGAGAGTGGAAAAAAATGTCAAGATTAACTCCAAATACTATCAGGAACATATTTTATTTCCACTTTTTCTGAATGAAATACCATCGCTTTACCCACAGTGCCATCAATCTGTGAGACTCCATCAGGACAAAGCTAGCAGTCACACATCAAAATCCACTGTAAATTTCGTGAAAGAAATGGATCAAAAACTGGTATCAAGGCCATACCCTTCACTGATATCCCTACTAAATCTCCCGATGTATCACCTATGGATTTTTGTGCTTTCGGACTTTTAAAATCTGCATTATCCAAACGTCGGCCCAAAACCCTTACAGGACTCTGGAAAGCTGTTCAGGAGGAATGGGATAGAATACCTCTTCTGACACTTCAAAAGGTATTATTATCCTGGAAATTGCGGTGTCGAAAGATAGTTCAGAATAAGGGATGTCAAATAGAAGATTTAAAACACAAGAATTTTATGTAATTTAGTTTTGTGAATACAATATACATCGTCTAAAAAATGTGTGAACAGCCTCTGTACTCCTAATGTTTAAACATTTAGAAGCTTGGTAAATTCATTTTAGTACCTTAGTGGAGTAAAAGACTAATTTCCATTGGAACACTACCTCATTTATACCTAACTTTTTCTTGGTCCATAACTTATTCACTACTAATTACAACTTTACACTTTGAATAGCAGTGTCAGCATATTCTGATGCATTATTTCTTAGGCCTTTGCTTCTTAAACAATCCTTCTACATAAAAGCTTGCGGCTGGCTTTCTGCTTATATCCCCCAATAGGTAGAGTAAGAGCTTCTATGTGGTTACTTCGTTTCACGGTTTTGTTTCTTGTTGAATTTGTATTCTTACTCTCTGCCGGAAGGTAACAAATTTCGAAGCATAAGCAACATCTATAACTAAAGTATTCAATCTTTATCTCCCCTTTTGCATCGTACCATTTCGGTCTATGCGCAACCCCGTTTCGCATACTGACTCTTACGGTAATTCAGCCTTAAGTTCCTGGTGTAATTATATCCAACTCTGCTGGCAGGGATTTAGTATGAGTTTTACTGCTACCTGCTTTTGTCTCATGCTTGCGTCATAGAGGTTGCCACATTCTAAAATGTGAGGCTTGCATTATCCCGTTGTGGTCGCACTAAAGTTTGAATCATGGTCATATTTGAGATTACGATCAAATATGTTGAATTTCAAACACTTAATTTTAGAAATGACAAAATAGATAAAAAGCAGTTTTTTATATAAATTTTTATAGATTGATTTTCAATATAAAAATAGGGATTGCTAATCTAAAATAGATAATTTAAAAGCAAATACACTCATGGACAAAAAAATTAGCGCACCAAGAAATAATTGCGGGATCGTAACGAAACTTGCAATGAAGGTACATGTCGGGGAGATATGCAAATGATTAGAAATGCAGCGTGATTGCGCATTACGTATAGCCGGTAGAGGGCGTGGAACATCGTACTCTGTGGAGTATAAAACAGGTAACCAAAGCTTGTTTGAGTGTGCTGAATCATTTTCAAAGGAAGAGCTGAGATAGACATGCCATTACGCCGTGTTCGAAGACAATATAAGCAGTTGTCGCAGTTTGAGAGGGGGGGAATCGTCGGGATTTTGGAAGCTGGGTGGTCAGCTAGGCGAGTAGCTCGTCAATTAGGCCGCTCTGATTGTGTTGTGAGGAGGTGTTGGGACCAGTGGACCCGAGAGATGTCATGTACACGAAGACCAGGCTCAGGACGCCCTCGACAGACCAGTCGTCGAGAAGACCGCCACATCGTAAGAAATGCACGCGTACAGCCAACTGCTTCATCGGCCGCCATCCAGGCACAGGTAGCACCTTCACTAGGGGCCTCTGTGTCTTCTCGTACCATACGAAGGCGCCTGGCTGAAGGACAGTTGGTATAGCGGCGCCCATTACGTGTGCTGCCCTTGACGCCCACCCATCGACGCCTCCGTTTGGAGTTTTGCCGCGCACGAGGAAACTGGACTGCAGCGGAATGGAACCAGGTCGTCTTTAGCGACGAATCCAGATTCAATCTCGGCAGTGATGACAATCGTGTTCGTGTGTGGAGAGCCCGTGGTGAACGCTTCAATCCTGCCTTTGCTGTACAGCGACACATCGCTCCCACAGCTGGTGTGATGGTATGGGGTGCCATTGCCTACAATACCCGGTCACCCCTAGTATTGTTCCGTGGCACCATGACAGCCCAGCGGTATGTTCATGAAATCCTGCAACCACATGTGTTGCCACTCATGCAACGGCTCCCAGGAGCCATTTTTCAACAAGACAATGCTCGGCCTTATACGGCAAGGGTGTCACAAGACTGTCTCCGCACTGTTACTACCCTTCGTTGGCCTGCCCGATCCCCAGATTTGTCTCCAATCGAGCATATCTGGGATCATTTGGGACGACGAGTTGGGCATCCCACGAGTTTGAACGAACTAGAGGCAAGGTTACAGCAACTATGGAACGAAATGTCTCAAGACATCATACAGAACTTGTATGACTCAATGCCCGATCGTATCGCATCGTGCATTCGCGCTAGATGGGGTCCAAAGGAGTATTAACTCCTCCGTTCTTTTGCCTTTTTCTCTGAAATAAATTATCCTTTTTCTTTGATTTTCTTATCATTTACTTATATCAAAGTAGTCATTACGTATGTAAAATTTCGTTTCATTTTGACGACTCCTTCTTGGTGCGCTAATTTTCTTGTCCATGAGTGTATATCAAGCGTGATTTCAACCATATGTTACTTTGAGAAACCTTTGGTTTTACGTCGAAATCGACATAAATGGTGGCGAAACGTAGCATTGATACTTTCAATAGCTTACGTATATGACTTACCAGTTACGTGCTTTCATTTTGATAAAATGGCTCGATAAGATCGCTATTTGTCTGTAAAGATATACTTAGGATGCAAGCATTTTATCTATTTCCAGATAAATCGAGGTGATCTTTTAGGCTGTTTACCGCAAAAAATGGTAAGAACTTGCTTTGTTTTTCTCCATAGCCAAATAACTAACACCCAAATCTCATGTCCCTTTTTTTACATAATGTCAAAATTCATCTAACTGAATATCATGATCTGATTGAATAACTATTTTTCCCCATAAAGCACCTTTTTGAAAGAGCCTTTTGCTCATCGATTTTATCTATTTTAAAACAGTTACGTTATTGACATCCCTGTATGGTGCTCCCATAATAAAGTAGCTAGTAAATCGCTGTGAATAACAAAAAGCAGATGTCTAACGACAAAGTGCCTCCGCATTAGAAAATAAAAGAAAAACACGTTACTAACACCTAAAATAGGTACTATGTACCTAAAGCCAAAACCTTCAAGATATAATCTTAAGGACTGAAATTGCGTAGCTGCACTGTATACCCTTTCCTGACCTAGCATCCAGTTCTGGTTACAGCTTTTACAATTATAAAACTGTAAAACTCCTAAATAGCTATGCTCGTATTTAATAGCGATGAAGGAGTCAGCATATTAGTCTCACTCATAGAGAGATATTAAAAAGTTATAATATTTAAATCTCAATGATTGACAAAGGTAGAAGTGTTGATAACATTGCGATTGAAAGGTTGTTAAGAACTTTAAAATAGAACTGCATCTTCATCAATGATTTTAAAAACATTACAGAGCTTAAAGAGGGTGTTAACGATTACATTAGTAAATATAATTATCAAAGACTTCATTCCAGTATTAATTATCAAAAACCAATGAATGTTTATCTTGATTATCTACAAAATGTAGCTTAATAAATGGTAATAGATAGGTAGCAAAATTAGTAAAAATTTGTCTAGAACAATCAATCCAGTGTAGGATGAGGTGATCCTAGGGCAAAGCCGTCCTCTTGAATCAGTATACGCCATAGTATATATTGATTGCCTTGTATTAAAAGTGAGGCAAGATAAGCGCATTATCAATAAATCAGTAATGTTGCTTTAGGTATATATCTGTCTGGCAGAAAAGATATAGGGTTATGGATGTTGGAAAAGGAGGGATTCAAGTTTTGGCTTGGTAAATTAGCAGAGTTAAAAAACCTGTGACACTGTATATATTTTACTTATCTAGGTAATCTAAAAGATGGTGATTAGTTGCAAATTGGTGCAGAAACTAGTTCACAGAAACTTAATTAGAGCATATTGAAATTTGAAGGTAAAACTCTATAAATAACTTTTGCTATAATTATATTTGGAACTGTCGTTCGAACCTTAATTAACCCTTAAATTGCGTCTTGCCAAATAGCGGGTTTGAATCAATTATTTTTATTACTTACATTCTTTTCTTCTTTTTACGTTTACTACAGCGACATAATTTATAATTTCACTATGTTGAGAGTCTGTTGAGGAAGTTCACCATAAAATAAGCCACACAAAAGATTTTCAACTGAGCTGAGGTACTGAACGGAACTTAGGAGAGACACTGAGCTAAGGGACATTTCTTCGGACTCCAACACGATAAAAACTAGATATTTGAAAAGTTCAAAGGGCAGCCTTGAACTATATTGTCGAGAAATACTTGATTCTATTGAATTCTTTTTAAGTAACTTGAGAAACATATTTTTGAGTTTAACAACCTCATGTTATCAGCTTTATCTTTATAGAGTACCTGAAATCTTCTAGTCACTTTCTGATGGGTATCATTACACAAAAGATTTTTTCTTGACAGTCGAAAAAGATTTAAATATAGTCTGTAACATGTCGGCATTTCTAAGCATAAAAGATAAAAGAACAGGACGATTGAAGAATTTAAATGGAAAGGCATTCAATTGAAGATGCAATTTGCATGTTTTGCGGGGATCAGAAAGTCTGTCTGAAAGATTCAAATGATCTTTTTTTTTTAGTATATGCTTCACCTTTTGTTGAATTTATGTCAATAACTACATACATTAATATTTTCCACTTTTATCAAACTGCTTAAAGCCGTCTCAGAATGCTAATTCAATTCAATGTCAGAATTCAATTCAATGTATCGAAAATATAAGAAGTTTAAAAAATTTCATTCTTCTATCACGTTTTCTCTCTTTTCATTGAAAATATTGTTATCTCTCTCTCTCTCTTTTTTTTTTTTTTGAATTAACTTCTGTCCTCACGATACGATTTAATTTTATTGTTACGCTTTTAAGAGAAGAGAGCTAAACGCAGCTTTGACAAAAGAAATAAAAAAACTTTAGAATTTTTAAATTTGATTTTTACGACTAAGCATTCCGAAGCTAATTACATAATGCTATTTTCATATCTTGAAAATAAATCAATATGTTTTACATGGTTTAGTGATGATGAATTTGACATTTGAAAGTTGTTTCTGGAATGTCAATATATTCGGTTTGAATTCTTGAAATGAAGGAGGAATGTTCTTAAGATAATTCTATCTGGGCTTTTTTTTAATGTGTCACTACCTTTTAAAATAAAATTTACTGTATACAGTGAACACCTGGTTTAACGTTATTCAAGAGACCATAAAAAAAATGACGTTATATGCGGTAAATCGTTAAATCGGGGCAATACCAAAACGAAAACACTGAGCATAAAATAAGGCTAATTTAGGTAACATACCTTTTTATTTCTTCATTTACAATGGTTTAGACATCAGTTTTCTAAATTATGCTTTAAGTATTTTACTTTGCATCCTGTTTAGAGCACAAATAGCATTTTCAGCAGGAGTTTTGTAAGCTTTTTTCTTGGCCTTCACTGTTTGAAAGGAACGATTCCACTGTTTTCAAAACTTCTGCCGCAGAAGGAATTCCATGTTCCTCATCTTCATCATTATCCGACCTATCCAATTCTGAGTCTATTAAATCACTTATAATCGGAATCTCTGATGTCACGGTATTTGAATTGCAGTGTAGATAATTCTCGAGATCTGTATATGAGCAAGAGGAGAAATCACCCATTTCATTGAGTCTTCATTTTCTCTCTCCTCGTACTCAAATTCATCACCTCTGTCCTCCGGAAAACCAGCTTTTGCAAAAGGAATTGAGATACATTTTACCATGCTGAAGAAATCATATGAAGAGGTTCTAAAACGTTTATCGATTTTTTCCTGCTTCCAAATTCTATGCTATGAAGAGATTTTTTTTCAAATCTTGGTTTCTATAGTTTACTTTAAACAACAGTATGATCCCCCAAATTACAAGGTTGAACTTTGCTTGTACAATTGGCAGGGGAAAATTCCATTCGCCCATTTTGTAATTTTAAATGTACAACATGGGTTGTACATTGATCAACAAACAAAATAATCTTACGTTTCTGTAAGCGCATTTGTCTGTCCAATTTGCGAAGAATCGACCCCAGCAGACTCGCCACAAATAGACTTGAAGGATAAACTGTGCCTTTTTCTAAAGCGGTCTATCCAGCCATTTGAAGCTGTGAATCCTTAAATTCTCAATTTAGAAGTAATTTCTATTTCAAAATGGGGCCATTTATTGGAATGCTTATTGCACGAACTTTATTGAACTTCGGTAAGAAAGGACAAAGAGAGGTGAGATTCTGAGTATTTCACGTTTTGATATAAGAAATCTTTTTTTTTTCATCACAATTTTTGACTATTTTAGGAAAATTTCATCGAGTTTTTTCCTTTGAAAAAACGTTAAAGGCGGGAAATATTTTTAAATGATAACGTTAAATCTGGGATTTTTTAGCATTACAAGCATAGGAAATAAATTGAGACTAATGAAAAATGGCGTTATATGAGGGAAATCGTTAAATACGGATTACGTTAATTCGGGGTTTCACTGTATAAAGTTATCCAGATACCAGATATATTTACGCAAATACTCTCTTGGTATAACTTAAAAGTACTATGCTCAGTATAAGAGGTAAAACCCAAGTAGTTAGAGCTATTAATAAGACTATTAATAAGATAATTCAGCTAAATTGTGTTTATTTCTTAAAGAATGTAGGAGATATACGAGGCCCATCCCCAAAGTAGATCCGACTGCGTGTGGAAAAATTTAGGAAGAAGTTTCTGAAAGAATTTTATTGCGAAATGTTAAAACTTATATTACACTACTTTTCTACGTAGGCACCATATTTATTGAGGCATTTGTCGTTTCGTGAGACTTGCTTTTGTATTCCTTCGTGAAAGAAACTCACCGCCAACCTATTCAGCCATACCTTCACAACGTCTTTTGTTCCTTGATCACTCTGTACACATTAGCGCCCTTTACACGTACGTTCTTTCCCGAGTGAAACCACGATCCCGCGTGATTGAGTGCACGTGTGAAGGTGTCGGAGAGGAAGGGAAAGCTGCTTTGAAGCGTACTGCAAGTTTTGCCGCGCGCAATATCGTACGCTCCAAGCATTCAAAGAGTGTACGTGTAAAGGACGCTATTAGCGCCCTTTACACGTACGCTCTTGTTCAAGTGCTTGGAGCGTGCGCGCAATCCCGTACGCTCCAAGCACTCGCGAAATAACGTATGTGTAAAGGGCGCTATTGACCGGTGAAAAATAGCTTCAGGTGGAGAAACAAATGGTAATTGCTAGGAGATAGGTTGGGACTATACGGTGGTAATTCAAAAATTTCGAAACCAAACTAATCAAGCAATGCACGTGTACGATTTGCGGCCGCTAATTGTTGTGCAAGAGCCAAACTCCAGCAGACAGTAACCCACGCCTTCGAATCTGAATTGCTCGGCGTAGCTTCATGAGAGTTTCACAGTAGGATTCAGTATTTATGGTCGTACCTTGCCATTTAAGGCTCGGGCACACAGAAAGCGGTCTGTCGCGGCGGCCTGCGATAGGGGGGGGGCGTCACATAGGACGCGGCACCTTTGTGCGAGCGATTCAGTCTGGTCGCTTTCGTCTAGAGATTTTTAAGAGCTATAGAAGCAGATGTTGAAAATGTGGATTATATTGTTAATAGCAGCTTGCTGTTTGCACAGTTACGTTATATCAAAGAATAATAACAGAGAATGGACAGCCTCAGAAACTCAAGAAGAGTGCGGGCCTATACTCGCATTTGTGGAAACTGGATTAACAAATCGTACGTCGGCCAATGCTGTAAATCAGATTCGCGAACGTTTTGCTGATTACTTTGACAGAAAAACAATGCAACATAAAATTAAATGTAAATTAATTTTTTATTAATAACTAGTTGTCTCCCGGAGTTGCCAGGGTATTTGGGACATCTCGATTTATCTCGGTGATTTTATTTGTGGACATTTTATTTTTCACCCCTTCTCAGCCCCATACCGATGGGGGCTGAACTTAGACTTAAATGGTATCGGAAGTGTCACTATTCATCTCAGAGACCCCGAAAACTATGGATTTGACACTAATATCAGTCGTTCTCGATTATTTTCACATGTCCCCCCTTCCCACCCTCACCCCTAGGGGTGCTAGGGTTTAAAACATTTTTATAATGTTCATATGGACTGTCAAACAAATACGTGCAGATTACGAACAATTTCGAACAGTTTCTATAAAAAATTCCTTTTGAACACTCATTTTAACAGCAGGCAGTAAGGGATCTGTAAAACTGTACTACCGGATCGCTTGTCTGAGAGACGGCAGACCGCGTTCTGTCTGACAGAGGTGATGCAACATAGCGTATTACATATATACTGCTCGGGAAGAGATCAGCGACAGTCCTCTTTCTGTGTGCCCGAGCTTTTATGGCCGTACCGGACGAAAATTTTATTACCGACTGCACTTCACAGCTGGCGGGATTTTTGATTTTAATGTCTATACTTCAAACTAACACATCAAAATGAGACAACTTTATAGAACAATATAATTTTCATCAAACGAAGCACCAAACGTTTAGGAACCAAATGACGGCAACTTCGTTACAATGAACTGACCTGCGCATGATCTATGAGAAATCGGTTCTTACTTTGTGGATGAGCCTCGTATCATTTCTATTTGATCAGTAGCAGGTAAAAAATACTTCTCATAAAATCTCTCACCTAAGTTTAATTTACCTGTAGGTTTAATAAATTTGAGCAGTTGTTCCCTAAAATCTGCTCAGATTTATTTGAGTAAGCTCTCTTGGTTTATGTAAATAAGTTTGACATTCTGGAACTTCATATATTTTATAATTACGCTTTAGTATTCACTAGAATAAAACCTTAATCGTCATAGAACTTTTGAAGTATTGAAAATATAGTTCTAAAAACAGTTTAAATTGTCAGAGTAAGAATAAAAAGTATGCCAAAAAATTTTTTCGGTACCTGTACTGGGTTTTCTTAAAATTATTCTTTAAAAATATACTGAAGTATCTAGTTACACTGTAGCTATAAGCACAATTAAAGTTGTAGTAATACTATAATTGCAAATAGCTACAGTTGTCCAATATACTTACTAGAAGCAAGTGTCCTTCTTAAAGGACACTTTTAATTTGTTGATTGATGATTCCAACGTGGCAAGCACTTTTGCCTATTACGACAGTCGTCCACCCATACCACGAATTTTGTTGGCTTCTTTATTACGGGAACACTATATCGGTGAGCCAACATAACTCCCTAATTTCAATCTTATCCTCGGACAAGCAGGAATCGAACCCACAACTTGGCGGTGAAGGCATTCAAAGGATGCCCATGGACCAGACCTCTGCTCCACCCGGCCAGTATTTGTTGATTGTTAGTAACCAAAACAAATAAAGACATCTTTTAATATGGTGTCTCACTATAATGAAATGCCTCTTGAAAAAATTACTTAAGACAAACTTAGTTCTACTGCATGCACTGAATCTATGTCCTTCTTTTGTTTAATTTCGAATAAATGTAATCAAATTCCTTCATAATGAATACAAGCTTTTATGCTATTCTTTATAAGCAAGTTTGATTCAAGAACTTTAAGGAATCGTCCTCTTAATTTTAAACTCGATTTTGTTTGACATCCTTTCATAGTTAACGCAAATAAATAAGGTAAATGATTTCTCAGAGATTTCTGCAAATTTTCATTTTCCCGAATTATCGTAATGTTTCACTCTAAAGCAAATTATACATTTTCGTTCACATGAATTCTTAAAATGTTATATATTATATTGGTATTTACTAAAAGAAAACGATTAACTATTCGAACAATGGCATGAAATTTTGTAAACGGTAAAATAAAATATAAATTTTACAACTCTACCTGAATGAATTTAATTATGCAAGTTGTCAGAGAACGTAAATACATAACTACACTGCTCAAAACAATAAGGGGAGCACATGGTTTTAATGAAATTACGCAAATACTTACACCGATAAGTAACATAAAATAAATCATCCATAATTTAAAGCCTAGCAGGAAACAGAAGAAGAAAACTTCATATGCAAATCAAAGTTCATGACGTCAAAAACCAGAAAAAGAACATAAGGGCGGAAATCGGGATGTTGCAGAAACGTCTGTTTCACTGCCTTAACTGTGAAATTCGATTGCTCAGTTATTCTTTTTGAGAAAAGGTGACTTGAAAATGTCTCAACAACGTGATTTACCGGAATCCATGGCATGGCGTATTATAGGCAGGCTTGAATCCGGGCAAACACAACGTAGTGTCGCGGACGCTGTTGGAGTCGCCAGAAGTGTCATTGCAAGGCTGTGGAATCGAGTCCCCGAAAGAGGGAATGTTAGACGTTGACCAGGGCAAGGTCGGCCACGGGCCACTACAGCAACTGATGACCGGTGTATACTGTTAACAGCTCGTCGAAACAGAACAGACAATGCTACTCAGCTTCAAAGACAGTTGCTCTTGGCAACAGGACAAAGGGTGTCCAGCCAAACAATACGTAATAGGCTTCATCAGGGAGGTCTCTATGCACGTAGAGGAATGGTCTGCATTCCGTTGACCTCACGCCACCGTGCGGCCCGAAGAAGATGGGCTGCTGAACATCGAGATTGGGAGCAACATGATTGGAGCCAAGTGCTGTTTACAGACGAGTCACGATTCAGTCTGGAGTGTGACACCCGACGTGTTTTGGTATGGAGGGAAAAATAACCCCACATTCGTTCGTGAAAGGTCACAATACAGACGAGCTGGTTTTATGGTATGGGGTGGAATCAGCATAGGTGGACGTAAGGACCTGCATATCATTCGGAATGGTACTTTGACGGCCCGAAGGTATGCAGACGAGATACTGAGACCTCATGTCATACCTTACGCTGCAGCCATTGGACATTCCTTTGTTTTCCAGCATGATAATGCCAGACCGCATACAGCTCGTCTTGTGGCGAACATGCTTGAAGCTGAAACAATACAGCGTATGGAATGGCCAGAGTGCTCTCCTGACCTGAATCCAATCGAGCATGTTTGAGACATGCTCGGACGACGCATTGCTGCGAGACCAAGGTCTCCTTTTACTCTCCGAGACTTGGAGATTGCACTTCTTGAGGAGTGGAAAAGTATTCCTCAAAGTCTTATCGATAACATCATCGCATCCATGGAAAACAGGTGTTCAGCAGTCTTAGCTGTTCGAGGAGACCACACACCATATTAAAAATCTGGCATCATTTCTAAACAATACTTTTTTTTATTGTTTATATGTAACCAAATTGTTGCCCTAAATCATCTTCTCATGATTTTCCCATATTTTCAAAGAATTAAAACTTAATTACAATTTTTTTTACGTCTTATTTTTCTGTATTGCGCATTGATACGCGTGTACTATCCATGTTATGCCAATACGTGGCTGTCTCGCACGGTTTTCTTAATTTCTTTGCTTGCTCCCCTAATTTTTTGAGCAGTGTACTTGCTTGACATGAAGTGGTGGCAAATTTTTTTAAATAACCTTAAACATGTAACCTTTCGCTCCAAAATCATTCATTAAATAACTATTAATGTAAATTATGATTTATACAGCTACAGTAGCAGACAAAGCACATACATATATTAATAAATTTACAAACGCACTCACACATTTATGTAATGACATAGTATTACAGTTCTGTTCTGATACAGAGTTAAGGCTGCTGTGTACTAAACCTATTGGATTCGCTCACCTCAATGCTAACCTATGGAGAAAATTTGTTTGCTATTAAAGCCCCATGCTGTTACACAGCTACATAAATGCTGATAATCAGATAGAAATAGTATTTTTAGATAGCCTGAACTTTTCTGCACCTTGCAACAGGATTCATTTTATAAATTTTGCACACCAAAGAAATTTATGAGCGTTTAAAACACACTATACCAGATTCTTTTTCCCGATTAATTTAAATTTAAAAATATTATTTGTATTTCTTTTAAAGAAATATGCCCTATCCAAGGATATATACCCCCAAGGATACCCTATCGAAGGTGTAAATTTCTTTCTCTGTTATGTAGCCCATTAGCTGGGTTCAAATAAATGGCCTTACCGCACAAAAGATCGATTATTAGTTTTTTTTTCCTATTTGCATATGTTTAGTCCAGTAGTGAAAAACCGAGTTTTCCAATTCGAAAGACCTCGGCGGAAATTTCTGTGGCCCGAAAACAGCGAAATTTTTTTTACTTTTTTTGTTTTTTTTTCAAATATCTCGGCAATGGTTAATTCTAGAGCTTATATTGCATTACAATCTCAAAGAAAAAATTTTGAACAAGTCTTATATTTACATCTTTTTTCTAAACCTTATAACAAGCGAGCTACAGCGTCAGGAAAATCGGATATTTTATTCAACTTGTCGAGAAAGGCGCAAAACTTACTTCTCTAACACTATACTTGAATAGTGTGCATATTTATATAATTATGTACGCAAACTACACATTTGTCGTTACATAGGAAATTGATTGCAAAAATCGGAATATTCAACATCCATAAAAACCGTTTAAATACATTATTATACATTAGAAAATCTAGCAGAAGTGAAATAATATCTAGAATAAATTACATAAAAAATTATAATTATTATGTAATTATAAATGATGCAATAACTGTACTAAAATTGAAATATTTCAAATTAAATAACATTCTCCATACCTAATGTTTTTAGCTGTTTTGATGATCTGGGGTGGTCATCATCTCTGTTTGGTATTACGTCATCTTCATCCTCTAAATCAAGAGGCAGTTCAACTACATTTGTACATGTGAGGCCACTGCAATGCTTACACATATTTGAGCATTTCAACCCTGCTTTTCGACAAGTACATGCACCAGTACAACCCATTTTGCAAGAGCAAGAAAGTACTTTGAGTAGCGACTCGGGTGCTGGATCTTTGATCATTGCAATAGGCTCCAAGCCATGAGAAGTGCGTACCCACCCTCTCTCTTCTGGATTTTTTACATTTTTTAACCAAGTTTGTACTTGGTGATAATCTCGTAATGAATGTTGGCAAGCAGAAACTTGAGTTGGTGGTAGCCTGGAGAAATCAAGTTTGCTCTTACTTCCAGACTTCATAAATAATTGATACCGCAGTGTGTCGAGAGATTTTACAGCGCTCATTTCACGACTGTACAATGCCAAAAGAGTACAATTTTTAAAAAATAATCATCAAATCCAAGTCGGCAATCCTTGGACACATTTTCTCCATAGGTTAACACTGAGGTGAGCGAATCCAGTAGGGTTAGTACACAACAGCCTTAAGTGCTGGAATCTCTCACATTGCTTTAAAACGCAAGCTATGCCACTGAGATATGGGATGCAGGATTTTTTGATAGAAAAAAATACATTACCAGTTAATATTAAAGGTCGCGTGGAATGAGTAGTGAATCACAGAGATTTATTTTCCTTCATTTGTTTTTAGTAGGGGATGAGAGGAGTTCAAAACTTGGGGCGACATTTTTTGCCACACCCGATTTCTTGTTCTGGCAATAACAAATGGTTTTTATTTACACCCATAAAGGAAGAAATGGTTAAGACATGCGTGATTGGTATTTTTGAACGTAATGCGTTAGGGGCATCATTTTACCAAGCGTTAAATAGAAAGAATTGAATAACAGATCACCTAAATAAATACAAACGGAAAAAATAACAGTGACATTCCATTAATAGGTCTCAATTTTATTCGCAAGAGGTAGGAATATTGCTTGTGACATTTGAAGAAGAATTCTACGCGTGATAAAAAATATCCATATACAGGGTGTCCAGCGAAGAAGTCCCTGATTTCAAAATTAAAAATCTCGAAAACAAAGATCCGTAGAAGAATGCAACAAACGGTATGTTTATCGAGAAAGCTGTAAACATTTTATACACTAATTTTCGAAATAGTTACAAAAGCTGCTAACAGATGGCGCTGTTAGCAGCTATAAGCAATAGAGCCGCAGGCATGGATTGGCCTCCATATTCCCCGGACCTGAGTCCTTGTGACTATGTTTTGTGGGGCACATTAAAAGATACTGTCTGCTGGAACCATCCCATCACGCTGGGCGAGCTTCAATCGGCGATCTATGTGGCAGCTGAATCGATTTCTGTTAAGAAACTACATGGTGCGATGGCAAATTTTATTGCGCCACCTCCATAGAGCGAATGGTGGACATTTTGAAAAGATTGTGATGTAGTGATTGCAAAAACTACAAGTTTATATAAGCATGCTGATACGAGTTGTAGAGCGCCATCTGTTAGCAGCTTTTGTAACTATTTCGAAAATTAGTGTATAAAATTCTTACAGCTTTCACGATAAACATACCGTTTGTTGCGTTCTTCTACAGATCTTTGTTTTCGAGATTTTTAATTTTGAAATCAGGGACTTCTTCGCTGGACACCCTGTATCTTGGTATTTTGGTTATTTCTGAAATCAGGTTGGCATTATAGTAGGCTAGATTCTCCTATTGCTGGAACACCATTCACCTTTCAACTATGAAGCATTTATAAATAGAATTACGAAACTCTCCTCGCGTGAGGGAATTTCTTTTCCATTCACCTTAGAACACGTTTCAGATTTCCTTGATTGATCATGAGTGTTGCATTATTTTCTCACAATACGTTTTTCAAAGTATTAATTTCTCGGGATAATCAGTCAAACAGTAGTAGGAATATTCGTAAGGAAAACAGTCGATAAGATTTTTGTCTACGTATGAATTAAAATGTTTTTTACTTACTTAATATTAAAGATATGAATATATCAAATACCTGTATATTTATTCCAGGGTCTAAGAGTTAAAGTGTATGTAAAATGTGAACATCTACTAAGGACAATTTATTATGATAAAATAAATAAAATGAATTTTCTTCTTATTCGATAAAATATTTTTTTAACCAATGCGGAGGCACTTGTCGAAAAGACATTCACCTATAATTAGGGATACGTAATTTTCGTATTTACAAAATAAATGCGAATAAATGCGAAAATTATTGTTTTACTTCTTTTCGGCGAAAACTCGGTGACAAAAAGCTTTTTAGACGAAATTAGGTAATAATAGTAATAATTCATTAACATAATTGCTTAACTAAGACCATCCACGGTCTTTAACTGAGAGATCTCACTCTCCTTCGTATTTGCTCCGAATTTCACCCGGACAGTTTGTTCGCACCGGAGTCGAACCTAAAAATCTAACCGTAAAAATAAACCGAGTAGCTCTTCGTTCAAAGCTGCCATTTATTTAAATGAATATTTAGAACATATTGTTGCGTTTCTTAAAGAATATGATGTCGAAAATTCCAGTACCAGCCTTCTAAAAGAAGAGTTAGAAAACGAAATTCAAGCTCATAAAATACGAGTTCAGCTGACGTTTGCTTCCGATTTCTGTCCTAAAATTATGATATTAATAGATAATTTAGAAGGATCTAAATATCCATTAGACCACGTTTTGAGGAACAATTTAGTAGATTTAAGAACGTCTCTTGAGAACCAAAAGTCATTGGTATTTTGGTGGAAAAACAGAAATCATTTTTACTAATAAGATCGCTGAAATCGATCAAGAGCTCAATATTATGCTGAAGACAGCAGCAGACAACAGTTTAAACCAGGGGTGGGCATTAAGTCGATCGCGATCGACCGGTGGACCACCAAGACATTTTGGGGTGACCACCTTTACTAAGACCTAAGACGCGCATACTAAAATAAACACATTTATGGAACACCGACGCGATTTGCACAGACGCGGTTTTAAAAGAGTAAGTTTTTTTCTTGTAGTTATGTAGGTAAGTGCATATTCCGTATTTATTATTAAATTATAATAAATATTGTAGACCGTTTTTTTTTTAGCTCACCACACCTACGTCACTGGGTGGACCGCAACACATTGAAAAAATTAGAAGTAGCCCGTACCCTGGAAAAGTCTGCCCACCCCTGGTTTAAACAAAATGACTCTAAACATGACAACATCCAACGCAACAAACGAAGTCTACCAGGACATTGCCGAATCGTTTTGCCCATCTGTGGCCGCGACCATTCTCACATCATCTTCGAACACAAATTTATTATTGGAAAGCTTCTCTAAACTATCTTTTTTTAAAGAAATACCACGGGATTAGCTCATCGATGGGTACACTACTTACATAAGTTAACCAAGATACTCCTGCTGATATTATACATATTTTAATTACAACGAAATGCTGCTACCTTAACTTTGCAAAGGCAGCTATGCAAAGCCTCTATAGTCCCGTTAACAGCGTAGATGCTGAGAGATATTTTAGTATGTACAACAGGGTAATTAATGACAGAAGGTAAAGACTTAAGGGGAGAGTGGACTTTCAAAATTGTGAAATTTGTCCAAAAATTCGATTTTTTTATTTTATTGAATTGGGAAACTACGGACGAGTAGGAATGTGTTGCAAAAAGAATTTTTAATTTCTGCGATTACTTTCCTAGTTATAGGCATTTGTATTTAATTTAGATATTATGTGGTTACTAATAGCAATAACTTTCAATGTGTTTTTCTCAAAATAAAAATTTTCATGTCATACGAATATTCAAACTGCCCCGGACGCATTTCTAATGATCGTATTGCTTTGAAATTTAAGTTTTATATACTTAACTGTATATCAAATAATTCTTATTGAAAATAATTATGCTTCCTAGCACATAATTTCTAAATTTTGTACTCGAAAAGATGATTTAGAGGTATTCTGCGTAATAAAAAGGGTGTATTCACTATTATTATTTTTTTCTCTTTATATTTTGAATGAATGCTTAAAATGAGCAATAAGTTTCATTGTTAGTTCTATAAGGTATCCTGTAAATAAAAATTACCATATTATATGCAAAAGAAATGCGAATGGAACATTTTTAATGAGGCCAATTTTTGATATAATTAATAATTCATAATTCGTAAATTATTAATATTTTATCTTTAAATTTTAACCACTTTTAGATATCTATAGTTCTAATCACATATTCAAATTTCAAGCAAATCCATTGAAAGCAAAAAAAGTTAGGTTTGAAGGTCCACTGTCCCCTTAAGGAAGAGAATATGGAGACTACCACAATGTTAGCTTTTAACTAAAAATTTTTAAACTTAAGTAAAATTGTGATTTTTTAAATAAATGCTAAATTTTTGAATTTATATATCTTTTTTTGCGAATAAATGCGAAATTTTATCTATTGTATTTCTTTATTTTGAGAAATTTCGATATTTTTTAATGCGAAATTTACGTATCCCTACCTATAATACACCGCAGTTTTGCTGGCCATTTTATTACGGGGGCACCATAAAGGCGGACCAGCATTACCGCCTATGAAGGGAAGACACAAACGGAGGCATTTTAGTGGCATGACGTCGGGATCCGATCCGAGCACCCCCAGCATCGAAAACCAGCGCGCTGTACCACAAGGCCGCCACAGGCCAGTCGATAAAATATGCAATATATATTCAATAAAATATACAATCGTCAACATTGTCCATTTGGATGATAACTCAATAATAGTCACGTTATGGGAAAAAAACCAAAAGAAAAAATAACTGATTTAAAATATTTATTGTTTCTAAGCTGGTTTTCTCTTTGATTCTAGTAATCTGAAAAGATTTTCAACATTATATGTATTACAATTTTTATCTATAAAAATGCGTGGATTTACAAATTATGAAGTTTTCTAATTCTCTTTAATCAAAGCTTAACATTTCAATTTTCCCAGGTGACCCGAGTTTCATACTAGAATCCAGTCATGTAAAACTTCTTTTAGTGTATCTCTTGAGCATACCTCTTTAGACAACCTTCTTTCTCGATTATTGACTTTAGGTAAAAGATATGGCAGGTTCGAGTCCTGTGGCAAGGGCGTTTCAGAGTCGGATTGAAATCCTTAAATCCCTGAATTTGTCTGCTTAGGTTCGTGCTACAAAAGATGTCCATAATGCTATATATCATACCTATTTGGTATCTTTACAAAAACTACATTCTGTGCACTTTAAAGAATTTGTAATACGTGCAAGTTTCTAGGAACGGCAAACATGTAAAAGTGGCCATTTCAGAAGTGGAATTTCCCGTTATTTATCATATTTGTATAGATATTGTATATAAAGTACCTTTCATCTATGTTAAATACAGTATTTTTTAGGATTTTTATTTTCTTCTTTGATTCTCATCCGAGCATTTGGTGATAAACATTGCGATACCTGTAAAAACTATTGCTTAATTTTATGCATTGTTTAATATTAGGTATTTGAGAAAGAAATTTATATTTTTTTTAGCTGAAGTTGAACCCCGTTATAGCGAACCTGGTATGTAAAGAACTCACGGATATAACGAACGAAAATTTTGGCCCCCAGTTTTCCTATTGTACGTAATTTAATTAGTATTGTGTCAGTTTAATGTCATCGATTTTAGTCGATTTAATTAATTAATGATCATTTGAAATAGTTTTTATCATTTTTAATACATCGTTATTGAATATACATTGCAACTAATGAGCTATACATTTTGTGAACTCTAGCATTTTTCTTAACGTTTCTAATATAGTATACCACCGGATAAAGAGAACAAAATCTGTGGTTCCTTGAAGTTCGTTATAACGGGGTTCGACTTTTTTTCATTTTAAAGGATAGTAATTAGAATTCTAAAAATGCAAATTAATGTTTACGATTTTTATATAAATTATAGTCAATTCATTAAATTGCAAGTCATATTCGTAATACAGGATGTGGCATCTAAAGGGAGCCACCATACCAAAGATAAACAGTGAAGTTTTCAACGGTTTTCTTGTTTTATTTGTCATAAAACACTGATTCATGTTTTTATAATTAATGCTAAATTCATTTATTTTCATCTGAGTCATAAAGGTTAATAAATTGATTTGTAAAACTGACAAGCTTCAAAATTATTACGATACTATTATTCTCTATAGGTTACATTATTATACAATATAGGGTATGCAGTCAGGAATATTAGCGGTAATTTTCAGCTGTTACTGCAGCAAAAACAGTATAATAGAGTAACAGTTCTCAATAGGGCCAGATAACTGGTTCCAACGACAGAAATACTAAATATTGCAATAAATTTAACCAATTTTGATGAATCCTCGTGATCAAAATTTTCCTTTGACATGCTTAATAATATGATTCAGATCTGCTGTGAGGGTTTCAAAAGTAGGATAGGAACTGTTTTGCGAAGAAAGTATTTTTAGAAAAAAAACCTTGTTGTTAGATGTACTTTTTGCAGTTTTACTTCTTAATTCAGGTTTTTTAGGTTTATTACCCTGAAGAACAACAGTTGATGACTAATTTCTTGGAAATCTACAGTGATTAGATAGTGAACTCAAAGGGTGCCAGGAAAAGAAAGCAGCTAGATGCTTAAAATTATCGAAATGGGCTGTCAAGAAGGGATTGATATATAGACATAGAGAGTTTCAAGTACGAGAAGTAAATATAATAGAAAACTTACTTTAAAATCAAATCTTGAAACACGTTTTCAGGAAAACTAATTTTTCCTTTTCTGATGTGTATTAAAATTCTCATTGATCAAAAAGTATTAAAGATATTCCAGTGAACTTTTACTACAACTTTTTATGTGTTTTGGACCAAAAGTTAGGCTCTGTGTATAATTTAATCCTTTTACAGGTATTTGTTCATAAGATATTGAGAACAAAAAGAAAACTGCGCTTTTCTACTTAACTTTACATATTTCAGTGAATTTTGAAATTACCGTAAAATATTAAGTTCATAGCACAAGTAAGTGTCATGTGGGTATAGAGTATCAAGATTGGTTAAGAGTACTACTGAATTTTGAATATAGAGTATTAAGGATAATAGAAAATATTCATTTGAATATAGAGTATGGCGTGGACGCAAAAGTTTGCTTAGCTTTAGTACAAAAAAGCTCAGTTAATGAAATTATAATTTCTGTATTTTGTACCATAGCTTCATAAAAAGTATCCATTTAGTAAATTTTCTATATTTTCTTCTAAAGTACACCAAAAGATGACTTCTACTTTAAGTTTGGGACACATAATTTTGAATATAGAGTATTAAGGATAATAGAAAATATTCATTTGAATATAGAGTATGGCGTAGACGCAAAAGTTTGCTTAGCTTTAGTACAAAAAAGCTCAGTTAATGAAATTATATCAATTTCAGGATTTTGTACCATATCTTCATAAAAAATATCCATTTAGTAAATTTTCTATTTTTTCTTCTCAAGTACACCAAAAAATGACTTCTACTTCAAGTTTGGGACCCAGAAGTGTTCATATTATTCCAGAAAACCTAGTCAAGTCTAGTCAGCAAAATACGATGAATAGTTATTAAATTTGAGTGCTGAAAAAAATTACCGTAAATCCATTTAAATTCCATAGAGCAGCAACTGGTGACAGCGAGCCCTCTTCCTACGATATTGCATCGCTCAGAAATGATTATGCTTCATTCAGATAGACTACTCTCCTATGAACATGACGTGAATATTAAACAGAAACAGAATAAGGTAGTATATATTCAATAGTTGTAGAAAAATATAGAAAACACCCTGTGTTTCCCGAAATACATTTTCTTGACTTAAATAAACTAGAGCAAAATCACATTTTTTTCCAAATTATTCTGATTTTTTATGGCACTTTTTTACATGGCACTTTTATTCTAAAATTCTTTTCTTTTCCCCCCAATTAGTAACAAAAGTAATTTACAACATTTTTACTCTTGCGAATTTGTAATTCTAAGAATATAAGAATCGACCATTGTGTCTAAGATTCGTCTTTCTGAGTGTATAAGAATTTTTTATTTATCAAAGCAATTATTTCGAAAATTATTGTGACCTTTAAGTAGTGAATTGATTAAAAGAAGATTTTTGTTTGGTAGGAAATCAAACAGTTGTATTCAGAGTAAGATAAGTTTTAAATAAGAGCGAGTGTCTATGTGTTTTTAAGGGTAAAATTCAATTTTAAGGTTTTTTGAGTCATGAACCTATAGAAAGTAAATCAAAATTTAATGTTTTTTGGTTTCCACGTAATTTTTTACATGGAATTCTAAACAAACAGTGGCATAACTGAGGATGTCGTTTATTCTCAGTTATTCCCCTGACATTTCTCAAATAAAGTTTTTACAATAAAAGTTTTATCTAATAATTCAGTTATTTATTTAAATTTTTCTTTCGCGAAATAGTCCTAGAAAGTTTTATATGACTTAACTTTACAAAATAGTAATTAACCATATAATATATTTTCCTTCATTGTCTTACCTTCATGAAAATTTAAGGTACGCATATTATTGTGTATTTTATAGCATAAAAACTGTGGATATATAACTTCAATATAAATTTTATTTTTCCATGGATCAAATGCATTATGAATTGTTTACCCACTTTCTTTCTCTCTCTCTCTCTCTCTCTCTCTCTCTCTATATATATATATATATATATATATATATATATATATATATTATTAAATATTGTTGTTGAGAAATGAATGCTTCTTGATACAATTTCAGTCTCTTTCACTAGCGTATAGATAACTTATATTAATATATGAATCATATATACATAATTGCCTTTAATTGTTTAAAAATGCAGTCGTGATTACATGACTCTCTAAATAAAAAATTGCGCATACTTTACCTGACAGTTTTATACACATATTTAACGTAGCATATTTCCTATAAAAAACCTAATAGAAATCACAGATATTGATTCATATCTCACAAAGGAATGAACATAATACAGTTATAGCTTTTCTTTTACAGTCAATGTTCAAGTTAGAAGGAAGTGAATCTTCTGGTATATACTCATCTGACATGATACTTTACCTAAACATCACTGACAATACAATTAATAGAAGCTTTGCGTGAAAAAGTGACGAAGACTAATCATTACTTATACATAATACTATGTTTATCTATATATATAAAACAGTTCCATAACTGACTGACTCACTGACTGACATACAACGCACAGACCAAACCGCTCTACCTAAAGGGCTGAAATTTTGAATGGCGATTTTTCTTATAGTGTAGGGGTGCACTAAGAAAAATTTTTGAAAAATTCTTAGATTTTTTAAAATTAAATTTTTAAGCTGTTTTAGTAACTTTTTTAAAGTTTGCATTTAAAATAATAATTTGAGGGTTATAAAATTTATATCACGAGAAAGATCATAAAAATTCCTTTAAAATGAGATCTTTTTTCTAATCTTTATCTCCATTTTCTGATTTTTGGTGAATTTTTAAAGATTAATTTTTAGAATTAAATTTATTAAATGCTGATCACGTGATTTATTTTTCTGGTAGTTTAAATAAATTTATCGTCACGTGCATATCAACTAAATAGACAAAAAAAATATTTTTTTCTCTTGCTAATGCGGCAGACGATTGGACATTATCCAAAAAAATATTAAAATACAATAAAATATATTATGTTCCTCAAACTGTACTATATTAACTGTACTATATTCTTTAGTATGTCCTATTGCATTTAATTTGAATATTTTCTTCTACATTATTTTGTCTATAAAAATATCCCTTACGATTTTTTTATAAATATATATATATTTTTTTACATCAATTGTATACATTGATTGTCGTATTTATTATAAATATATATATATATTTTTTTTTTTTTGCATTAATTGCATACATTGACCATTGTATTCAATTTGAATGTATTTCGTAGCGATGTGCGGGTTTTCAGCTAGTAAGATACATAAAATTATTACAACTTTTTTTGCATCCCATTTTGAAATGAGTGTGTAGATATGTGAATGTTCCTGCACAATTTACTATTCAATTTTTTAACTTTATAAGTAAATTGTTACTTGTGTTAGATTATTTCATGAAAATATTCTGATAGTAAAAAAAAACTTGCTTTTATGTAGTTAATGCTCATGAATTTATACTTTAAAGGAAGCAATAATTTACTAACAGCTTATTGAGAAAAAGTTGTTAATAAATTATTGATTATTTCACTAATTGAATATCAAAGAGCTCTGGTTTCTGTTATAATTCATATTTTATTAAGTATAAAATTCAAGTATCCATATTTTCGACTAAATTTTGTTGTTGTTGTTGTTGTTTCTAATCCCTCCTGGTCTAGCGTTGCTACACCAGGTCTATGAGTCCATATATCGTAACTCGGTCCATCAATAGGCGAGGATCGGTAATAAAGTCCTTCCTAAATAGATTTATGCAAGTTAGGATGCGACCAGGAGTGGCCTGCTCATTATTACACTTTTTACAAGTGGGAAAGGTTTTGTTTTGGTGATCAAATTTTAGACACCTCAAGTGGCCACTTGCAAACGTAGCGATTGCAGTCTGTTCAGTTCTATCATCCTTGGAGATAACAGCTGTACCAGGGCATCAACGCACCAGTCATGGACCGGGGGAGATCTACAAGTACTCTGGATATTTCCTTACGGAATTTTACGGATTTCCTTACGGCCTCCAAGTAAGTAAGAGCTGAAGAAGTTAGTGAACGTTCAGCGGTACCCTCCTTTGCTAAGATGTCAGCCATCTCATTGCCAAATAGGCCCCACATGAGAGGCGACCCACTGCAAATGAAAATCATGGTTCACAGAGAGACGATCTAGCATTTTATTAAGTCTAGAAACAAAGTATCTATATTTTGGACTAAATTTAAAGATATTTAGTTGATTAGGATTGAAATTCTCGCTTTTAAATAGTATATTCTCATAGTTTTTTCCAATGTTAAGCAAAATTTACCATAGGAATAAAAAAATAGAATGAAGAAAAATTTCAGGCAGTCTCTTCTAACGCAACTACCGAGGGTTATTAACGTAGGATTACTTACTGTTGCTTACCTCTTTATATATATATATATATATATATATATATATATATATATATATATATATATATATATATATATATATATATATATATATATATATATGTGTGTGTGTGTGTGTGTGTATATATATATATATATATATATATATATATATATATATATATATATATATATATATATATATATATATATATATATATAATTAAAGAAGATGTATTTGTGATCAATCAATAGAGATAAGGCTGAAAAGTCAAAATTTAAAATAACAATGAACATTATTAGTAAAGGAGGACATTTAGCTTATGAGCTTATGCTGGTTTTTCATTTTCAACTTTGTCTTATATATATATATATATATATATATATATATATATATATATATATATATATATATATATATATATATTTATTTATTTATTTATTTAATTTTTTTAACGCCTTTTGGTACTTTTCTGTTTAACTTTTTACTGCTTGCCCAAGCAATACAAACTGGATTTGGAGCGCTGCCAAAATTTTAACTCGCGACGACCGGAAATTTTGCTTTCCGGAGGACCGTTATGGAGGAACGTAATCCTACGTTAAAAAGCTATACAAGGGAAAGTCCATATAGGGTAATAAAATTAAAGAGAGAAAACCAATAATCCATGATGTTGAATTATTATTCGTGTTTTTATGGTAGATTACATAAGCATATTTTTGCGATACAAATTTAACACTGCCAAAATTCTAAAATCTTCAAAAGACAATACAATTAATATCATTAAAGAAACTGATTAACGTAACGTTCGTGTTATTATTTTATATCTTTTAATCAGTTATTTTGATATGTGATAGTGTATTTGTTTGTATTTTGAGCACACACATCGAATATCCACCAAAATACCTTGTTTTGGAAGAAATTAGTCTCGGAGCAGATATTTATTTGTCATGTAGCGCAACGGAATCACAGACTATGGAACAAGATTATTGATGAAAAATGCATTATCAGAGAAGGATAAATAATAATGTTGTGATAATCATATAAATGAAAGTGCTCCGCTGCTAAACTAGTTAGCTATTGAGGTGCATTATTCGGTAATAAATTTAGCATAGGTAAAATAAAATTAAAAAATACCTAACTGGAAAATATACGCCAAATGTTGCAAGTTTAAATAACAAGTATCATTATTTTATTGGAGTACACAAGGGATACAAGATTCCTCAAAAATTTTCGTTTCGTTAAGAGCAATTTGTGATTTAAATTTTAAAACTTTCTCTTAAAGAAATATAAAAAATCTGTGGCATTATGGTGGATGTTGATATGTCATTTTTTCATGTTTTCGGCAAATTGAAACAGTTTTTTGTTGTGAAATGTAAAATCGCTCAATTAAGGTTTTCAATCCTTTCTTTAGTTAATATTCATATTCAACCTCAAGCATATGGCTGCTCTTCAATGAAAATTTTCAATTAGGGATTAAAATATTCAATTAGGGACCAAATATTTCCTATTTTATACATAACAGCATTTGCCTATACGAATAACTTTATTATTTCACAATTCCACTATCAGCTTTTGCCACATTTAAGAACCAATTTTAAGTGTGACATATCATCCAAAAACATAAAATTGAATTTTTCGGACATATCAACAAATATACTGCACAAACAGAAATATACTGTATTGTTATCAGTGGGTGATTCTCTATCCTCCTGGAATTTGAAATTCTCGTTATTTGAGGATAATTAAATGTTTATAAATATCTAGTTATATCAAACGACAAATCATCATTGGTCGAAGTAAATCCCGATATAGTGAAAACTTTACGATAGCATTTCGCAGACTACAGAAATTCTTTCAGATTGTTATCAACAGGATAAATAATTTGTAAAGCAAGTTTAATGTATAGCTGTAATTAAAAGCCCCCCAAAAAATTTTTAGGATGATGATAAAGAAACCACTCAAATTATTGGATGGTTGTGAACTAGTTTCTTGAAATTAGATTTGACAATTTAGCGAGTAATAATTTTTGTGTAGGATAACTTTGAGAACTGCTTAAAGGACTAGAATCTGTTAAATTAATCAGTAGATGAATTAAACAGTTTACTATTTAAGGGGAATTTTCTCTCCCTAATGAACTCCGCGATAAATAGACATTAGCATATGAGCCTTTTCGAAATTCGTAACTTTCCCGTTGTTCGTGGGAGATGTGTACACAAACAATCGATCTCCCCCCTTGAATCTCCCTTTGATGAAAGACTGTGAGCGTGCAATAGCAAAAAATAAATATTTCCCTGGGTTTTCATACATAAATATCTCTTCCAATATCTCGACATCTTAATGCACCCGTACGTTCACGATCCACGCACACGCATCGATGTGTGTGTGGGTGGGTGCGTGGCTCAACTTTCTGCTCTGTTGGCGAGCGGCAGCCTAAATGCGGCGTCAGCACAGTGACAGGCGGAGCGCATTTGGCTGACTTTTGTAGAGTTAGCAGCTGGCAACCCTGAGGCACACACAGCATACCTCCGAGAGCGCCCGCTCTCACAGTCATTGGATCGCCTGCTCTCGTAGAAATAGAGCGCTTTACTCCTCATTCCTACCTCTCCCATCAAACTCTGTTTTTTCTCCTCTCTTTTACCTCTCGCAAAGGATTTTCTACCTAAGCGTATACCTCTGATTTCTTTGTGGGTGCGAAAACTGTGGATAAAACTTGTCGTGCTCTGCATTGCTCGGCTACGATAAGATCAGGGCAACTTGACGAGGGTACCTCAAGTACTCCCTTGTGTTTATAAACGGAATTCCTGCAACTTTTTATGAGAAAGGAATACCTATTCTGGTGAACACAGACTGTGATACTGAACATAGAAAAGACACTATTTTTGAACAGATAATTATCTGAGTCGAGTTCCGAAAAAAACCGTTATAAAGACAATTAGCATCATTAGTGAGACACATTTGATATTTGAAGAAAGATGTTAAGGTTGATGATCTGTTTTTAATGTACAACGGTGGCTGAGGTGACAAGTCTTAGATTCGATGTGTTGTGTCAATTGATGTTTATGAGATGAACTCTCAAAGCTGAAACGGAAGAAGGAAACAAAATTGTGTAACGATATTCCTCTAATTTTAGGACAGATATTATGTAAAAAGTAATTGATATATATTTTTATGCTGCTGAATCTCAAAAACAGTTCCGAAATGGCAAAAGTAAAGTTTTGTTTTCATATTCGAAGTTTTAATGAACTCAAAATGTTTCGATTCATAACTAGTCTTCCACAGGGCTCTCCGATAAAGTATGCTTGAAAGAGATTTAAAGATATTTTTACGTTTTCTCGTTGCTTTAATTTCCCGCCAGCAAAGTGGTCAGTGTCAATGAAACTGTTTGGTAGTTTTATGTTGTGCTTTTTTGACAGTGAAAGATAACTCCGATCATTACGTACTGCCTTCAAGATGACCGAATCACCAGTTGGTGTGGATTATGCGACGGTATTGCTGAACGATACCTTTCAGGCAACACTGACGATGGTAGGCAATACATCTAATGATTCATATGTCTCAGAGTTCACAAACGCGACAACAACTCAGAGGGATTGGGAATCACGGTTCACACTAGCATTAAAAACTCTCGCAGTGACCACTATCATCGTATGTGCTGTTTTTGGTAACATCCTTGTGATTTCTAGTGTCTTCCGATATCACAGACTTCGTATAACGACCAATTATTTCATAGTATCGCTCGCTTTCGCTGACACTTTAGTCGCTCTACTGGCTATGACCTTCAATGCCAGCCACATGATTGCCGGTAAGTGGCTCTTCAATCAAACGGTTTGTGACTTCTGGAACTCTTGCGATGTTCTTTTTTCAACAGCCTCGATCATGCATTTATGTTGTATAAGTGTCGATAGATACTACGCGATCATCAAGCCTCTCGAATATCCTACAAAGATCACAGGCAAATTAGTGGCAGTCATGATAGCTTGTGTTTGGTTCAGCTCCGGTCTTATCAGCTTCATACCTATCTTTTTAGGTTGGTATACCACGGATGACCATCTCAAGTCACGCCAGGAGAATCCTGATATTTGTGAATTCGTGGTGAACAAACCCTACGCTATTATCTCATCCAGCGTGTCTTTCTGGATACCATGCTTTATCATGCTTTTCACTTACTACAAGATCTACGTAGAAGCAGTTCGCCAGGAAAAATTTATGTGCAAATCACAGATGGGGCCGGCCATGATGCACAATAGCGCCCGTAATAGCACTGATCATTCGATTGCTCCGAATATTCACGCACCTCCTCACCGTAATTCGCACGGGGATGATCCAGAGAGCGGTCAATCGACTCCAACTAAGAGAAGTATCAACAAGATGAAACGGGAACATAAAGCAGCCAAGACACTGGGCATTATAATGGGAGCATTTATCCTATGCTGGTTGCCTTTCTTCCTCTGGTATGTCTCGATAAGCATGTGTGGCGATTATTGCTATTGTCCGGAAATAGTCGTGGAGGTCCTGTTTTGGATTGGTTATTTCAACTCTTCACTCAATCCCATCATCTATGCTTATTTCAACCGCGACTTCCGTGAGGCTTTCAAAGAGACAATCCAAACATTCATCTGCTGTTGCTGGCGCGTTCCATGTTTGCAGAATGAACGGGCTAAAGCCATGCACTTCAACTGTGCTTACAGATCTGCTCAAGACATCGGCCTAGTTGAGAACAAGTACGTCAGGGACTAAATTCGTCTCATTGTGTGGATGAAAACATAATGAAGACATTGACAGGATTTTCATAAGGCTGGGTAAGTAGTTCCTAAACTTCATTTTGAATTTTTCCATTAGACTCATCACATTTACGTCAACTGTGGACATATGAATCTCAAGTGAGAGATTCTTTACGCACCTTTTACGTCAATCAGTTTTCATTATGGATATCAGAGATTTTATTCGGATCTCTTTCTCACAAACTATTGACTAATTGTGTTTGAAAAACAGAATTCTATTCTTTGTGAAGATAATGAGGTAGTAATATTCATATATTTTGTGTGTTAGCCCAGAGTTAACAATAAGGAATCATTGATGTTTGTGCGAAAATGTTCATTTATTCTGTAAAAGAAAATTTGAACAATAAATGTAAATTGTGCTTAATATCTGAGCTTGGTATTCTATATTTTTAAATCCAGATAATCAAAATAAAGAATGATTTTGCATATACAAAATAAGTGCAATGATAAGTCTGTAGAAAACTAAAATGCATGTGTTAATCAAGTGGTAATTTAGTTATTGCTTTATATGTGAGATATCTAAAAGAGAGTTGGACTCGTATTGCAGTTCTTTTTTGTTTCCACTTTTGTAAAATGCTTTATTTGAAAAGGTTATAAAAGTTTTATAAACATTTTTCGAAAAGATATATATCGAAAGTTATCTTCCCAAAAGTAATATTTAGGTTCAAGATCAACAATAAGTGTAGAAATCAACAAAATAAGGAAAATAGTTTAATGTTTAAAAGTTAGTTCTCTTGATTTAGGAATATTTGTAAAATTTTAGGGACATGAAGCTGATATATATATATATATATATATATATATATATATATATATATCTGTGTTAATCTGTTCCAGTACGTCACGGGATACTACGTTTATATGTCGGTTGGTTTCCTCAAAACATATACTTATGTTACGATAAAATTAATATAATTGCAAGTGACAAAACATGAACACATATAAATTGTTACAAAAATGCATAATTTAAGGTCTAAAATATTGTGCTAAAGTGTATTATTTATCTCGAAAGTACATGAAAGTATAGAACTAAATCACAAAGGTAATGTTGTATGTTTAGTTTTTTTTATATTAAATGTAATAATTTTTTTAAAAAAATATACTTTTAAATCAACCTTATGTTAGTATAATGATAAATAATTAACAATAATCGATATTTTATGCAGGTGAAATATTTTTTGGTGGAGGATTCATGTTTATTACCTGACTAGCAAATATATTATCAGTTTTTCGTCTAAAGAGAGCTCTTCATTGTTTTTAGTTATATCAAATAACATTGCTGCAAACATGCGAACTCAAAATATGAAAATACTAAAAAATATCCCTGAAAATGATTATACTTTCTTTTTATGAACTTTATAATCATTAATATATATTTTTCCAATCTAGTATTTATTAAAAAAATATTTTAGTTTTTGAATTACAATTTATAATTTTCCTGTGATATGTTTTATATTAAATTGAGTTTACAAATATACCTTCTTATGTATGAATACCATGAAAATAAATTAAATAATACCTTCTTATTTAATTTTTCATATATGAAAATATTTGATTAGTATATCAGCTCATAAATTTGGTTCTCACAGTCGGACTGGAATATTAGATCAGCATTAATAGAATATCCATGCCGGCTAGAGAAAGTGACAAGAAGGTTAAATTTAAGCATGTTTAATAAAACATGCTTAATGAAACTTTTATGTATATACCAGTCTATGAATTTGATATACCAAACACTGCAAATATTCCAATTCGTACTTATTTCAATTTTCCCTATTTATGATTTCTCTACACATTGGAATTTAAAGTGTGGATTTCCGGTAGCTTGCCATATCTAGCTCTTTCTTTCTTTAAAATTTTTATTTCTGAATGCAGTAGTTTGAATTTTTCTGTACAGATCACGAGTTTATAAAGTTTAGGAAATGTAACTGGCGATTCAAGATTATTAATGGTCACTTATTTCTCTGAATATGATTATTATACTGTGGAATGAGGATTAAAGGGGAATATTTAACAGGAATAAGGGAAGGAATATATATATATAATAATACGTGTGTGCGTACTCAGCGGAGTAATTAAGTATATTAAATTTTTTTTCTTTATTCCCTCCTCCTTCCCTTTGTACAAGGCATGAGGGAAAATAGTAGCATATACAAACAAGAGATGCACATACTAATATATATATATATGCCTATTACATATATATACATAGACAAATTATACACACACACACGCACATATATAATGTTTGTGTGTGTTCTAGAAGTCTTTTATTGTATTCTTCCAGACATTTGTCTCAATCCTTACACGGAGCGATATATACTGAACTGTGCGCAAAATTTATGTATATGTAAGGAAATAGGCACGATGTTTGTAGGTGTTTTAAAATGTGTATTCAGATATAAATATAATTTTGTAATAAATGTCGTACCTTCAAATATATTGACTTCAGAAATCGCACAAATGTAGAGCTAATGAAATAATTTGGGATTTAAATCGATATAAAACAAAAGTTTCAATGTAAAAGTAAGTTTTGTTGCATATTAATATTTTTTAACTCAAAATAAAATGAATAATTAAAATGATGATTATTTATCTATACAGCATTTGATGGTTTATTGAAAGTTGAATAAACCAACGGAACATTAAAAAGAAGGTATCTATAGCCAGTAAGTTCTAAAGCAGTAAATTTTTGAATACTTAGTAATAAATTAAAATCTAAAAAGTTATTAATATATTTACGCTAAAAATGCTTTAAAGAGAAAACTTCTCGTTTTTATATTCAATGAAGAAAATGATAAGAATTTCTAATTGAAAAGTAACCCTTCCTATACATATAAATACAGTACTGTGTTCGTTTTCTAGAATGAAAATAAAATACTTTGAAAAGCTTTTTATTTTCATTCTAGAACCCAAAACACTCTGTTTGGGTTCAAAAAAGTGCTTTATTTATATTCTAGACGACTTAAACATTATTCTCTGAGATCCTATTCAACTTTTAGTCCAGTTCATTTGAATATAGATAAAAAGTTTTTAGTTTCTGAAAGCTATTTTTTTTACCGTTATTTGTCGAAAACGAAATGCATTTCCTATTTATGTAATTACTGGTATTTCGGGTGACGTATTATTTATTTGTTAGGAAGTTAATGATCTAACTTTTTTTTTTCTCCGTCTAAGAGAAGTCTTGCGTTTTGAATGCTGTGAAATATCTATGCAAAACTAGAAACAAACAATGCGATTGATTTTCTGCTATATTTAGTATCTTCATTGCTAGGATTGTGACTGTATCGCCAAAACAGTAATGTATGAAGTGCAAATAAAATTGATTTTAAGTGGAAAAACAAATTTGTGAGGAGTAATCTGAGTAATATCAGAGGAGTTTGTGAAGACCGAAATTAATTAATCCGTTTGAACTCTATATATTTAATCAATAAACGAACATAGTAATGTGAAGTAATTGCGTCAAATTGGTGCTAAATACGTTGCAAATGATACAAAACTTTAGTCAAAACGTTATGATAAAGCAATTGGTTGATCAGGGAAAAAAATGTCTGTAAATGACAAAATACGGTAGACTATGGAAAAATGGAGGACGCATATTGTATGAATATGATGCATTTCACACACATCTCTTGGTTAGGAAGCATCCGTCAGCTTTACTCCCTGTTGCTGTGTTATGTATTTCGTAAACTTCCTTGCAATTTCGGACTGTTGTTTTTCAGACATGGAAAATGCTGAATCTTTCCCCAGAATGGGTAATATACCCATTGGCGATATTTATCACTTGTCACTATACGGTTTCAAGTTATTAAATAATCAACAATTTTTGTGTGTCATTAAAACTGAAGAGTAAATTCTTCAATTTCATTCAGTGAGAACTTGTATCAGTTACGTGTGTTCTGTTTGTAAGTTTTGAAAACTTTGATGTAATCACGCAGCTAAGATAATTGTATAAATATATTATATGCATGCAAATATGTCTTGTTACATTTTTTAATTAAATTTGTAGGCTATAATTCACCGGTTTCAATAGTTTATAATTTAATATTTGCAGTAAATAATTCTTTATTTTTGTGAAAATAAATTATAATCCATTCCAATTAAAGCAGAAAATTTTCAAATATTTTTTTTTGAAAACACTAAAATATTTCT
Organism: Dolomedes plantarius; assembly: GCA_907164885.2. Taxonomy (NCBI): domain Eukaryota; kingdom Metazoa; phylum Arthropoda; class Arachnida; order Araneae; family Dolomedidae; genus Dolomedes; species Dolomedes plantarius. Next base: position 21,184,123 of record OU015501.1, on the reverse strand, counting down.
TTTACAGTGAAGGAATACTTCACGCCAAAAGAAACATTTGTTAATCGTTAACATATTTAAAATTTGTTGCTAATACTTTTAAATCAGAGGTAGCATTTTTTTTTGTTTACGCATGTATATCCTTGGCAGTAGACAAACAAAACTTTCAGGCACATCAACATATATCAGGACTCATGTTTACCCGTTTTTTTTCTTCTGACAACCATTTTCAAAGTACATGTCTTCTGTCTAAGCGAGAAGTCGCATTTAATTCAAGATGAGGATATTGTTCGACTGAAATACTTTTCTTTAAAACATTTGTTTATTTTGAAGAGATGATATGAAATATTTATTAGATTTTTAATATAACTATTTAAGTTTGAATTAATTAATTTTAATGCTGGTTAAACGGTGGAGCAATTGGAAATTAATATGATATTTTTCACTCGTACAGCTGTCAACTCGCAAGACAAGAGATAACGAAGTAATTAATCCACAACTCGGATCAAACTCGTAAATATATTTATTATTGATAAAACCATTTTTTTTGTCCCTAGAAGTTATTAAATTTGATACCAATCATTTGAAGCAACAAATAACTTTTCGATAATTTGGTAAAAGATTTCTTTGCACGAGTAATTGAAGGCATTGCGAAAGAAAAATGAAGGATTATGCAAGTATTGGAAGTTTTTTAAAAGGTATCAAAATATGTTTTGAAAACTAAATACATATATTTAGGCATGTGTACTTGTAACGGATTCTTGAAGAACACTTTTCTGACAATGAAAGCACCCGTTTTTAACTCATGTAATTAACAATTACACGTAAAAAACAAGTTAGGCGTATATGTGTATGCTATGGGAATCAAGACATACATATTTATCAGAAACGGGAGTTGTTAAATATGTTTATTCGCACATGTGGTTCTATATAAATGTAATCAGAGTACAGTATTAAGATAATCATATATCTTATACATGCAAAAGACTGCCATCATCTCATTTTACAATTACTTCCACTAATATTTTTGTTATTTTCCCAAATGAATGAAGCAGTTTTCATATTATGATAAATAATTAACAAGCTTTCCCTTTCTGACGGGATTGTCGTCTTTTATGCACATCTTCATTAAATAAGCATAATTTTAGCATGGATAGTTTAAAAATTAAATGTATTAAAATAATAAAAATATATCGAACTGTCTAATGAACTGAAGTATAACTTTAATAACAACTAAGTGAACTGAGTCATACATATTATTATTCAGAAGTATTAATGTGATAGTTAATTATAAAAGAAAAATTCTTAACCCAGAGGAATCGAAATTGAAATAGAACAACGCGTAGATGTACAATAAAAACAAAATTTGCTTTAGAGATAAAGCACACTAGTTTTGAAATGTCTCTGTATCTTGAGTGAAAACGGGTTGTTATTTATGTGTAAATATGATATAGCATAAATACTAAAACATATAATTTAAGTATATATTTTGCTTTCATACCATCAGATGTAAACGTAATACAAGCCATTAAATATTTCATGAAACACATTTGTGAAGAGTGAATTGTCTATATTTGAATTAAGCTATAAATTCCAGGACTTTTTATTGTATCAAATTAACATTATAAACCTCGTTGTGTACATGTTTTTTTATTAAATATTGCTATTTTAGGCGAATTTTAATGTTCTGAATAACATACTCTTTCGATAGAGTGCGGACTATTCATTATTCTTCCTTTTATCTTCCCGTTTAATCTTTAAAAGATATACTATCATCTATTTCAAGAAACACATGTTTTTATTCACAAATATTTAGTTCCATTAGCTAACAGAAACAATTTAGAGTTTTAACAGAGGAGAGGTCAATAATTTTAGAACCTAGAAATACCCGAATTACCGATGCATATGAAAGGATTTTCGATAATTATCGTACAGAAAATTAAACGTTGGGAAAATTTGATCTGAATGCAGGATATTAGTATCTGCATACATATACAGGCATAAAAAAATTAAACTTTCAGAATATGTGGCAAAACAGGCAAAATATAACGTTCAATCAATTTAAAAATAATAATTATTTACGCGTAATAACTTTCCACATTAAAAAAAAACAGGCATTCTATTATCATTTGATAGCTATGTGTCAGATTTTGTAAGAGAGCTTTATTTAATTATAAAAATAAAGATTAAACGATGCGATACTAGTGTCTTAAGAACGTAAAAAATATCTTTTAACTCAATCTAGTTTTTTCCAATACACTCTTGGATAAAGTTACTGTATCAGATTTCTCAATGAAAGTTTATTTAAAGTTTATTTTTGTCCCGGTCCTGTATGAATTAAACAACTTAGATTCAAGTAATGCATATTTTAGAAAAAAAAGTAACTTTATATCTTCCAGATAAATCCTCAAAATGTCGATAAATATTCATCTTTCTCTTTTTGAAGCATTTTCAGAAATGAATATGTAAGTATAACGGTTTTAATATCGATTATATTGATAAATAGGAAAATACCATTAAGGCGGTTTGAGCAAACTACTTAAAAACCCTTTTTAATTTTTGTGTTGGACCGAGAAACGTGTAAAATGAGTGGAGTTGGGATTTTGAATTATGTTAAAGGAAACAAAATATTCAGATCTAGAGAGAAAACTATTTGATTCATTATGAATAAGATATTTATTAATAATTTTCTTTGAAAATTTTTAAAGTTAAGAGAACAACAAAATTAAATTGTATGACTTAAAGTATTATATTCATGGCAGGTGAACTTATAAATAAATTGAAAATGAACACATCCATTGTTCCTTAGCAATCACGCGATCAGACAAAATGGTTTCGTGTGAAACATAAGTATTAATTTTCTCACCTTTTTCTTTTGATTGGACTTCGTAATTTTATTGTATATGTGCTTAATAAGAGTTTCTGCTTCGAAAAGTTATTTATTGATAATAAGTATATCAATTTAAATAAATATTTCTGATAGTAATTAATTAATACATTTATATTTTAGAAATACTTATGTTATTTTTTGTTAATAACTAAAGAAGTAATCGAAGAAATTTATAAGTGTTTAATTAAATTATTATGTTGTACTTCTTTTGTCTATTTTAAGCAATTGTTTTAGAAAATGGTTAATTATAAAAGTACTAATATGAATGATAAATATCGAGTACACAGTGAAAAGTTTGAAATTTGTTATACTACAGGAAAGTATAAATTCAAGCAGTTGTTTTGTGAAATGTCCTCAGATCTATAACAACAATTCATCAATCATTAGGCTGAAATCATTAGGTGAAAAAGCTATTGAAAATGAATGGAATAAAAGCTACTTCTGTTGAGCAGGTGAGAATATTTATTACTTTAAATCAGGGAAAATAATCAGTCCAACTACTTTGTGACTGTGCGCCAAATCTTTACTCACTGAAGAGAAGACTTGCCAAAATTTTATGCAGTAAGTAGACGCTTGCCAAAATTTTATCCTGTAAGTAAATACCAGGCCAAGCTTTTATTCTGTAAGTAATTGGATAGCTGATGATGAAAACGTTCTAAACAGTATTCAGGCTTTTAAACAAAAAATGCTATCAGTTTGTTGTTAGTGTCTTATGAAACTAGCTATGGATTATTATGTAGAAGCTTCAAAAGAAAAAGGATATTAAAAAAGTATTTTCAAGAAACATTAGTTTAATATTCTTTTGACTTAGAAAAGATGAGGACTGTTTTGAAATATTCAGTAATTAGCTTATGTGAATATTGTTAAATATTTTTGAACATCAGGCTTAAAGTACATTGTAATGGTTAATTGAAAATAAGTTTAAAAATAATTAAGTGTGTGTCCACGAAAAGTTGAATATTTCCTTTTCAGCTTTCTTTTTTTTACAATCAATTATTACCTTTGAATGTTGACCTCTACCATTTAGTAAAGAAAAACAAGTTCAATAAATAGAGGAAGAATGAACTTGAAAAACAAATAATCATAGGTTTACAATAATCTGTATTTATGAAATACATCTCACATTTTATCCTTTTTTATCCGCAGGTAAAAGTTCAGAATGACAACCACAATGATATATAAGAGAAAACTTTGACTTTTTAAACAATGATTCCGTCTTTATTTTCACGTCATATTGATGCTGTATACGTTGAGATTTTACACGTTTACAATCGACCTCGTTGTAATAGTTATCAAACAAATAATATTTCCTTTCGACACGTTATTCACTCTATATAAATTCCACTGTTGATGGGATGATAATTTTTTTCTTTTAGAACTAAATTCTCAAACACGAATTTTTGATTTTACCTCGTGGGAAATATTCTTTTAATTTTTATTATGTAATTCCGTTTATTCCGTTCATATGCTCTAGAAGTTGTTACTTTCAGTTACATATTAGGGAAAAAAGACTTAGTTTAATTTGTTAATAAAACTGTTATAGTTTATCAGGAACCAGTTGAAGTGTTTTGTTTTATCGCCATCATCTTTTATTTTGACGAAATCGATAAAAGGTTTTAGAGGTATTCATACTGAAACAGTTAACAGCCATTCTTCGTTATTTTCATCTATTATTTGCCTCATTAGTTTAATAATAACTGCGTAGGCTATTTATCATTATTGTTTAAGTCTACGTAATTCAACTAGCTATGAGCGTCCATGCTGAATTTGTTTCGGGTGCTCATCATCTACTCAGCATATTGTAAAACTTGAAGACTTCCCTCCTGTCTCTTGAACATGTTTGGTTAACGTAATAAAGAGCTCTAATGTGTAGAAATTTGAGAGAAAAGGCATACATTACAGTAAAACAAGCGGTAGGCCAACGATCCTCAGGGTGAATTCATTTCTGCAGAGCAAGAGGTTGATGCCTTTGTAGATAATAGCAACAATTTATCTCACAGTCAATGGCTTGAGAGATTGACATACAATGCTGTTACAAAACAACATACAGACAACTAACAAAGTGAACTTAATTTTTTCTTCACTTTAGCGATAGAATACGAGTTTTTTTTTTTTTTTTTTGAAGCCTTAAAATGTCACCCCGGCTTCCTTTGTACCTTATGAAATGCAGATAATCCATTGTTATTGTGGATACGCAGAATAAATTTAATAGGCACTAATAAGATGAACATCCTAGTTCTGCGCAATTTCCTTCTTCACAATATTTAAAAAGGCAAGGTGCGGGATCAGCCGAATATCTATCGTATTAATCCGCTTTTTGCTGAATTACAAACACTGGAATTATATCCTAAATGTATGGATTAATTTTATAGCTACGGAAACTCATATTGTGAAAAGGAATACATAAGATGAAAAAAAAACAAACTTCCTAGGGTTAAAAAATGAAAATCGAAGAATTCTCAAATCTTTAATCTTGGTTAAAATTGAGATTCAGCTGTATGTATATATATATAAATAAATAAATAAATAAATATATATATATATATATATATATATATATATATATATATATATATATATTTAAATATATATTTGATATTCAAATATTTTTATTCGCTATTAATGTAGTTACGTAATGATGTACTATGAATTATATTTAAATGTACTCTAAATTCTTTATTAACAGTATTTCATTTGTCTAGGAAGACCGTGAAATATTCTTTAACTTTCAGAGCGTCATAGCTAAGTTATAGTCACAGCTAAATCGAATCAAGTTTTAAGAGTAGATTTTCAGATATAGTATAATTAGTATTCTTTAGCTTTTTGTTCTGAGGCTTACATCAGGAGTAGTCAACCTTTATTTTAACTAGCCATTGTTAAAATAAGCCTTGACAATGAATAATGAAGTTCATTGTAATTCAGCCATTGTTTTAACCCATGTGCTCACCGTATTTGAAAAAGAAACCGTATGTATTTATGGTTTAAAATATTTATTAATTGTAATAATCCGTAACATGAATTTGTGTTCCTCTTAAACTAAAGATTATAAAGTTCGTAAAAATCTGCGTAGAACAAAAATTTTATGTACGAAAATGTTGGAGTGATTTCTTGTTAAAAAATATTCTTGCTACATTTTTTTATGCTGTTAACATTGTTTGTAAATTTGAATAAAATATTTTATATATTGCGTATCAAAACGTTTCTCCAATAGTCCAGGGTATTTCACAATTCTCTGATTCTGATATCTCCATTTTATGAAATTCTCCCGGTGTTTTTCTTCCTGCTAAATCTGTTTGGCAGTGAGATTTTTTATAATATCACTCCAGCTTCACTCCTCCTTCTTAGATTTTCAAAAAGATATTTCATGATATCTGCGTTCATTTCGAAGGCAGCGAGGGGTTGGTAGATTTCTGTACAAATTATGTGATGTAAGACGACTGAAAAGTAATGACTTTCATATTAGAATTTATATTTTAGGGGGAAAATATCGTCTACCTAAACTACAAAATGAAATAAGAGCTTTGAAATTTTGGAAAAAAAAATTTTCTTTTCACACATATGAATCAGTTAAAATATCATGTACTGAGTGACACATATTATTGGACGATTTTTTTTTATTTGGTGGGTAAAAAACCTTCACATTTGAGATCGAATTTTATTGAAAGCAATTTACTTATTTAGTCCGGAAACTTTTTTTGAATGACAGAATAGTTTCCATACTAACATTTATTACAACCAAAGTATATAAATGCTCCAACAAGCAATTTCCATGGTGTTCCTGAATAAAGCGATGTGATAAACATCTTTTTAGAGGAACGCCTTGGAACTTACCTATTTTAGGAACTTTCGTTTTGATGTTTTTATCACGTTAAACAAATACTTTTTATTGAAATTATACGAGGAGCATGCAAAAAGTAACGACCCATCGCAAAACTTAGTAGGAATATAGAAAACTCTGAATGGCGGTATAGATAACTCAAAATACTCCTCCTGCAGCTGGATGCAGTGATCTCATCGTTATAATCTTGCTGAAAAGTGAGTTCAAAGTCTTGAATTTATAGTTTGCGCTGCACAGAATATACAAGGAATTAGCATACAGACAGTCATTTCTTAACTTTATGGAAAAGTAAAAAAGATCATTTCAGAAGGTCCAACGAGTAGATGAAATGTGTCATAAAAAGTCATTCGTAGTTGCGTTATCATCATATGACGTACAAGAGTGTTATTCTGATCTAGAATCCATTTTCATTTGGCGCATTGTGGGTGCAGTAGGAAAACCCTTCAGCGATTCCGCTTGTTTCTTACTAACTTGCCAACATATCTCATGGATACATACATAGTATCAGATACCTTACTGATGCTATTAGGTGATCCTCGCAATGAGGCCTCGATCGAGTTGATTGTATATGGAAGATATCACAATTGTGGAGGTCGTACAGGCCCCAGTATATTTCCCAGACTTCCTCACCACTCATATTCTTATTTCTGTCTTCAGAATGTATCATTGTGATTCTATGATTGTGAAATAGCATGCTCCTCATATGCAATTATCATCCATTTTTATGCTTCATTTGGTGTTTTCTTCAAGCAAACTTTAACTTTTCTAGTAGCTCGTTGTGGCTGTCTCAGCCACAGGTCGGAAATTATAGACGACTAAGCACTTAAAGCCAGCTAATGAAGATATTGCGTCACTAAACCTCTGCCTTCCAGACGTAAATACTGTACAAGCTGTTGTATGCCTTTACATTTCATACAACTGTAGTGTATTAGGTCAATAGTTTATCTTAGCGTTTTATATCCAAAGACGCTGTCTCCTTACCTTTTGAAAGCCTATTGCATATAATTTAACTTTGGTAGAAGTGGTCATTTTCATCATATTTTATTCAAATTTAATTTTTTACGGATTATTTTAAAACTCATCTGTTTAAGTAGAATAAAAAATAGTAAATTTCTTGCAAGAGTGTATGTACCTGTGAATGAGACCTTGTGGTTTTGGTGTGTGTAATACAATGGTGAAACAATGTATCATGGAACTAAATCTGGTTATGTTTTTGAGGAGATAACTGATAAAATAATAAAAAATAAGGGCATTTTGAAGCAAAGTTATTGAAAGTAGATAGTTTAGTATCCATAAAATATTGTATAAAAAACAGTAGGTTACTTATACGAAAATTGTGGAGGACGCTAACAAAAACAAACAGCGACTTCTTTAAATCAACAATTAGCACTCAAATTCGCAACTAATTATGGACTAAGAATTATTGTGATTCTTCAGACTTGGAAGCATTAGATGTTATTATCTCTAAGACATTCGTGAATTGTATTTGCTGAGAGTATAACCTAATTGAAGATTGAGATAAGTTTTTATTGCGGATTTCGAGAAGCCGATCTCTTCCTCCGCTTTTTTATCGTGCTTTTTGAGTTTGTTATAAAATATTCAGTGTTTAGAGCAATATAAAAATGAATAAACTGAAATCCGCTGTTAATAGGTAGATCTTTAATTCGATAAGTGCCATGTAAGTTTCTCGTGATTTTCCATTCATTCCACGAGGGCCATAGAAGGACCACATAATCGCCTTGTATAATTCTCCTTTAGGCGAATTATTCGAGACAAGATTATGCCGTGATATATTAGTGAATTATCATCCATTTCCAAGGGAATTAATTGTCTGGAGACTATTGGGGATGACTGGATAAAATTTCAACATAAAACACGTAAAGAGGCCTTGGCCAATTTTAGACTAAGAACAGGGCACGACTGTCTAGCCAAAATAGGGATTGTGAGTTCCAGAGTATGCACCTTCTGTGAGAATGAAATATGAATACAGCTCACCTACTTGTTTGCTCGAAACTAGACTTTAACTTACGGCAGAATGCTGATTTGTGTGGGATGGCCAGAGAACTTATGTCCTGATCTCACGGTCTTCAATTATTGTGCTTCTGGCTTTTTAACTTTTTATCCTAGAACTTTAATGTTTTTAACTGGTTTTAAAGCCCTTTGGTCGTTCTTTTTATCGTATCTTGGAAAGTTTCTTTTTTGTTGTCCTGTGTTTTTATATTTTTTGAATGTTGGGTGAGTGGCCAGACTTGTATGGATTAAGTTCCAGTCGGCTATATGTAACAACAACAACATATATAATATATGTGACTTACGTAACTTCTTTGAGTAATATTTTATGACTGCAGAAATAATTATTAGTGAGAAGAAAGTACAATATGGACTATAGAAATAAAATATACCCTTTTATTTGAATTTTGTACCAGATAAATGATAGTTTGGAATATTTCGAGATAATGTGTTTGCTGTAACGAAATTGTCAAATTTCCCAAAGGGAATGATCAAAGGTATTCACTGATTGTTAATTGTTAAATTTTTTTTATAAATCTTAGTATAATTTTACATTATAAAGTGTTGCAGTTTTCTAAGTTTTAAAAAATCATAGAATCAATGAAAATTGCTAATCAGAAATACAAATATATTAACATTTTGAACAGCATTTTGAAATACTGCTCAGCATTTATACAACATATTGCAAAAAACTCGACTTATGGGAAAGATATACTGTAACATACAACAATTGACTAGAAAAAGTCTTAACTGTATAGAAATCTAAAAGAGAATCATTTTCATATTTTCAAATTCTAACTTATCTCTCTGCATAAAACTTATGAGCATATATTTTATATCTCTTATTTTAATGGAACCCTTCACTTTCTCTTTTTTAAAAAGTTATATTGGATGAAAAAGTCACATGAATACGAGATGCTATCTAAAACATTACTTAAGTAACTATCAGATTAAACTAAAATAAAACTTGAAACAGACAAAAAATATAGTCCTTTATATGGAGTTATTGCAATCAGTTTCAACTGATGTACATTTTAAAAGAAAATGTACTTTGCATTTTATCATCCAGAATATATTTATTTTGCAGATGGATTTATTCGCCATCTAATCAAATATTGATAGCTCTGAAATATTTAATTTACCTTTGAAAAGTTAATTTAAATTTTAGTTATTGAGATACGTTCTTAAAACATGTGTTCAAAGTGATAATGCTTTCAAAAACATATGAAAACATTTCCGTAGATGCAAATGTCAACATTTGAGAGAAAACTGAAAATTAGCCAGGGAAGGAGGAAGTGGTTAAATTCCATTTCATCTGTTTCAGAGTTTTTGAAATAGATAATTTTTTTCTGAATTAACTGAGTGAGGTTATATAATAATGAGATTTGATAGGGATGCTGTGTTAACATATTACAACATCTATACATGATAATAATGTCAGTTAGATAAAAAATAATAATAAAATATTTTATATAATTAACAAAGACTATTTATATTATTTCATCATAGTGTAAAATAACTCAAATCTGAATTGTATCACTAGATGAGGGAAAAGTGATGATTTTACAGAATTACCTCCTTAATCGTTAAATGCTTGAAATTATGAACAAACTATTTAGAACCACATCGTTCAATACAAATATTACAATTTGTAAACTCTGGAATTTAAGTATTTATATAAGGGTTTATAATAACAAAGGTCTGTATAATTTTTTGTGTATTGTTCAAACTCAAACAATTCTTGTAACGATATGAATCGTATACAAAATTCTTAGCTACTTCTTTATGTGAATTCCTTTCATGCTTGCACTGGTATTTTAAATGGCATAAATTTTAAACTAATTTAAATACTCACACTGGTGCTTCTAGCAATGATAAGTGCTAAGTACTAGGGGCAAATAACCTATTAAGAGGGGATAATTAATTTCTTCAGTGCTTTTTTTAATGAAAAATTATATGTTTATGAACACTGTCAGAAAAAATACTGAATCAGATACACCAGAAAATAGGAAATTTCTGAACAGGAGTGACAAAAAGAGTCTTGATTTAAATTTTAGATTTATCATAAGAACTGCCAAACTTTTCAAGCTTTGTAAAAATTTTAAGCTGTACAGATTTCTTAAACCATTTTGAGCTAGACAGATTACTTAAACCATGTGTAAATTTTGTAAGTTTTGAGAGTATTTCATATTTGATCTTAGATCATATGGTATTCAGTTTGGCAGTGAAATGTACAGAAAACATATTTAGAATTACATATGTTCATTAAGTATGTCTTCGTATGTCTCATTTATTAAACGTTTTAAAGATGTTTAGAGAACAAATATTCAGAACATAATCCAGGTTTCCAGATTCATTTTTAATGACGTATAATGTAAAAAAAAGACAAATATTTCTAAGTTCACTGCTGGAGTAAACTGATGTTAACACATGCGATACCTTTTCTTCTTTTCTACTTTATTTCAACTCAATTTGAGGCTTTCATTTCTACTTTTTATCTCAACGTAATTTTCCCCCTGAATTCATTAATTTTGTGAGTATAAGGTTTCTCACTAAAGATGCAATACACTTTTTAATGCTGTTGAATTTTTAAATTTAAAATTATGAATAATACATCAAATATTTTAAATGGATACGTTAAGGGTTTTATAAATTTTGTACAATATCTACGTGCAAAAAAAATTCACTTAACCATTTTGAATTATGATAGATATCCAGTAAATGACGTTTGTAACTTTTTATGATTTCTGTCTCAGTAAAGGTTGTGGTTCAAGTAATCAGTGACAACATCTAGTAGAGGAGCATTAATGAACAGAAATTTCAGATTCTAAAAACTTCCAATCAAAATTTAATGTTTTTAAAATATCAGCTAAACACTTAAGACTGTATAAACTGACTTTAAATAAACATTAAAAAATTAGAAGTATCCGTACCTAAGGGGCATATTTTTAATACCGTAGATTTTGTTAGGATTTAAAATTAATAGTTTTGTATCTTATAACGTTTTGCTTGAATTTTAAAGTTTTTCAGAGATTTGACTGTTTTTGAGGAGATGTATTTTCTTATTTTGTTTACGCGTTAAGATATCAAAACATGTTTATATTTATAAATTATTTTCAGCTCATTACCTGAGTAATATCACAAAAACCTGCTCATTATGAAGTAGGTCTCGGTCTAATTAGCCCTCGTGTAGCACAAATTTACCATAGCGTTCCAAACCAAACCAAACCAAACCAAACCTCATTATGAAAACGGTAGTTTTTAATAGGTTTAAATGGTAATTTTTCTGTTTCTATCTCTTTTAATAACTTAGTAATACCTAAAATTTATTAAAAAATCTTTTCTAGGGGAATATATATAATTTTCAAAGTACTCAAATTTTACACTCTTTGTACAACTATAATTTGAAGGTGTTTCATTTACTGAAGTAGCATTCAGAGTACTTTAAATTTAAATGATTTGTATAGCCATAATTTGAACGTGTTTCATTTACTATCTAAGTTTGTATTATGTTTTTCATTTTCAGAATAAGTTAAACACTTGAAAAGTTAACTGACAGCAAAATTTGTCTTTTGTAATACTTTACTTCACTTTGTTTAGAAAAAATTGTATAATTATTTGATAATCTGAGACTGCAATTAGCAGGTATTTTTTTTATTAGCCATAAAATATGCTTTCTTATTCGGAACAAGGAAATTAGATAAAATATCCTAATTTAAATTATTATTTTATTTTCTATTAAAATGTTACTAAAATAAATGACAGATTTTGTTACATGTTTTTATCTATCAAATGTTCGTACTCATACTCACAGTATAAAAATTGAACATATATGCTTCAAACGAAACATGACTGTCAGTTATTTGGCCTCACACCTCACCAGAAAACTCTTGAACACGATTACTTAAAACTACGAAGCATTTAGTAATTAAAAAAATTGGATGGAAAAATCAAAAAAAGGAATTAATCATGTTTAAAATAAGGCAAGCTTTAAATACATATGCATTAAAGTAAATGCATTTTCAGAGTTTTTTCTTTTTAAGCAATAATAGTTGAAAATGTGTACTTAATATAACCCTTAATTAGAATATTAAATGTATGCGAATATTTTAAAACTATTTAAAGGGCTAAAATAAAACATTTTAATAAATTTAATAGTCAGTTGCGTCAATACAATAAACTGACAATGACGGATGACTTAGCAGTTCTTGAAACGAAAAACTAATGATGAAACATTTGAAATAAATAAATATTTAATACTACTGATGGATAGAGATTTATATTTACATGTTTGAAAGAATATTTTGGATTTCGTAAGATATATTTTATTTTTAAGCTGCTGAATCTCTGAAAGAATGTTCTCAGAATTCAGTTTCCCTCACTCTTTTCCTTCATAAATATTTCATTTATATGAACAGACGGCATCTGAAAAATTTAGCCATCAGAGGAATGTTCTTAAATGATTGGCTGTTTGCTCTTGACGGACCCGCTAATATTGGAGAAATCATTTCCCAGTAGTTCCTGTTTAGATGTGAGATTGGTTGATTGGTTGAGATCGCTATGACCATCTTTTGTAACACGAGAGAATTTGTTTTGGATATTAAATGAGAGATTTTTAAGGATGAAAATTTTCTTCTTTTCCTTTTATGCTCTGTTTTTTAGCATATTGATATCAAAATTCTGATACTCTATAAAATCAGTTGGCGGAAAAACTATTTACGAAATTTGCTTGCACACTAATTTAGTTTTCTCATACGAAAGACAATAATCTTCCAAGCTGTTTAAAATTATACAATATTAGTCAACAAAAACAGATGCAAGGACATATTTTAATTGAAAAAAGGCTTATACTATAAAGATCACTAACTTTACATGACTTGCTTTGTTGCAAACCATATTATGTCTAGTAATTATGCTGAAAATTTGAAGACGAAATTAATTTTCTCAACTGCTCTTAAATGTTTACATTATGTGTCTCTTTGAAAGCATCGCTCTAGAAATTCTTTTTAATAGCTAAAGGACTATTAAGTGATGTGGGAATAGTCTGCTGTACCAATAAAATGAAAATCTTCATGCAAACTTGATTGAAAAAGAATAATTTTGAAGAATAAAAATTTAGTTTTCTGAACATTAATTAAAATCTAATGAGTAGAAAGTAAGAAACCCCAACGATATACTTTATTTTAGCTTCCAAAAAAGAACCCCGAAAATTGGATCAAAAATCATGAAGTGGATGAAAAAAAAAGTCCTCCAACCACCGCGTAGTGTTTTTGTAAGCCAAGCAAAGTGGCCTTGCCGAGAATGTTTTCTTTCTAGGCGGTGTTGCTTTTTCTGCTTCCAAGTGAATTTGCTTCTCAAAATTACGCTCGCTCACACACATCGAACTCATCAAATGAACATTTGGAATTAACAAGAACTCTCTGCCGCTATTTTTTTTGAGCGTGCGAGATTTACGATTGTTTCTCCGATTTAAAATGTCAACAAAGATGTCACTCAACAAAAATGTCAAGACACACTCTCTGTGTGTGTATATATATATATATATATATACAATATATATATATATATATATATATATATATATATATATATATATATATATATATATATATGTGTGTGTGTGTGTGTGTGTGTGTGTGTGTGTGTGTGTGTGTGTGTGTATACAGGCTGATATGAAGAATGCCGAGTAATAAGAATCGGTAACACCAATGACAGACATGGTAAAAAAAATTGACAGTGTTATAAATTTATACAAATACTCTTATAGTAAGGCAATATTACAACTATATTTTAAAAATGAAATTTGGAATAGCTGCAACTAAAATCCGGAAAAAGGAATGTGCCCTGTAATATGTAACGAGGCATGACAAAGTCTCTTTTACTAACATCATTTCATCCAACGGAAAACTTTCTTCCGAAAAAAACAAAGATGCGATAACAACAAAGAGCTCCAAAAACTGAAGCTACACTAGCTGAAGCACGTTGTATAATTCACCGCAATTGCAAACAGTATTATGTATCAATACTCTTGAATTTGAGTAAAATATAGAGGAAAAATACTGTAGTTACCCAACCTTGCAAAGTAAAGATGATTTAGAAGAAGTTTGAAATGCTCTTTAAGGAAATGAAACTCAAAATTCAAATTAACGTAGTATATAGTTAAAAGAATAAAAAATTAAATACTCAGTTAATGTTGAGTTTAATCAGTAAGAACGAGGAAAGTCAAACCTGGGTTAAGGTCAAAGTTAAATAGGTAAGAATTAACAAAGTGTAAAATGTTTTGAGAATTGAAACATAATGACTCGTTTTCAGTAATTTTCTGCTTTTTTATGCAAGTTTGCCCACTCAGGGTTGTACTCTTTAACTAAGTTATTTGTAGTATCAATAAGTTATTCAGCAGTCTTCAATTAGCGTTGCTCAAGTTTTTGAGTTTTCATTCCACTGTTCCTTTTTCTTTATAACTGTGTTAATTTTCTACTAGCAACTTAAGAGCGGCGAGGTATGTTAATCTCCAGGATCAGACTCCTTTCGGAATATATCTCCTTTCCAGAATCTCCTTACCAGATCTCCTTTCAGAAAATATCCCCTTGCTGTAGAAAGAGAAAATGCTCTCTCTCTCTCTCTCTCTCTCTCTCTATATATATATATATATATATATATATATATATAATACATAATACAAACACAGTCCTTTCATCTCTTATAAACCTTGAGGGGATAATATTTGATTTACCTTTAGAATGGTGTTTGTTTTTGTAATTTAACTTTAACTTTGTAATTTTTTAATTGTAGTTTGTTTACAGTCGTTCCATTTCTTCAAGCAGTTTATAACGCTAGTAAAACTTAAAGATCAGCACATTTTGTCAATTATATTACACGTATATGCGAGAAATATATGTATTTCTGAGAAAGATTATCAGTATTATAATTTTTATTATAATTCACGCTTATGTATTGTTTTTTATATTTTAATATTATTTATTATTTTTAATTTATATGCACTAGTTTAATTCTTCCTTCTCATACAAAGAATTAAACTCTAGCAAAGCTTATGTTTTGTACCGTGAACAAAGATTTTCCCCAGAAGAATTTTCTTTATATTGTACTTTAGTCTTCAAAGAATCAAATTCTCTTCGAATATTTTTGCATACTTTTGATGACATACATAAACAATTTGATATCTTTACTTTTTTAACATAGTATCTATTGAAAAAATAGATTAAATAAAATTAACGAGATTACATTGTACAAAACTAATTTAATGGTTGTAAAATGTTTTGCATATTTGGAAGACTAGCTTCAAAGTCTTACAGATAAAATATGTTAAAAGTCCGATTGCAAAAGGAGAATTATGACACTTCCATGTTTGTACTCGAAATTCGTGGATATAAACTGAGTGAGAGACTAAATATGAATAATCAATGTTAAGAAATATTTTTGAATACTAAATATATAACTTTATAAAATATTTTTAGACTAACGATATAAATACTATTAAATTAGGGGAAATTGTTTTTGAGCTATTATATGTGAATCCCATTCAGTCTTTAATAGAGTGAAATACTTACAACAGAAAGGGAAATATTAATTTATTTTTATTAAATTTTAAATTAGCCCGGTATTCGTAGAGCGACTTTGAAGCATTTTTACCGTCTACAGTACTTCACTCTGTTTTACTTTCATCCACGGCTCAGTTGAATTTCAACAGACTTTGAAAAATCAGTCAAGATCTTTTGTATTGACTTCCGCATTGGATGATTTTTTTCACCGTGAGCGAGAGTCAAGGGAGTTTGTAAGTCAAAGCGTGTACGGTCAATACCATAACAATTTGGAAATGCAGACAAATGAGAAATTTCTATGCACTTCAAGTTGCTACGATTGCCTTATCGAATAATACCTGTATGCCCGAAGATTGCGACCTCATTATCACACAATGGGTTTTGTAAGTACGACCGAGAGATCTTCAGCGCAATATTCGTTATTTTTGAGATGCCAGATACTTTCTTAAAAGGCATTTGCTTTCAATTTCTGATCTTCTCCAGACCGGTTATTTTAAAAGAAGAAATTTTGTTGTATAAATTAAATTAATCGCAAAGTGGAATTTATATGCCAAACAAATATGAAAGCATTAAATGACTTTAAATATTTCAGTAACTCTGTGATTATTTGTTAATTTTTACGTATAATTTATATTTTCAAAGGGCACAAGTTCATCGTATGAATTTCCTCCAATATAACTTAAAATAATGCATTTTCTAGTTACAGGTATATTTATTATTTGGCTCATAACTTGTTGAAGAAGTCAAAAAGGAGAATTCTGAAATTTTTAAAAAAAATTATGATCGGATATCGATCAAATACAATTGCACGTTCAACTTGTATGAATATTCTGAATTTCCGAATAGACGCATAGATTTCATTTCATAGGAATTGAACACCTTTTACGAAAATTTAGAATATACATATTTAAAAGACTGTGTGTTTTTGCTGCTCAGTGAAATATGTGTTCACAGATTTGATAAAGGTTTTTGTTTTCAAAATAGTCTGATCCAACTTCTTTTCATTTCAATAGAATAGGTAGATTTTGAGTGGTTTTATTTAAAAAGTAAAGTAAATAAATTTTGTACGCATTAAGATATATATATAATTAGGAAATTTGGAGAGCACATTTTATTTGTTTAATATTTGTAGAGAGAAAATAATATGTGACATTTTTTTTGTTTACTGAAACATTAATTAAACCTCGTCCAGCATTAAAATGTTGGGCGCATTTTTTAAACAAATAAATCATAGAATGAAATACGTTATTTTTAAGTGAGTAAAAATAACTAAAATTAATTTGTGTGAAGTCCTACAGATTTATATTGAAATTTCTGATCATTTGTTGCTTTTTATGTAAAATATATAATTTTCATAAATGGGTTCATAATAACAAAATCAATGTTTTGAATATAAAGGAGCTATAAATAATAAAAATTTAACAAAATCTTAATACAAAATTTCTTTGGGGTATACACTAATGTAAACTTTTCAAAAGTTCTCTTACTTTCCATGTCTTAATTTATTAATAATTTATATTGTTACGCTAAAAGTGAGTTGAAGACTCATTTTTACAATATTTGATCTGAATTTTGTTGGATTTTCAAAACTTAAGATCTTGGAATCTAGAATCTAATGTGATGGGTGATATTAAAAGGAGAATAATAGACAAAGAGTATTCTTGTACTCTAAAAAGATTATTAGTCTATCAGTCATTGGCAGAAGTTTGATACCTATTATCTTCTTTATGCTAGAACGCAATATATCAGTAATAAGCATTTTCGTACGTAATGAAGTATTTTGAAATTAATGTAGGTAATGTCGAGGGAAGTACTTTATGATTTTGATATTTTTAATGCAGAAACTTCAATGATATTATTTTTTTTTATTTATAAAATATTTTATATTTTTCCCTACCTTTAAATAATGCTTTTGAATATTATGAATAACCTACGAATTTCAATTAATAAACTAACAAATAAACGATAAGCGTCTCCTTACATCAAGCAAATTTCAAAAGCTGCTTTGATTTGTATTTTGTATTGGTGAAATGTTGCAAAAATCTTAAACAAATTCAGTATGATTTGTCTTTATTTCACGTAGAATTAACAACTGATATTATCCAAATATTTCCTTTTGTATATTTATGTCTGATGGGGATTTATTTTAAAACAGAAACTCTACAAACAACGTTATATATTTATTGCATATACTAATAAAATAACAGTGAATATTTCTTTAAGCATAATCAACTCTTCTTTGAATGTAGAATCAGTTAATATTCAGTGTTTCTGTAAAAGAGGCAATATTAGTTAGTTACACTTTATCACAATAAAATTTCCATAAATTGTCTAAAAATCTAAGCGAAGTATGCTGGTGATGCTTTTACGGTATAATATATGTTCATTTTTTAACTTTTTTCCTTTAGCCTTATATATGAAATATCTAGCCTTTAGAGTACATTTTGTAATCTTTAAATTCACTTTTCCAACTTTTTTTCTCAAAATACTTGTATAATTTAATACACATTTCCTTTACATACTATTAATCAATAGCAGATTTTTCTACGATAATACTTATCCTCACTCATTTTAGCTTTCCTTATTTTTATATATCATTAATTTAAATAAACGAAGTGGGTTAATTCACAGGAATTTATTTTAATTGAAAATGATAATTCTTCAGTCTCTTTAATCGACTATTTCAGATATTAAAAGGTTCGTTTTCATCTGAGATTCAAGGTAATACTTACTACAAGTTTTCATTCATAGATGTTAATATGCCTTTTTTTTACATAGTCTTATTCGTAAAAACATTTGAATTCGTTGCTATTTGGAATAATATACTCTTCAAAAATTTCAGATTGAATGCTGGAATAAATTAAAAACTAAGTGAGTAATTTTATTTGGTTATAATATACGATAAGAGTATACCGAAATATAGATCACATTAAACTAATAACATTTAACAAAAGATTAGAGAACGGTAGAAGTATTTAAACGCATAGACCAAAGTTAATGTTGGTTTGCTTACTAGCCATCACAGACTTCAGAAGGAAGCAACAATAGATAGTAGAGAGTAAGGTAGTAACGTAAAGATTCTTATGTTTATTTTTTTAACATACGGCTTAGAATAAAAAAAATTCTTTTTATTACTTTTTATTACTTGTTTTAATATTTTTTATTACTTGTTGAGTTGACCTAGTTTACTTTTTATACAGATAAATAACTGCAAAATTAAGTACTGAGTGATACATCTTTTTACAGTATCTTTATAGGCATTCAGAATTTTTCGTATACTAATTTGAAATATTAGTGGTTTTAAGAATGTAGACTATTTCACCGCACAAAAATCTTTTTTGGAGTGAAAAATAATCATTATAAATTTTACGTAGTTTCAAATATTAGTTTCTTATTTAGATTATTGTCGTTTGAAGAAAAAAAAGTTTCGTTATTCATGAATGATAAATGCTCTCTTCTAAACATTCTCTTTAGTTTTTATTCGAGATCGTAAATGCTCTCTAAATTCTAGTGCCTGTATTGAAATCTTAGAAAGAGATTGAATGCAGTTTCTATATTTGCGCGATAGCTACAGATGTTTAAGATTTACAATTCTTTTTGATTTCCGTTGTTGGAAAGGAGATAGAAATTCTTGACAGAGCAGCAAACATATCTATTTCATACACATAAGAAGATTGAAAATTTTTTTACTGCTCGCGTATATCGTCATTACTGAAACTAGTCGCATTATAATGCAATGAAAAAAATTCCATAAATAGATATATTGACTTTGTTGAATAAATAAAAGTTTTTCTCTTTCATTCTAACGATTCTTGTTTTGAACCCATAAAAACCATTTCAAGAAGGAAGGCTATTATTACCTAGGCAACATGTAAACATTTCAATGTAAAAAGCATTATTTAGTGATGAGAATATTTAATCGCTGCATTCCACGAGGGAGGATTTTACATCATTAAATGTTTTAATGATTGAAAAATTTTACGTTACATTCATTAATTACTTACTGCCTATTTTTTTAATGATTTTGTTTCATGAAACTTCCTTCACTGAGCTTTAAACTACATCACTCACCTTCCTTATTTTACCCTATGAAGAAGTTTTGGAGTGTCAAAATATTGGTGAAAAAACATTAAATTTGTGGTTATTTTATATCGATAATACTATTTTACCAAAAAAAAAAATTACAGTTCGAAAAATTTTCTCACAGAATGTTAAAAGAATTTTACCTGCCTTTTTTACTATAAAATGATTAAAATTACTGATTTAAAATGATTAAGATTACATAATTTAGCATGAATTTGAATGATTTGATGTAATTTGGTGATTACCTTAAATTTACAGTTACATTTTTGGGGGGTGGGTTGGGGCTATAAATATACTAAGTAAGTGATAATAATCATTAAAGATCAAACTTACAACGATTTATGCTTCTAGATACCTTTCGTTTTATGCACATTTGCTTGCTTTAAATTTGTATTTTCAACTTTTAGGTATATTCGAGGACTGTACATCGTTGTCATAAAAGTAAAACATTTAGCTCAATAAATTCCCCTCTAGTTTACTCTGTATTTGTTACATGATCACACTCTTAGAAATACGAAAGAATACTAAATTATATAACACTTCTTAATCAATTACGGAAACAGCCATTTTCACCTGTTAGCCTTACAAGGTAATTCATTTAGAAAACATCAAATTTAAATTTCATTTAATATTTGATCAGGAATCTTAACACTGCTCATAACTGCTCAAGTTCATTATTTTTGTACTCAGACACAACTAAGCCCATCTATATGCAGCAAGATTCCTTTTATTCAAAGTATTTTAACATATTTCACTCAAAAATATGGTTTACTCTTCTTTGATTACTTGGCTTTTGTAGACTAAAGTTGAAATAGAAATGTGACTATATGTCCTCTTTTCTCTCACTACATCCGTGGTTTGCAATTTTTAAGCAAGCAGTTTCCAATTAGCTCCCTACTGGAAAATTCTGTCAACAATTTGTTGGAGTTGTTTGAACAAGAGCGCTGTGTGCGATATCGCTAATTTACCTCCGACATAGATTACGAATTCAGTTCCACAAATGTCGCCCTGTTGTTAAGGCATTCATTAATGGTCTCTATCACGATCTCCATATGTCTTAAATCTTTCAAAATGGCTACGAAATTTAAACTCGAGAGTTTGAAAGTATAAGTGATTTTCAGATTATGTAAATAAAACTGAGTTTCTTACATCAGGTTAATATATATATATATATATATATATATATGACAGGCGTGTGGTTTGCATTAGCAGTCATCATGTTAATACTGGTGGCGAGTGGTAAGTAGTCTAAATCCAATTAATAAACATAGTTCAAGCTTTTCCAATTTATTTCATTTTCCAGCAACCACTGATCCAAGTAGCGCATATTTGAGCTCTCGCCATTTTCAAATTAGGGACCCAGCTGACACTCGTCCACTAGCAATGAATTAAATCCCGCCGTCTGATTACACGCTATTGTTTTTCTCCATCCAAAGCCACCGCGCATGTCCACATGATCTCTGTGACGCATACACCGGCGTTGAACCATAGGCGTGGCCACAGATGTCAATCAATCCAAAGGGAATTCCCCCGATTTCTCTCGATGTATTTCGAACCAAGATATGAGAATAGTGGCGAATTACGCCACGACAATAAATTAATTACTAAGCCCCCTTTAAATTTAGAATAATTATCTCGTTCCCGCTTAAGTCCGACAACTTTCCCCCCTCCCCTTGAAGGCGTGCACACAAGGAGTAGCTAATTCCCTGTGGCAACAACCCCTACGATAAAAAAAACATTACATCAGTAGACTGGAAAACATGCTGAGTAGGGACGTCTCTCTACACAACAGGTTCCAGTGAAAACCCCCTTAATTAAAAATCAACCGTTCCCTTAACAACCCCTGGATTGATTCTTTCTGTTCTGTAAGACTTGGAGCAGTGGTTTAAAAATACACAGTTTACAATTTTTCAAGTTACACAAAAATTCTTGAGTTGTACAATTTTATATCACTGATGACTTAAGGCAAAAAGGAAAATATTACAGCATTATCTCAAAATATATCACTATAAATTCAAAATATCACTTTAATTATACCAATATATAATCTCAATAGGACATCACCTGAAAAACAATGTCACTTCAAAAACTCACCTAGGAACAAATTAATTGAAAATCACAAAATAACTATTACCCATTAACGTGGAATGTTAGTAGCATTTTACAATCTAAAGTCCAGGCTTTAATACTTTCATCAGCCTCGTTGAGTGGTAATGTAATCAACAGTCTTGTATGCTGTCCACTCATCTTATAATTTTATAACAGTTCCAGTTTAAAATTCTACAAGTATGACTTTATTTACACAGATTATGGTAATGTGAAAATGGAGGTACATGAAAAAAATATTTAAATATATGAAAGACAAAACTAAATGCGGTCGACCGGCTTGTTTGGAGGCCTCCTTGACATGGTTGACCCTGTAAAATACTCAGAGACACAACATATTAATAATTGAAAAAAATATAAATATTGATCAATTTCCCATGGGATTATTTTTCTCGTATCTTGTACTTGCCGAACGACACAAATGTATTTTGACATCAATTACAATACAGTTTATCTTTTTATAGCTCTGTTATACCTTCGACTTACTTATGAAATACAAACATATGAAATTACACATGAAATTCAAAATTCTCTACATATTATTTACACTTCAAAATTTTTCCATAACACAAAAATCTGATTCAAATTTATCACAATTCAAAGTTATCAAACATTTTATAATTTACACTTCATTCACCTTAATATTTCACAATGATAGATTCATTATGTAAAACAATTCACTTTTGGTACTGGTGTACCATTCCTTCATCTGTGTACATTCTGTTTAATTCAAGGTGTATGTTTTTTGTTTGTGTGTGTTTGTGTAGTTGAGTGAACAAGTGCATGGTTGGGTCAGAGGAGAGCAGGTTCAACAATTTCCCACCGTCTTAACCACAACCGACAACTCTAAACAAAATTCAGAGTGAAAATTGGTGCGTATAGTGCACGACACTGAAACTCTAGGTTGGGAAAGGCTCAAAAGAGATCAGTACACAACGTTTAACCACATAAGTGGAGTCAAGAGGGTGTTAGGCACCCAACATATAAAATCAATTAAGAGATGGATCTCTGGGATAGGCAATTTGGTCATATTCGGGAAAATGTAGATACAGCTCCACACATTAATGTAACAAAACATTGCAAAGATGGTAACAAAATTTTCAAAATAATTTAGGTTTAGCCAAAGTTCTTTCATAAGTTATTAAATTTCAATTCGAAAATACATAATTATTAACATCCAATAAATTCAATACAAATCATCTTCTAGTTTACTTTCACAATATTACTTCATCAGTTCCAATGTTATTATTTTATTTACTCATTAACAATCATAACTTTATAATTTCAATTTTTTACTTGTAACTCGTATCAACATTTTATCTTAATTTCCCCCCCCCCCTCCCCAAAATTGTGGATGAAACAACATTATTGTAATTTAAACTCACTATATGGATGAAAATGCCTTAATCTAGTTGAGTGCACAATTTCACTCTTTTTTCCAGTGTATTGGTTTGGTTTATCAATTTCGAAATTAACATTAGAAATCTGGCTTAAAATTTTATAAGGGCCTGAATAAGGTGGATCTAATTTTCTTGAATTTGGGTATTTGAATTCTTCGTACATCACTAAGTCACCAATTTTGAAGTTTGACTGTATAAAATTTCTATCATATCTTTGTTTATTAATTTTATGGTGCTGAATTGTTCTTTGCACTGCAATCTTTCTTGCTTCTTCAACTGGCGGATAATGTAATGAAGTTATTTTAGGTAATGGTGAGTTATATGGCAAATTTCCAAATAGGAGGTAGTTCGGGGAAAATCCAGTTACTCTATGGGGTTGATTATTATATTCGGAAGTCACTTGTTCTAAAATTTTTGTACATGGAATTTTTTTCGAAGAAGTATTAACTTTACACCTTAGTTTGGATACAATCGTTTGATTACATCTCTCATTTTTGCCATTACACTGGGGTCTGTGGGCTGAGGTAAGTAGTTGTCTCGTATTGTGATGTTTTAGGAATTTCTTAAACCTTGAGGAAGTAAATGCAGCATTTCTGTCACTTAATATTTGTTTCGGAACTTTAATTTTGAAAATTTGTTTTAAACAGTTTGTGTATGTCTCACTTGTCACCCTTTTCTAGGAAAAGTCCAAATATATCTTGTTGCATGATCAATCACCAGATGAAGATATTTTTTTGTCGAATTATAATAGTTAAAACCTCCAACTGTATCAACTGAGATTAGGTCAAATGGTTCATAAGCAATTGGCACTTGTTCCATCAGTCCATACTTTCTCTGAGTCGATTTCTTGTTTTTCTGACATGTTTCACAACAACGAACAAAATTTGAAATGTCTAATATTATGTCTTGCCAATAGTAAATAGGGGAAATTAATTGTAACATCTTTCTCACACCTGGGTGGCCAAATTTTTCATGTGCAGCGGTTATTAATTTTAGTCTTAATGATGGCGGGACTACAATTTTGATTAGATTTTTCTTTTTTACTGTTAGAACTCCACTATATTTTTTGTACTTTACATTATTAACATTATCGTTTAATTGTGCCTGAATAATTTCATCTGTGGTTAGAAAATAAGAATATTGTGATACAAAGTGGCTTATTCGGTTCCTTGATAGCATATCAGCTTCATAATTATATTTACCTTTAATGTGCACTATTTCATAATCATACATGGAAAGTTTTAAAGACCATCTAAACAGTCGTCCAGTTAAATGTTTAATATTTTTGAGCCATTGTAAGGCTGAATGATCCGAATGTATTGTGAATTTTTTCCCATGTAAGTAACAATGGAAACGGTCAATAGAATCAACAATCGCCAAGCATTCAAGCTCAGTGACAGCATAGTTTCTTTCGTGTTTTTTCAGTTGTCTTGAGTGAAAAGCTATTGGGTGTAGTTGGCCATTAGGGTGCTTTTGCTTTAGGACAGCAGCAACTGCTTCTTGACTTGCGTCGACAAAAAGGTGGCATGGGTAATTTGGGTTAAAAAGGGTTAAAATCGGTTTTGATATGAGTTCATCTTTTAGTCTTTGGTAGGAATTTTGACATTCTTGGGACCAATCCCATTTTACATCCTTTCTAAGTAATTTGTTTAATGGAAGTCTCAATTTTGCATAGTCTTGTATAAACTTCTGATAGACATTTATGGATCCCAAAAATCTCTGCAATTCTTTAACATTTTTGGGTGGTAGTAATTTTTTATTGTTTCAATGTTTACATTATGAGGTGAATATTGTCCTTTAGAAATCTCATATCCTAAAAATTTTATTTCTTTCTTAGCAAATTGGCATTTTGATTGGTTTAATTTGATATTTTCCTTTTCACAAATTTTAAAAATTTCTTCTAAATGTTTCATATGTTCATTAAAGGTTTGTGAAAATATTATTATATCATCAAAATAGTTCAAAGCATAATTGATTTGGTATTTATTTAGAATTTGCCTAATTGCTCTCTGGAAGACACTTGGTGCATTTTTCCAACCAAACGGTAGTCTTGTCCATTCATAAAGTCCAAAGTTTGTTGTGAATGCCAATTTTTCAGTGTCACGGTCATGTATTTCTATGTGCCAATACCCTGAAGTTAGATCTAATGTTGAAAAAAATTTGGCATGGGCTAGTTGATCTAATAAGTCATCAATTCGTGGAATAGGTTCAGAATCAGTTTTAGTAATTACATTTAATTTTCTGTAGTCTATGCATAGCCTAGTTTTTCCTTGGCCTTTTTTCATTACTAATGTTACTGGGGCGCTAAATGGAGAATGTGAAGGCTTTATAAAACCTGCTTTTAACAATTCGTCTATTTGTTTTTTTATTTCAGCATTTTCAGTTTGAGATGTGCGATATGGTCGTTGTGCAATTGGGAGCTCTGAAGTTAAGTGTATTTTTTGGGGTTCTAATTTTATTTTTCCAACGTCATATTTATTTTTTGAAAAGATATGGTCGAAAGTTTCTAGAATGTTTTCTAAATGGGGCCAGTCCTCGGGTATTTGCTCTGGTGTTTGGAAGTCCAAGGCATCACCGGGCTCTTTAAATAGAGTTTTCAGTGTATCATCGGGGATACCTGATATCTCCTTTAAATTTTGAACATTATAATTAGTATTTGCTATTTTGTTTGAACTCTCATAATTTATAACTGGATTTCTAATTCTTTGGTTATTATCAACATTTAGGGTTTCAATGTCATTGGAAGAAACATTATACACATTATCTTTCACAGCATTATTGTAAACAGTCCTTTCATAGTACTCAGGGGAGTGATCACATCTTAAATAGTTTCTTTTTACAAAATTTCTACCTTTATGATACCTTCTGTTATTATTTTCAGCCCGATAGTTAAAAAATTTTCTACCTTCATATACACTTTTGTTTACATTTCTAAAGTTACACATATTTTTGTTTTCATAATACCTTTTACCATTATACATGTTTTCACAATAATTTTTACAATTTTCTCTTTGAACATTCAATGCATATGGATTAACAAAATTATTATTATTATTACATAGTATTATCTCTTTATTACATTGGAACACCTTTAATTTTCTTAAATTTATTTCGAGACGAAAAAGTCTCATATGTTCTAAACTTAGCAATACATAAGGTAGGTCACTCTCAATGACCCACATTTCAATTTCTCTAGTTAATTTGCCAATTGTTACATTTGTTTTAATTATTTTTGTTACAGGTACTTGACCATCAGTTTGATTTATTACCATATTTTTTAAATTTAATGTTTTAAAACATTTTACCTCTTTAAGTAATGATTGTGAAATTATTGAAATTGTACTACCGGTGTCTAATAAGAATTGAAATGTTTGTTCACTCACCCGAGCTTGGATCGTAAGTCATCTGTTATTTGCATAGTATCCTCTATGGTTATTTTGGTGTCTTCTGTTATCTTCTGCACTTTGATAGTGTCTCTGTTCATCATATCTTGACGTATTGCTGTAATTTCCTTCATTTTGTCTTCTGGGTTGATCATAATTAATCCACCTTCTTCTGTAGTGTGGCTCCGAATTTCTGCGCTCTGTCTCACTGTCACCGAAGTTTCGACGATCGCCGGCGATGAAATCTGTTCTTCTTTCCGGAGCGATACGCGGTGCGGACCGAGGTACCGGCAAATGTAATTTTTTCGCTTTTTCCAGCCATTCGAAAGGGGTTCGTATCTCTTGCAACGAGAGCAAAGTTCGTATGTTTCTTGGAGCGTCTAATGACAGTGTCTCTATGATTTCACTGTCTGTTTTATGAAGTTCTTTTCCCAGTTCTAGTTTTTCCTTGAAATACTGAAAAAGGTCATCATTGTCATTTAATTTTAGTGTCCTAAACCTTGTTATCAGTTCTTCTCTGCTCTTTGAAAAAATGGACAGCAGTTGTTTTTTAATATTAATGTAATCTTCTTTATATAGTTCCGTGGATATTATTACTTCTTGAATATCTTGACTTAAGTAGCGCATTAAATTTTCTTTTTTCCATTTCTCATTTAATTCAAACGTGCTACAACTCTCTTCAAACAACTGGAACCATTGAAAAATATTTTTGATACTTCTGTTATCGAATTGTGGTATTGGTAATTTTATTTCAGGCATGTTTTTTCTTTCGAACGGTTTTTCTTTCAATATTGCTTCTTGAATTTTTCCTGTGCAGCCTGGTATGTTTTTTAAGATAGGTTTCTTGTCATCATTCGCTTGATCGACATTTTCATTTCCGGTGTTCATTTGTTCTTGAATCCAATTGTCATCGACTATGATTTCGTGGAATTCTGTTTTCACTTCAGTCTTCGATGCCATGGTGTATTATTATTATTATTATTATTATTTTTAATTTATCGTCGTTTCATAAATTTTCGCACTGTCGTGCTAATCCAAAAGTGAGGCGGGTTTTTTTTTCTGCGTAGTTCTTTTTAATCCTGCGCGGCTCTTGACAGGCGTGTGGTTTGCATTAGCAGTCATCATGTTAATACTGGTGGCGAGTGGTAAGTAGTCTAAATCCAATTAATAAACATAGTTCAAGCTTTTCCAATTTATTTCATTTTCCAGCAACCACTGATCCAAGTAGCGCATATTTGAGCTCTCGCCATTTTCAAATTAGGGACCCAGCTGACACGCGTCCACTAGCAATGAATTAAATCCCGCCGTCTGATTACACGCTATTGTTTTTCTCCATCCAAAGCCACCGCGCATGTCCACATGATCTCTGTGACGCATACACCGGCGTTGAACCATAGGCGTGGCCACAGATGTCAATCAATCCAAAGGGAATTCCCCCGATTTCTCTCGATGTATTTCGAACCAAGATATGAGAATAGTGGCGAATTACGCCACGACAATAAATTAATTACTAAGCCCCCTTTAAATTTAGAATAATTATCTCGTTCCCGCTTAAGTCCGACATATATATATATATTATAATAATATGAACAATTCAACAAAAGCATAAAATTGAAAAGCGGGCATAGACTTCAAACAAATTAACTTAAAACTTACCGTAGCGTTGAAAACTTACAACTTTGGATAATTTATTTTTAGTTATATATATATATATATATATATATATATATATATATATATATATATATATATATATATATATATATATATGTGTGTGTATGCAGGAGGTAAAAGCCACCATGTCCCGTTTTTTACAAATAGACTGTTTAATATTTTTCTTACATATTTTTACAGCACATTTTAGTGTTGCAAGTCACTAACTTGTACACTTATATAGATGAAACTAAGCCAATTGGAAAGGGCGCAATGTCTACTCGTATAGATGCAAAGGGCACTAAGGGGATTTTAATTTAACTCTTCTGTAAAATTCAGTCATTGTGACTTAGTGCCTTTTATCTATGGTACACACACACACACATTATATATATATATATATATATATATATATATATATATATATATATATAAACTCAAATGTGTAAGATTTTACTGCTCGGTTTTATATAAAGTTTTATTATCTCGCCGATCTTTTATTAGTTTCTTCGCATGCACAAATGATAGTAAGGGGAGTGATACGCCAACAATAGATTGGGTCGCTGTTTGGAGGACAGGGAGCTCCCCTCAATGTGTGTGTGCGTGTATATATAAATATATTAAGCATTTCTTTACTCACTATCACACAAGCGTACTTACACGTAGAATCAAGATCATTAGTATATAAAAGCGTAAAGTAATCAAACTTAGAGTTGTTAAATGTTAAACTCAACCCCCCCTCCCCGAAAAAAAAAGAAAAATCTTTCATGATAGAAGAATGTAAAATTAAATAAAACTTTTAACCTCATTTTAACCATGATGGCATATTAGCTAATTGTGTTAACGGTGTATTGCAGTTAATCATTTAAAAATGATTTCTTTACTCTCAAAACTATGCTAATCCTCTATACACAATACAATTATCTTTTCTAATTGTATTCTTACTTTATGTTTATACCATTGCCTAGCTTTATCTATCTATATATACCTATATATATCTATTTATGAAAAAACTCTTACCGATTTCTATTAAAATCATGCGTTACGCATAGATATATACACCCAATATTTTAATATAGCTCTAGAGACGCTACATTAACAAACAAGTAGGTTGGTTTCGTTTTTGTAACGCTAAGATCATCTTTTGTTTTACAAGGCAAAATAAACAAGGTTTTGTGAAGTCCCAAAATTGTTTATAAGTGCACGCACGCACGCATGCACGCACAGTCCTTTTTTATTTTTTGAATTATTATATGTGAATCCCATTCAGTCTTTAATTGAGTGAAATACTCACAACAAAAAGGACAATATTGATTTACTTTTGCTAAATTTTAAATTAGCATGATATTTGTAGAGCGACTTTGAAGCATTTTTTACCATCTACAGTACTTAATGCTGTTTTACTTTCATCCACGCCTCAGTCTATTTAAAAAAAAAATGAAAAATCAGTAAAGAAAAATCAGTAAATTATATAGAGCTAAAAATATTAGAGTTCACAACATCAGTGTAAAGAACATAAGGGTTCTTTCAGATTTTTTTTGTAAATAGAGATAGCTGAGAGAAAAAAGCTGTAATTTGGTTTGGGGACACAGTTTTACATTTAAGATTAAAACAAGAATGAACAATAGTAATAATTTATGTTTCATGCGAAAAACACACTAAAAGTTATTCGCCCACTTTTATCAATGAATTTGCATAAAGCTCTATCAATAAGAGAATTTTTTGTCAATGTACATTCCTACTTTTCAAATATGGGATAATTAAAAAAAAAACGGTAAATCCTTTTTTCCCAGATCGGGAAAATTTGCTGTAAATAAACTAATTTCCCTATGTCTCTATTGTGTATATATATATATATATATATATATATATATATATATATATATATATATATATAAAAAGTGGATAACTCTTAATATATTAGTTGTGTTAAAATAACTATATCATATTGTCATACCATTGGCGGAATGTTGTCTAATGGCATTTAAAACTTCGAAATAATAGGAAAACTGTTAAGACAACAACTACTATTTATAAATTGATATAACTTTATCTATTTTACAAAATAGTCCAACATGCTTTTATAAAAATTCTTTACCTTAACAAATGAAATACATCTATCTCAATACTATCCACATTAATTTTTTCACTGCTTCTTAGTATGTACTTCTACAACGAAGTAGTCTATATTCTCAGAAATTTTACATATTCGAATGAAATATGATAAACCGAAACGCTAACTATTATAATGACAACGAAGTATTTTGCTGAGGAAACGGGATACTTTTGTAAACACAAATAATTCTACTTATTCGTCATTACTTGTATAAAGTGACAGTGAAACTATAAATATATATATATAAACAAACCCTGAACTTCGAATTGAATGATTCTAAAAATATTTAGAGAGAATTCAATATTTAAAGTGAAGAAGTGAATTTTAATATGGAAGCCGAATTTCATTCGAGCTAAAAAATAAAAATGGATTAAGTAAATAAATAACATTATTTTTCTGGTACATACATTTTGTCAGGGAAATTGAAACTTTTTATCATAACATTTTTAATCTAACCAAAATTATTTAATCTCCTTCAAAGTTAGTTATCAAAGTTAGTTATTTTGTGCCTACATTGTTTTTAAATCATTAACTAAATAATTTAGAAACAGAGTGCATTTATGGAAATAGTGTACATTTACGGGAATACATAGAAAATGTATGAAGGAATTTAATTTTTTTTTCTGTATACCGCAAACGGTGCAGCAATTTTATGCTACATAAAGTTTAATCATTTTTAAGGTTGATTTATTAATAAGTGAAATACTTTGATGCTAGAGATCTTTTAAAAAATTAAAAGAGTAACAAATGGTAATCTTAATGACAATGTAAGATTTTGACTGGTGACTGAAGGTTTACAGAACTGCAATGAAATAAGGTAATTATCAGTCTTGCTCTTTTTTCTAATCAAATGATGAAGAAACACGTTCTACTTAGAAATTTCTTCTATATGAATTTTTAAGGTTTTAAATTCTAGTAAAATACTTGCTCTACTTATCAAATTTTAATTATTTATCAGACTTTCGAGCTTTATACTTTTTTATTCGTTTTGATAATAAATAATACAACTTAAGCTGCTATATATTAGATAAATCTTGAATTATGTGATCTTTTTGTTTCTCGGTTAGTTCGTAAACATTTCTAATAAGGAGCAACTTGTTGTAAATGTATCGGACACACATATTTTTTTTTCACATTTTATATATTTAAAACCATATTTTCTCATGCTGATATAGATGGTTTCAGAAGTAATATTTACCAGTCACTAAACGGAGGGGAGTTATTGACGGTTCCCCCGGCTATATGATAGCAGAACATTTCTATGAGACCTTCCCGTAGTTCAAACAGCATAGAAGCGAAAAAGCGATTACTGTTAATTTTTACAGTGAAAGTTTTTTGTATTACTTTATCTTCAAAGTTATGTACCTAATTATACCAGAAAACCTAAAAAAATCTGCAATAACGCTAACAGGTAGTCAAGATAGGAATTATGAGGTAAATAAACTACTTATGGAAACAGGAAACATAATGAAGTATAACGATCAGTTTTGTTTACTAGAATTAGGAAGAGAAAGAAAACGTTGAAAGGCTATAGTTTGTAGGCGGTTTGGACAGAGAAAATGAGAATCGTCTATTAACATTTTGTGGTCACACACACTAACACTAGATAGACGGCTACCGTTATTTTGACGGTTTCGGACATACTATTGAGCGCTATGTCTGTATTTATGTCCTCAGGCTTCTGAAATTTTATGACTTTTTCTAATTTTACGAGAAATATTCACAGACATTTACAAAATTATATTCGATAGTAAAGAGGGGAAGAAGATGTGTTGTATACCTACCAAGACTGAAAGCCGTCAATTTGACGGCAATATAGAAAACAGGCAGAAATCTTTAAAATAATACCGGAAAAAAGTTAGTTACTTTTCGTCTCTTCCCCCTTGTGCAAATAACAGAAATATTGGCTCTTCGGAAATATTGGTGTTGAAAAATAAGGACTGTACAAACCATGCATATATTTTTTACGGATAAACCATACCAGGTTGTCAGCTCGGCCTACCTGCATAAAAATATATCTAAATATATACTAATCTATATATATAAAACTGTTCCGTAACTGACTGACTGACTGACATACAACGCACAGACCAACCCGCTGGACCTAAAGAGCTGAAATTTTGCATGGCGATTCTTCTTATAGTGTAGGGGTGCACTGAGAGAGATTTTTGAAAGATTCTTCTTAGATTTTTTTAAAATTAAATTTTTAAGCTGTTTTTATAACTTTTTTTAAGTTTGCATTTAAAATAATACTCTGAGGGTTATAAAAGGTATATCACGAGATAGATCATAAACATTCCTTTAAAATGAAATCTTCTTCGAATCTTTACCTCCATTTCCTGATTTTTGGTGCATTTTTAAAGATAAATGTTAAGAATTCAATTTATTAAATGCTGATTACGTGATTTCTTTTTCTGGTACTTTAAATAAATTTATCGTCACGTGCATAAAAACTAAATGCACACAAAAAAATTTTTTTTCTTCTTGATAATGCGGCAGACGATTGGACATTAACCAAAAAATATTAAAATACAGTAAAAGAAATGTTCTACAAACTGTATATATATTAACTGTACTAGATTCTTTAGTATTCTTTATATTAGATTTAATTTTAATATTTTCTTCTACATTATTTTGTCTATAAAAATATCCCTTACGATTTTTTTATAAATATATATACACACACACACACACACATATATATATATATATATGTATATATTTACATCAATTGTATACATTGATCGTCGTATTTATTATGTATATATATATATATGTATTTATTTATTTATTTTGGCATTAATTGCATACATTGACCTTTGTATTTAATTTGAATGTACTCCGTAGGGAATTGTATTTGAATGTACTCCGTAAGCACGGGTTTTCAGCTAGTTTATTATATATTGGCATGAAATAGTTCAAAATTTAAAGTATTTAACCATTTAAAAAAACATTAAATATTTTAAATTGTTGATTTTATTTTTAACCGTCAAAATGACGGCGTTCAGTCTTTTTAGTAATAAAAAAATTCCCGCCGTTCTAGTGTTAAATAACGTCAGGCATGCAGTCCTGCTCTTTCTGCGCTTCAAAACAAACAGTATCCGTCGTTTTTCGTCACAGTGAATATCCTTTTCAAATTTCATTAGTCAGCGAAAATAGGTATGTAATTCTCTCGTAAAAATGTAGCGGCGTAAAACGATCCTTTGTGAAGGAGAGGAAAACTACACTAAAGAGGGAAATTGTAATCTAAAAATTTCAATATTGTTTAAATTTCGGTTCGTCATGAATAGTTGCATTTAAAACCATGATACTTAGAAAGAAAACACGTATTAGTAACGCAGTTAGATAACAGAGTGCAACAAAACTTTTTGCATCTCGTTACAAGATTGCTTTAGCGGTAACTTTATGTATTTAGAGGTTGCACTTTTAGGAAAATTCAAAAGATTGTTTTTAATTGGATCGAATGTATTATTTATTGGTCCGATTCTTCTGAATACCAGGTGTTTATCAGGGAATACTCTCGTGCACTTTGTTCAGGCGAGTTGTTTACACGATCTACTTTAATTTCCGAAGGGTTATAAATATACTCATGTCTGTAGACTTTTTAACTTTGTTCAAACCCTTTTCTAAATATTTAAATGACAACTTCTCGATAGTGAAAGGTAAAAATATTAGTACTGTATATATGCCAGTGGTTTACAGTCACGCACTTATATAAAGGTGATGAATTTGATGCAAACGGAGGTGACGGAAACATGGAGAAATCGATTTATATGTCCTTAATCTTTTTAATCGACCTGTGTATGCACGTGAAGGGTTAACTAAGTCATGATAAAACGCAACATTTACATGTAAAATTCGACACACGTGACTACCATTTGGGGTTGCATTGTACAGGTATTCATCTCTTGGGAATCGAATTCGAAAATGTTTTCTTAACGATTGCTGTAGTTTCATTGAAAGGCTGTGACTTTTTAACGTAGGATTACGTTCCTCCATAACGGTCCTCCGGGAAGAAAAAAAGTGTCCGTCCTGCGTCGCGAGTTATAATTTTGACAGCTCGCCAAACCCAGTAGCAGTAAACAGTTAAACAGAAATGTACCAAAATGCCTAAAAAAGGGTAAGCAACGATAAGTAATCCTATGTTAATAACCGCGGTAGTTTCGTTAGAAGAGACTACCTGTTTTTTTTTTAATTAAAATATTTATTTTTTTAATCCCTACACCTCTTTGACTGTTTATAAGAAACAAGGAATGCTATATAAAGCCGAAGAGCTTTCCGTAAAAGAGTGAAATTTTTACCTAAATCTTGTTATATCTTTAATTAGCTGAAAACCCGAACTTCGCTACGGAGTACATTCAAATTAAATACAACGGTCAATGCATGCAATTAATGCCAAAAAAATAATTATATACATATTTATTTATAATAAATACGACGATCAATAAATACAATTGATGTAAAAAGAAATATATATTTCTAAAAAAATAGTAAGAAGTATTTTTATCGACAAAATAATGTAGAAGAAAATATTTAAATTAAATCTAATAGGACATACTAAAGAATATAGTACCGTTTGAGGAACATGTATCTTTTACTGTATTTTAATATTTTTTTGGATAATGTCCAATCGTCTGCCGCATTAGCAAGGAAAAAAATATTTTTTTGTCTATTTCCTTGTTATGGACGCGACGATAAATTTATTTAAAGTACCACAAAAAGAAATCACGTAATCAGCATTTAATAAATTAAATTCTAAAATTTAATCTTTAAAAATTCACTAAAAATCAGAAAATGGAGGTAAAGATACAAAAAGACTTCATTTTAAAGGAATTTTTATGATCTTTCTCCTGATAAAAATTTCATAAACCTCAAATTATTATTTCAAATGCAAACTTAAAAAAATGTTACTTAAGCAGCTTAAAATTTAATTTAAAAAAATCTAAGATGAATTTTTCAAAAATCTTTCTTAGTGCATCCCTACACTATAAGAAGAATCGCCATGCAAAATTTCAGCCCGTTAGGTCCAGCGGTTTGGTCTGTGCGTTATGTCGGCGAGTCAGCGGTATGTCGGTGAGTCAGTCAGTCAGTCAGTTACGGAACTGTTTTATATATATAGATTATTGAAATCAAAACATTCCTGAGTGTTTAATACACCCATTTGACGTTAAGATTTCCAAACAAAAGCAAATCTATTGAAGAAGAATCCATTTTTTTGATTAATGGAGGATGACAGGATGAGCACGGAACTTTCGAGGCTGCGGAAAAATCACAAATACTTACATTACTCTTGAGATATAATGTGGGCCAGAGAGACAGACTCCTTCCAAAATTTACGAAGTCTTTGAAGGTAGCGTAAAAAAATGTCTGCTATAGATTTTGGAATTAATATAATTTAGAATAAATAATACAGGAGGAATATTTTAAATGAATGACAAACTAAGTTCATCAGGATAAGAACCTCATTTTTTGTACCAAATAAAATTTTGAGATGGGAAAAATATCTGTCTTCATATTTTGCAGGGAACATTGGATAAAAAATAGAAAATTTTCTTTCTCGGTTTCTATAGGCTACACTGAAATTTTAGAGTTATCCGCTGAAATTTTTTTTATGTAATATTTATAATTTGGAGAGAAATTCACCTCAGTTTTAATCGTCAGTTTTACCTCAGTTTTAATGTAAAGACCTCACTTTTAATCGTCTTTTCTTTCTCTCATTTTTCTTCTCCATTGAAACATCCCAAGAATCGAGCTTAAAACCCTTGTTTATATTTATGATTAGAAGAAGGAATTTTTATAGAAACGGTGAAATTTAATCATCCTTTCTCTCTCTCATTTTTCTTCTCCATTGAAACATCACAAGAATGGAACTAAAACCCCCTGTTTATATTTATAACTTACTGAAAACCCGCGTTTCGCTACGGAGTACATTCAAATTAAATACAACGGTCAATGTATGCAATTAATGCCAAAAAAAATAAATAGATATATTTATAATAAATGCGACGATTAATGTATACAATTGATGTAATATATATATATATATATATATATATATATATATATATATATATATATATGTCAGAACTTAGTTGGGAAAAGAATAATTAATGTAAATTTAAAAGGGTATTGGGAATTAAAATATTTTCGTGGCGTAATTCATCTATAGTTTTCCATATTTCAAGACGCGCGAATTGGGAAAGGGAAATTCCCCTTTTCATTATATAATCTTGCCGCGTCTGTGGATAAGCGTTCGAAGAGAAACTCTTATATAATTCTCCTTGGAGAAGATTTCTAGATTGGGCTCTGCGCATGTGCAGGGAGAGTTGGTGTGCGGAATTGACCGTGAGATTGTGAGAGCGCGGGATTTAATCGTTGCTAGTGGACGTGCGTTAGCCGGGTCCACAATTTGAAAATGGCGAGCGCTGAAACGCGCAGAATTGGAGAGGTGGTTTATATAACATTGAACTGAATAAGCTCTACTTAATTTAGACGATGCTGAGTACTTTTTGAGTGTCTGCCTTCCCTCGATGCCATGGACTGTAAAACAAGAAAATTGCAAACGGTATTTTATAGCAGGCAAAGCCAACGCCTGTCATATATATATATTTATAAAAAAATCGTAAGGGATATTTATTTTTTTGGATAATATCTAATCGTCTGCTGCATTAGAAAGAATTTTTTTTTTGTCTATTTAGTTGTTATGCACGTGACGATAAATTTATTTAAAGTACCAGAAAAAGAAATCACGTGATCAGCATTTAATAAATTAAATTCCAAAAATTAATCTTTAAAAATTCACCAAAAATCAGAAAATGGAGGTAAAGATTCGAAAAAGATTTCATTTTAAAGGAATTTTTATGATCTTTCTTCTGATATAAATTTCATAACCCTCAAATTATTATTGTAAATGCCAACTTAAAAAAGTTACTAAAACAGCTTAAAAATTTAATTTAAAAAAATCTAAGAAGAATTTTTCAAAAATCTTTCTTAGTGCACCCCTACACCATAAGAAGATTCGCCATGCAAAATTTCAGCCCTTTAGGTCCAGCGGTTTGGTCTGTGCGTTGTATGTCAGTGAGTCAGTGAGTCAGTCAGTCAGTTACGGAACTGTTTTATATATATAGATTAGGAGGAGGAATTTTTATAGAAACGTCAACTTTAATCATCCATACTTTCCATTAAAACATCACAGGAATTGAGCTCAAAATCTCCGCTTTTCAGGCAGGTACGCAGTAACATTACATCATCCGATGATATTACAAAAGAATCTCATATTCTTCTTTGTTTGAAAGAGGACAGATGCCTCATAACCTCTGGTCGAAATATCTTTATTCCCGTTAAGCCTTAGTTCAAAGTCATGAAGCACTATCCATACACATATTATATAGACTGGAATAATTTCCTCAGCTGTGACTTCGAACTCAAAATCTCTAGCTTTATCCATAGGAGTTCTGGGACATTACACCATCCCCAATTGTGTAATTTTCACTAGCAGCTTCACAAGTTTAGATACTGACATAGCTGTTATCACATTAAATTATGAGGGATAGTAGTCATAGAAATCTTTAAAAATATAGCTAACCATTATTTTTATATATGTTTGAGTTAAACCGTCCCAATGATAAAGAAAATTAGCACTGAAGAGGGTGTTTACAGTCAATCCTGAAACACCTGGATTAACATAGAAAACCTGTTTCTGAATATCATGATGAAGGAATTAAACAACTTTAAGAAATTTTGGAATTTGTCTGTAAATTTTTGAAGGAGTAGCTTAACTCATTTTACTTAATACTGCACTGAAGAATTTTTTTCGTAATTTGCCAAACTGCGAAGATGTGTTTTTAATATAATAAGCAAAAATAAAAAATATAAATTTTTCTTATTATCAAGTTAATAAAAATATATTTACTTAAGAGAAAAAAGTACGTATTTTCCAGCAACATATCTCTTTGAGATATATTGTGTTAAATGCTTGTGTCGACTCGAATTTCGTAAAATTTCTGTCTTATTCAAGATTTTGTGTAAGGAACAAAGTTGAGTTTCCAGAGTGTACATTTTTACGAAATGGAAAATAACTGAAAATAAGTTAAACTTCCGTATTAAAAAAATAATAATTCATCCTTATGAAGAATTCTTTGAGCTTAGTTTTTTACTGGATCTTGGTTCTACGTCTGTTCCTTTGGTCCTTGTGCATGTAACTAAAAGTACCGCTTTCGTTTTCAAAATTTCAAAAGATTCAGATGTTTTGTCTATAAGATTAACTGCATGAAGTATCTTAAAACGTCAATTTCCTCTCCACTTCTGCTAGCAGAGAAAGTGTGCTTATGCAAAAGAATTAAAGTCCATTAAAAGTAATTCCAAAAATTATGCTTCTACAAATGACAAATAACTAGGATTTCGTTTTGATAACAACGTGTAATTAGGGACCCTCCGAAAATGAGTGGGAACTAATTGTCTCGAGCATTGATGGTGATTATGATCAAACATCCTTTCGCTAGACTAATCCTTACTTTGATGTTTCTCGTCTATGTTGTTTCTCATATTTTCCTCTTATGCATTATCTTTGTGAATTTTCCTAAGCGAGGAATTTGTGACTTATCAGTGAAAACATTTTATGCTTGGCCAGTCTAATCAAACATATTTCGAAATCCACTTCTTCCTTCTATATTTAATTAATGATCCTTAATCGAACACTAGTATTACGCAGTTCAAGAGATGCATATTAATGTCCGTCTTCAAGATTCCGACTGAGTATGGAATTTAAAGTTTCTATCCTCCTCCTCAGAGATCTTAAAAGTTTTCTCTTGTTATGAGATTTGGAAGTCAAAAGAAATAAGGTAGAATGATAATTTTTTTATAGTGCTACATATTAGTGACTCAATTTTGATATTAAGGACGTATACCGAAGAAAAAAGAAGAAAGATTAAAAAAATTGGTAGGTCCACATCGTGTTGAAATTACGATTGAGTACAATTTTTATGAATATATTTTTGTATGATATAAATAAAATAAAAGCGTTAAGAGTTCGTGTCCACTTGAAGTTGCACTTCTCCGAAGATCCATACAAGCACTCCCAGCAGATATAAACAAGGAGTGAGTTAGTTTTTGAATGTAATATTTTATTCTTTTGCTATTATCTCTCGCATGCTATGTTATATTTATACAGTAGCATCATTAACAGGAAAGGTATCTGCTCCAGAAATTTTCATATTCAACTGCAATGCAAAAAAATTCACGCAAAAAGTCTAAACGTTTTATACAATTGTGGAACTTTTACAAATGTAACAAATACATGTATATATGTTTTTTCGGCGCATAACCAGCTGCTCAATCAAACAAGATGTAATATTTGTGTTTTTTTAAAAAGGTAAGAGAAGAATATAAATAAATTAAACCATTTTTTACTGTTAGGCAGAAAAATTTTATAGTATTAAATAAACACCTATATTCCTGTTTATATAAGCATTAATTCTTTTTAATGGGATTTTAGAGGTCTTTACGCATAAAGTATAAAAAACTCAATATTTTCGAATATCATGACATAATCTATCTTAATAGAAGTATGACGACTTTCGATTTTAGATGAGATTATTATTGAATCATTTAGGCCCGTTTCGTTATTTGCCGATGAATGACACATTTTATTCCAAAAATTTGTTGGCATGATTATTTATGTGCTCAAATACTTATATTTTATTTTACTATTAACTATTACTAGTACTTGAACATTTGACGAACAACATTTAGTTTATGTTTTATAAAACAGGAATTGAAACTCCACTTTCAGATTAAAAAAAAAGCAAAAATGTTTACATCGTTTAAAATTTTACTGTCTGGATTTATAGCATTTACTTCACGTGACTTCAGGGGCTCGAAAATAGAATTACAGAAGAAAAACTATGAAATGTGAACTAAGTAAAAGCTTTAATAGTTTTCTTCAAGTAATTTATTTTAAGAACTAATTTTAACATATTTTACAGCTACGAAAGCTTTTCCTTCATAGATGATTTTTAGCTGCAAGTGGTAAAATAAAAAAAGAAAAGCTTTTACTTTATTTAGCATCCTTTTAATACCCTCATGAACGGTTTCTTATTTTTTGATATCTAGTTAAGTTTTAGTTTGACTTTTTTTCTTTGCATCGAGGTAAACTCACCGGATATGAGATATTCGATATGTTTATCGGATTGTCGAAAGAAGAAAAAAAGAAAACTTAGAAATGTATAACTGCAAGGGTATATTTTAGAGATTTACCGTTAAAATATAATACTCTCTAAAATATAAATATCTACATGAATAGTGGCAAATGATACTACAGCAAATGTTTTAAACCAATGAAGTGGGAGGTATTCTCAAGGAATATAAATCGAAAGAATTCTTATTTTAGAAAAGTAGTTTACATCCAGAAAAGAGAACGTTCAACGTAAGAGAAATCGAGTCTTATTATTGGAGGAGTGAATGCAGTACATTCAGGTTATTTGACACTGGGCACGCTTGGAGAGATTTGAAAGATGAGCTAATTCTGGGCGCGAATCGCCTGTCATACTCTACTAAATGATCCCTTAGAAATTATACGTTGATATTTAGGGCTGTTAATACATCCTTATCACAGTCTTCAAAGGTAGTATTTAAATTTAATTAAAATTATAAGGTTTCGGTAGGAATTCATATTATACAGATATTCACCTCCATTAAAAGCAGTATCTGTGAAATGAAATCCACTAATACGTTCAAAATTGAACTGCGTGAAAGTCCTTTGAATATCATTGATTGAATACAAAGCTATTCTAAAGGCTCTTTAATGGAAAAATATATTAAATCTTATAACATATCTGCCAATCTTTATCCTAAATGTGTATATCATATTTTAATAACCCACTTTACAAATAGATAGCCATATCTCATTATACCTGGCCAATGTTTGCTAAATTCCTCTAGTAACAGCCACCAGGACACATTTACTTGACATACGAGGTATTTCTCATAACTTGGGACATTCTTAACCGATGCATTCGATTAATATCCAGTTCTAATCATCTTTCGGATAAATGATGATGAGAGTGCGTCTAGCAGAAGGAGAGAGCTGAGTTAGAAATATATTGGTGATTATGAGTATCGGATTCAAGTAACTCCCAATATTTGTGATAAGAAAACAGCTTAGATTACCTGAAATGACAAATGTGCGTGCAAATGAAATGTAGGGCACTTAAATATAGTTAAGTTTCAGTAGAACAGAATTCAATCAAAGCAGATTGTGATACAACTTTCTAAGGTCTTCAATCGAAGAGATGAAATAAGAACTGTTCATTTAGAAAGGAGAGAAATTTTAAGGGGGGGGGTAATTATAATATATATTCTTTATTATATGAAGCTAAATTAGTACTAAATATTTATTTATGAGGTCATGTCTATTATATGACAATTGCATAACGAGTAATTAATACCTTTGAACACAAGGAGGTTAGTTAGCTAAGTAAAAATATGTGGCTTTTTTTTGCATGAGTTATAAAATGCGATGTACCTACACTGCTGGCCATCCAAAATGCAACACCAAGAAAGACAAGAGATATCAAATCCATATTTATTCCAGAGATTACAGATAGTATCAATGATAATTGATTGGAAATACAGCATTCTTTGAAATGAGGTAGACAAGAAAATCAGTAATGAGTGTTGCCACCACGTCTGTCAATAACCTCTGCGACACGCCGCGGCATTGACTAAAGGAGGATTTGGATGTGGTGTTTGGGAATGGCAGCCCATGCTGCATCCAAACGTAACCGCTGTTCATCTGTTGTACCCACGGGTGCGGCATGCCGGGCTAGGTGTTCTTCAATCATTGAACAGACATGTTCGATCTGGAGAACAATCAAGCCAGGGTAACAATGCAATCTGGTAGTCTGAGAGGAAATCTTCAACAATGTATGCAACGTATGGTCGCGCATTTTCCTATTGAAACGTGGCCGCAGGTAAGCCCTGAAGGTAAGGAAGGCTGACAGGCTGCAAAATCTCAGAGATATAGCGCCGGCTGGTGAGTTTACCAGTAATGCGTACTAGAGGGGTGCGGTAGTGAAATCCAATACCAACCCACACCATAACACCGGGTGAAGGACCAGTATGACGATGCATAACACAACAGTTGAGCAGCCTCTTTCCACGGTGTCTCCAAACTTTAATCCGACCGTCGTGATATTGCAGGCAGAAGTGTGATTCGTCCGAAAACACAATGTCATGGCATTCGGAATTATATCTCGGCCGAACAGTGCACCATTGCAAACGCAAACGCAAACGCCTGTGGTTTGGAGTCAAAGGTAAGCAAAGCAATGGACGCCTAGCGGACAGTGCACTGTGCTGCAAACAACGTCGTATTGTTCGTGCGGACAACGATTGTTGTGTTGCAGACTGTATTCGTTGTGCTATGGTCGCGGATGTGGCACTGCGCTCCATCAGTGCCATGCGTACAATATGGCTGTCTTCCCGTGGAGTGGTGCGATGAGGCGGTTGCAATCGCTCATGTTGGTCAGTCGTTCCCTCCTGCATCCGATTCCATATTCGCATGACTGTGACTTTGCTACGTCCGACACGATGACCAATTTCTCGGAAGGATAATCCGCAATCTCTATATGCAACGATTCTGCCTCGGTCGAACACCGAAACGTGCTCGAATAATGCTCGTGTTTTTCTCCGAGGCATACTGAAACTGCACACACAAAAAAATCGCACGACAACACTATTCACGTTCATCCAAACGGCTGTCTTCCCTATCTTTATATACAGTTTGTCAGGATCCCTGCAGTCACCCATGATGTGGTCGTGGGCTGCTGCAATCGTTATCATTTGCATATTCCATCGCGGTATACGCATGATGCAAATTTCAAGCTATTTGGTTGCTTCCCTCTTGTTGTAGAAATTTGGATGGTCAGCAGTGTATATCAAGTTCCGTCCGACAGGAGATATTCTTGCTCTCCTAAATTAGAAAGAATATCCATATAAGAATTATTTGCATTAATTTTTTACAGACATTTCTCGTATATACATTATTGTACACTAACTTTTATACTAATTAATATAAGTGTGATATGAGTATTTTTAA
Source organism: Dolomedes plantarius (assembly GCA_907164885.2). Taxonomy (NCBI): domain Eukaryota; kingdom Metazoa; phylum Arthropoda; class Arachnida; order Araneae; family Dolomedidae; genus Dolomedes; species Dolomedes plantarius. The sequence goes on along the minus strand of OU015501.1, from coordinate 21,140,013 downwards.
AGAATCACAGTTTAATGCATATTATTCCCTTATCTGACTATTAAAATGTTGTGGTAGGCCATTTGAGAGGTTTTAATGAAACTGAACATAGCATTTGTGTGATGTAGAGTGTAGAACAATGGTCTGAATCTTTCAAATCCAGTATAATGTACTTTTGGACTTTTATACGGTATCTCCGAATACAATACAAACATTTATATCAATTGCTTTTAACAATCTTTTATTCAATTTTCTTCTATTTACAATTAGTCGAATTTGTCTATCTGTCTCTTGATTTTTTTCTGGAACATTTTTTCCCTCGATAAAACTATATAAGAATTTTTATTACATTTGAAGTAACGTTTACAACACACATTGTAAATTTCAATTAGACTTCAAAAGTGAATTTCTACGGATTTACTTTTCACGTCCTTCTAAACGAATAATGCGCAGTATATTTTACTTAATGAAAAAATTTGACTTAGTGCGTTGTTTCAGCTTTCGGGGTGTATCATCTGAAATTTCAAGATAGATCAGAATTTATCTTAATTTTAATTTTTAACCAAATATTTTTTAAATGTTTTGAAGCATTATTGGGGAACTATTGGTCCGAGTTTACAGGTTGCCATTTCTTTCTTATGGTTGGTGCATTGGTTATGCATTTTGTATAATCCTATACCACCGTCCACAGTCCCATTGTTTAGGGACTATTGATTTTGTCTGTTAAAGAAATATTTAAAATGTTTATGTTAATGATTAAGAATTCGTGTAGAATTTTATCTTATGTTTTATAAATGAAGGATCTCAATCTCTGCCCTTTTAAGGCCCCGTTCTCCAGACTTAATAAATTTACTTGAATGAGTATAAAGTTAGACATACATAGAAATTTCCTGACATCACTCACCCTTCAGTGGCAAAAAAAGGTGGAACTTTGTTACCTTCCAAAAGGATTATATGACATGAAGAGATGTTATTTTGTTAATTAAGGTACCTTTTTTGCTAACACTGTAAGGTTTTATTTTATCTAATTTTAATTAAAAAAACTGTAGCTGACTATGAGTGTACACTATTTCTTACACTTTCATGATTGAATAATTTTTAATCATTATTATAAACAAATAAATGTAATCTTTTATAGAACCATAAATAATTAGTATCCAAAAAAGGCATTTAATAATTTTTATCAAAATGAAGTTTTAAACTATTTGATTCTAAAACTGGATTAATAAAATTCTTAAGACGCATTTCAAACTTTCTGATATATATATATATCCTGGATAAAATCAAGATGTTAATACTTAATCATGACACATTTGTAGGATCCCTAGAATAAAAAATTTTTTTTTATGGAATTCGGAATAATACATTAAAGTTTTTCTTATTTAGATATGTTACTATATAGTTTATCTATTATGCTTTAAATAAAGTTCTGTCCATAATAGGATAAAATACAGTACTTCCCTTCGGGGTACAAAATCTTCTTCCCGAGTTACAGATAATTATTTTTGACTTATTAGCGGAGAAAAGTTTAATTTCGATTGAGAAAATCTGGTAAAATATCTCCCGAGGTTGAGAATTTTCATTATCAAAATAGATATTTCGATTTTAAACTTGGTTCTATGCATTAAAACATAAAGCCACACTGACAAGAATGTTTAACCCGTATGGTTTTTTTTCTTAAATTTCTGATAGATGGAATTTTTCAGTGAGGTACCACCTGTTGCAAATCCATCCCTTTTATAACGCTGAATAATTGAAACAGTTATTGGGCTTTCTTTTCTAGTTTTAATACTAACTTGTAGCAGCGTGGTTAGTCATATAATTGGATGGAACACATCCTAGTAGAAGCGGATTGCTTATGCAAGAATAGACATCGCGCCAGTAGTGATGGAACTTGGTTTCGCTTTTACTATAGGCTTTACAGCATGGTATAACTGACAGGCACGCTCGAGGGAAAGGGAATCCAGAAGCGGAATAACTCTAAATTTTTACTTGACTGACTGACAAATTGCAGTTAATTTGACGATCAAGGAAGGAACTAGTGATCATCTTCCAACATTTGTGGGGCAAAATTAAGATGACTTGAAGATTATAAAATAGCATGAAACGAATCCTGGTAAGAGGGTCAATATACTCACCAGGGTATCCAGCAGCCTTTGGTTTAGACTTCTCCTTTATGAGCTCCTATGCCTATCTTTACTCGTTAGTGTTTCCAAAGGCTATGATTTAGATATTACAATCTGTGGCCTATATCTTATGATCTAGGCGTATAGAGTTCTATCACAGGGCTTCTCAGATACGAAATGCGTCGGACGTTTGGTCTTTTCAAATGCATTGTTAGTAAACGAAAGTCGTCATAAAATACTCAATATTGAAGAGGGGGATAAATACTGATATTTTTCTAAAAGATTAAATTTTTTAACTAATGTAAAATCACTTTAGTTAGCTTTAAAAAAGCTTTTAAATGAATAATATTAAATAAATGATAGATCTTGCTTGGTTATGCCTCGCCTTATAAAATTTAGTTTAGATCGAGTGATTTAACCCTTTGGGTACATTTAACTAGTCACACTTCTTACGCAGTTTTTGCACTGAAGGGAAGAATGACGGGTTTAACTCGTCGAGGGATTCGAAACAATATTTAGGAAATCAATATCCAAGGAGTTAATATCCTGTTTTCAGAAGAAACTTTTTCTAGCTCTTTTAATATCAATTAGGAGACTTTCGTTTTTCGGGATTTTTTTGGATTTCAATTTGAAGATTCTTTGATGCGACATTTAAAGCAGTGAGGTGAAATATGTTACTTTCTGTTTTTACTTTTTTAATGTTTACCAACTATATAAAATGATTGGGGTTCCGACGCAAAGATATTTATAGTCTCTAGAAGTTATTTATAAATTTCATTTGGCTCCAAAACTCTAATAAAGTCCTACCGTTAGCTAAATCAAAATTCTCTTTAGAACTTCCGAAAATAAACTAATTTTAACGGTATGGTGGAACGTTGCCCGTCTGTAAAGCCGTTGACGACTTAAGGAAATTATTCTATTTTTTAGCTTTGGCTGTTTAGAGTATTAAGTTCGTACTTTCAAGTTCAGCGACGAAAGTGATTTGTATGTTTTTCTTTACAGTGCTGTGGAATGATTTGGTGAGCAAAACGACCGACACCCCTTGGGTAATTCCAATTTCAGGAAACTTAAGGCCAGAAGCTTGTTTTGAAAACCTCTACGATCCTAAAAAATGGCTCATTTGAGAAACTAGCAAAGCGTCATAAATTACCGCCATCTTAAGGGCTTTCTGTCATACGGTAATAGTAGAAAATATCTTTTTGAACACAAAGCAAATAAATTCTAGTTCACTATTTTAATAGCTTCTAATTTTTCATTTTTTTAGTCTGAAGTATTATAAATTTTATAACTCTTATCAAAATTTTAACAAAGAGCAGTTTTTTTCCTATTTTTCATTCAGGTTTGACATTATATTTTTTTTTATTACTTAAACACATTCTGAAGCGAAAAAATTCAAATAATAATTTATTTCACTATAAAATTTTGTGAACTTATACTGCCTCCTCCCCTGTCTGTAAAAACACAAACATAGCTCAAGTTTTAAGTACTTATTTCTCACTTGAATTTATGATATGTTGATAGCACTTTGTCTAGCTTCTTTAGTAATTCCAAAGTAAAATACCATTCTAAACATTTACCTAATATTAACTTGACTAATTTGGTGCCATTTGATGTATTTAAAAATGTATATATATATACACTAAAATCTCGATCGATCGTTTCCCGAATCATCGTTTTCCCGTATGTGTCGTTCATGTCATCCAGTTCCAACGATACTATTTCTTTGTTATATTCCCGCATTGATCGTTCAGTTCAGACGGTCCCTTAAGAAGCGATAGATCGAGATTCCACTGTATATATATATATATATATATATTAATAACATAACTGACATGTAACATCTTGTTTTAGTGACTGTACATTTGTACATTTCACAGTATATTTAAGGTATAATATTATGTAAATACAAAGGAATACATGATATACTGAGAAATAGAATAGAAAATTTGGGTTTTTAAATAATTATTAGAAACATTTTTCCGTTGATAAAAGCCTTTTATGTATTTTCTAAGTTTAAATAAAAATTGGCGATCACTACCAAAGAGTTACTCGTTCGCTAACCACCGAAAAATCCCGAAGCTACTCTTTTATGTCTTGTGTAACCCTCTCATGTTAACTTAGAAAATAACTTAGACACGTCTTGTGACTGCTGAAATGCCCCAAAAGACTTTTTTGTCAACAAAGTTTTCTAAAAAAATTGGTTTCTCTTACCAACTATCTTTATTAAAGTGCGAATTTCATCTAGAAATACAATCAGAATAATTATGTTTACTTGATACGTTTTAACTGAACTTCAACAGTTAAATGTGCATATACTTAATATTTTAATTCCCCTGTATTTTAATTACTTATCACAAAATATCTTCCGTGATAAATTTGTTATTAAGACACAAATATTAGCGCAATTATTTCCCAGTTATGCAGGTGGTGTTTCGAAGTTCAGAGCGTGCAAGGAAAATCACGTCTTTCCATTTTCATGCATTATTTTATGTATTGTGGGTGTCGGACATATATTAATCATATTATTTGCGCTAGTTTGTTTCAAGATTTAGCAAATTAATTAGTATTGGTTGATTTTAGCCCTTTAAAATTCTTATGTAATTTATATGGCATGTACATTAATGTATTATCGCTTAGTTTAACAGCTATTTCCTTTAAATAAGATCGTTTTTTTTAAAGAATGAAATTAAGTATATACTTAAAATTAAATCCATAAAATATGAACAGATAATAAACATATTTTACTAACTCATATTTTAATATTTTCTGCCAGGAAACGTATGATGAATTTAGTATTTTTTACTCCGGTATTGTTATTTATTTTGCCCTACATTTTTTTAACATTTTCTTATCGTGTAGGAATAAAAGAAAATACAGAAATTAATACAACATATGCTAATAGGTTTACCTCTTGAACTTATAAAATAACTTAGACAAGTCTTATAGAACATCTTCCGCGATGACTTTATTATTAAAACACAAATATTAGCGTAATTATTTCGCAGCCTTGCAGTTGGTGCTGAGATATAGGTGTATATTACACCTATAAGTTATTCATATAGGTGTCAATAATTTTTCATCGAGTTAACGATCTTGAGACATAGTGCATAGTTTTTTTTAATTTTTAAAAATAAAAATTAAAATTTTTTTTTCTGTTACGAAATTCGGGAAATAACCCTGAGTATTTAGTATTTAATAATAAATGAGCATAAATCTCATTTCTTTTAGATAAGTGAAGAAAATATTGCATCAAATCAACTAGTCAACTTAACAAATAGAAGCAAGTGCTTTGTAAAATTAAACAGAGATGTAGAGTAGTTAGAAAATTTAAAAAATTTCATGAAACACATTTTCATTTATTAATTTTAAGGCTGTTGTGTACTAACCCTATTGGATTCACTCACCTCAATGTTAGCCTATGGAGAGAATGTGTCTACTATTTACAGTTACATAAAGGCTCATAATCAAATAGCCTGAACTTTTCTGAACCTTGCAACAGTATTAATTTTGTAAATTTCGGCCACAAAAGGAATTTATGAGCGTTTAAAACACATTAGACCAGATTTCCCCGAATAATTTAAATTAAAAATATTTGCATTAAAATAATGAAAAATTCCCCTGGGCATAAAATGTCTTTCTCTATTAGGGAGTACAATTAAAAAAAATATATTTAATTCCAAGTCGGCAATCCTTGGGCAAATTTCCCCCCTAGGTTAACATTAAGGTGAGCGAATCCAATAGGGTTAGTACACAGCAGCTTTAAGGGATGGAAAGAGAATAAATTTTGCTGACATGTATTTATACTAGTATACATGGACGAATGTCTGTAAATATACTGGAGAGTACAGGCAGTATATGCGTACCTATAATGCTTTTATATATCTGTTACTTAATAATGAAAGTAAATGTATACTAATTGGAGTAACGCGAATTAAAAATTGGACAACTTCCAATAACGAAGGAAATGAAATAAATATAGCAAGACTTCAAGATTCTGCAGTTATTAATGGTATGGAAGAAAAAATGAAATCGTAATACATTTAAGTATCTCTCATTTATTATTGAATAATACATAAAGTTAATCTTTTCCTGTGAAATAAGACATTTAATATTAAAAATGATTGAAATTGGTTAAAACGTAAGAATGATTCATAATAATGGCATTTAAATATCAATCACAGCTTTAATCTGAGGGTTCGAAGCATTATAAAAGGATGCCGTACAGTTAAGGCGACAATGCACCATGAAAAACTTTTTTTATTATTCATCAACCAATTGCTATGAATTTTGTATACTTATACAGTGTTGTTTAGAGATGAAAATTCTAAATTTATAAGAAAAATCAGAATGTAATTAATTAAGATATTAATTAAAATCAGTTTGTTAATGTCTCTATTTAAAAATGCTCCATGCGCATCAATTTTTGTCTTAGATATCTGATTTTCTTTCTTAAGGTAGCTTTATATAGGTACTAGCTTAAAACCCTCACTTCGCTACGGAGTACATTCACATTAAATACAACGGTCAATGTATGCAATTAATGGCAAAATATATATATCTATAACAAATACGACGATCAATGTATACAATTGGTGTAAAATATATATATATATATATATTTATAAAAAAAATCATAAGGGATATTTATTTTTTTTTGGATAATATCCAATCGTCTGCTGCATTAGAAAGAAAAAAAAAATTCTGTCTATTTAGTTGTTATGCACGTGACGATAAATTTATTTAAAGTACCAGAAAAAGAAATCACGTGATCAGCATTTAATAAATTAAATTCTAAAAATTAATTTTTAAAAATTCATCAAAAATCAGAAAATCGAGGTAAAGATTCGAAAAAGATGTCATTTTAAAGGAATTTTTATGATCTTTCTTGTGATATAAATTTTATAACCCTCAAATTATTATTTTAAATTCAAACGTAAAAAAAGTTACAAAAACAGCTTAAAAATTTTATTTGAAAAAATCTAAGAAGAATTTTTCAAAAATCTTTCTTAGTGCACCCCTAAACTATAAGAAGAATCGCCATGCAAAATTTCAGCGCTTTAGGTCCAGCGGTTTGGTCTGTGCGTTGTATGTCAGTGAGTCAGTGAGTCAGTCAGTTACGGAACTGTTTTATATATATAGATAAAAGTTACTAGCAATATTTGATTTACAGTCATATTTATAAAAACTAGAAAATAAATCTATAAAAATAGGTCATTTTATGCAAAATTTTTTACTGTACAAATTTTAAGTTGTTTGAAAATAGTATAATGAATTTATTAGTAAGTTTTATTCTAACATATATAAATAATCATTTTATAAAATTTTATGAAAATTCAAGAAAAATTATGATGCATGGAAGATTTTGAACTTACTGAAACGACATGAAAACTTGTTTTGAGAAAATAGCATTTAAAGTTTCAATTTGACAACAGATCCATTGTAACAGCATTTGAAAAAATTCTTATAACTCGGTTAATAATGATCGGATCAACATACTTTTTTTTAAATTTAAAGGTGATGAGTTACAGAATCATTTTCTGAAAGAAACAAATATCGTTTTGGGGACATCTTTTTGTCAATCTGAAGGTCCATTGTGGCCTTAAAAAAGGTAAAATATTAAAAAAGCCAATATAACAATATAGAAAAGTTGGTTTTAGTTGTTTTAAGGTGTGTTAAATAAGCAGATTTTCTGCTTAGTTAATTTAAGGCAGAATGCTCATAGACAAAAAAAAATTTGTATTTTAGTCGAAAATAATGAGAACCAATGTAAAAGTCGAGCAATAATGTTTTAAAATTCTTTATGCAACAACAATAGTAGAAAAAATCCTTTAAAGTTGAAATAAAAAAGTGAACGAAGAATATAATGAGTAATTGTTTAGCTATTGAATAATTTTAACTGATTATCTGAATGGGGTATTTTCCAATTTTAGAATAATAGTAAATTATTTTAATTAATTAAATTAATAGTAATATATTCAGTAATATTTTACGAAATTATTAAAGTTTTTTATCACCGTGAAAAGATGTTAGATTTTATTGAGTATAAATTTAATGAAGAATTTCGTTTTTAAAGGGAAAAAGGAATTACAATTAAATTTGTCGGATGGAATAAGTATTTTTTGTGTGTGAAGCAGAAAGAAAAGCATAAAATGATATTGTCAATGTTCCACAAAATGTTCTTATCAATGCAAGAAAAAGTGAAGTTCATATTAATTTATAAATAAAATATTCATCCATTGTTAGATACTTTGGTCCATTCTTCATTGTAAGCGCAAAGCATTTTCCTTAATTCTTGGTAATAAGGTACATTAAAAATATTACAAAACTGAACCTCTACATACCTTAAGTACTAACTTTGTTTTAAAAATTTTTAAAACTTCCGTGACATTTTATATTTATTAGCCTAAACTAACATCACAGTTTACTAAAGTCCGTAAAATCCCAAATAAAAAATAGCTAGATCTTCAAGTGATTAACAGACACGTGCATCAACATCTTTGTGTATGACCTATGTATTTTAATTGCGATCGTATTTAAATCTGAAATTCCTATGGTTTAATAGCAAAGGATTATTTGATAATTTCTATCATGTTTAGAAGTTCATAGTACATTCTTAATCTGACAATTTTTTGTAACGAATAACATCACTTAACAGATCAGAATGAAAACATTATCGTCAATATTACTGAATGAATATTGAATGAATAGCTCAACAGAATAAAATAATTCATGTAAATTGCAAAAAAATAAGGATCTTTTCGCAGATTAATATATGTAAGCGTAAGCAAGGTTTACGTTTCAGAGTAATGAGTCCTCAACTTTCTTTAAAATGTATGCAAATAACTATCTACAATTAAGCATATTTTAACACCTTTAGGTTTTAATTTAATGATTACTGAATAATTTGATTACAGAAGCTTGTGTTGGAAATTTATAGGACAAATCAAACGGTTTTCTAAAGAATTATGTTTCAGATCATTCATTTAAAGCATACACTTTCATATTTAAATATCGATTATTTTTTCCTGAATAATTCGGATTTCTTTTTTAATGATTGAGGGTAAAATAAGAATTAGAGAAATATTAAGGAATATTTTCACTTAAAAATCAAATAGCACACATTTTATTTAGCGTTTACATTTTGTTATCAAATAAAGGATGAAGATTTCTAGTCTTCTTTTTGGGTGTTTTATTGCAAAAATTATAAAATAATTTATGAATGTAAATGTTTTTTTTTGTTTAGTTTGATAAATTATATTTTAAAACTTGTTACTTAAACTACAAATTGCGTAAAATAGTTTTAATTTTCAGGGCTTAAAATTGACATTTTTGAATACGATTATCGTTTGAATTGTCATGGAAACATATGCAATTTGTCTATATCTTTTTTGATGATAATTTAGTAATAAATGCGAAAGTATTTGTTTGCAAAATTAGAAAACTTCATACAATCTCTATCAAAGTTTTAAACAAAGGTGATGGAATATATTAAAGGCTTTAAACATTTGCCCATATTTTAAAATAAGTTTAGGTATTTTGTATGCATATGAATATGTACAGTATGAATATGTATTACATATGAGCGTATATCATCAACAATGTTGTCATGTATTTATTCAAATACTGGCCGATAAAAGAGCAACGTGATTTCATTCTATGGGAGAGGTAAAATAAGAATTAGAGAAATATTAAGGAATATTTTCACTTAAAAATCAAATAGTTTTTGCTGTTGTTATGATTCTTCCTCTCGGTCTAGATAGCCTAGACCAAGTCCAATAAACCGTGTTGAATAACTCACGCAAAAACATGAGCCTTTTCGTCCAAGAGTAGGCCCATAGAGACACCAATACATTCAATATTATAGGAAGAAACAGAAGGAGAAAGTAGTTTGTAATAAGGTTGAGTGGTTACACTTAGATCTCCTATTCTTCATTAAAGACCTCTATGGGTAAAGCTCAAAGGAATAAAAAGTTGATAGCAAACACACATATTTGTATCTTATATAAATCAATATAAAAGACAGCACCTTTATCATCGCAAGCTATATTTTTAATTTTCAGCGGTTTTTTTTTTTTGAATCAGAGAAAAGTTTCAGAAAATCATTGAGAATACATTAAAACGTATGAAATATTTATGATATGTTAATTTATCCTTGGGCATGGCTGATAACCACATATTTTATACAATCTCTCTCTCTCTTTCATACTGAATATTTTTGTTTTAACTCTTTAATAAAATTAGATCAGTATTCATGTTATTCGTTGTTCAAAATTAGTTAATTTAGAATGTATAATACAGAAATACACAGCAAGTATAAAGTATATTTTTTACTTCAATGATTTGCTTGTTCCATGAAACGAAATGAAATTATTCAAATATTTGCAGGTATACAAAAGTTTTATGCTCTGAATAATATTTCTGCCATAATTTAAGGTAAACGATAATTACTGTTTTCTGAATAAATCCATTATCTCAATATTTTTTTGTTTTTAACTAACACCTTAATTAGCTTTACTAATAATTCTGAATGTACTAATCGTTCTTTTCTGTTTTTGATGTGAAATCAAACAAGGGTTTCTTACAAAGGAATTGTTGAATAGCTCAGAAATTACATAAGCTTAAAAATATTAAGGCATGAATGACTCGAGTAAAGAGGAATTAGTACTCAAGTTTCTGAGAAAACAGCCTTAAATGGAGGATTATGTTTAATTATCACATTAATAAAGTACACAAATATACCAGTTGAGTTATCAGTATTAGTTTAATATGTTATGGAATTTTATTGCCATTAAAAAAGGATTATTTTTACGAAATAGTTACCAGTGATTGCAGTAGCAACATAACTTGAAGTTATTTCTAACTCCTCAAAACGTTGGGGAACAAATGTGAAATTGATTCTCTTTTTCTCATTGCGGGTACGAAAGGTTAAGGATTGTGTAATACAGCACAGATGATAGTGATAGATATTTATCAAACCATTTAAAATCCTATAACTTACTGGAAACTTGAGGTAAACGTATACATTTTTTTATTGCGGTAGTTAAGAAGCTATGTGCTCCTCCTATTAAAATCATTTGTTTAATTTCGTACTACTTTTAGCAAGCCCTATGAAATATGAGCAGATCTAGCGGACCCATACCACTAACTATGAACTTCACTCTGCCAACCTCTAACTCACTGAATTTGTTCCTTTAGATTCCCTAACCAGGGACAAAAAAAAACCTCTGTCTCCGTTCACAGCAGTCTCACACATGTAGAGTTACGATATGGCCTGATCTTTAAAGAATTTGGTTTGGTTTGGTTTGGAGCGCTAGGGGTCAATTTTTGCTACACGAGGGCTAATTAGATCGAAACCTACTGCTTAAAGCCGATTCCAAATTACTACAAACGTCCATGCCAAGAATGCGACTCGAACCCACAGACTCGGTACCAAAGGCCAGCGCCTTAGCCATTCGTCCCTCATCCGGCCTTAAAGAAATTGAATCGTGCTAAAAGTTTTATTAATAACTAGCTGAAAACCCGCACTTCGCTACGGAGTACATTCAAATTAAATGCAATGGTCAATGTATGCAATTAATGCCAAATATATATATATATATATATAAATAATAAATACGACGATCAATGTATACAATTGATGTAAGAAAAAATTTATATATTTATAAAAAATCATGAGGGATATTTTTATAGACAAGATAATGTAGAAGAAAATATCCAAATTAAATCTAATAGGACATACTAAAGAATATTGTATGGTTAATATAGTACAGTTCGAAGAACATATCTTTTACTGTGTTTTAATATTTTTTTGGATAATGTCCAATCGTCAGCGCATTAGCAAGAAAAAGAATATTTTTTTGTCTATTACGTTGTTATGCACGTGACGGTAAATTTATTTAAAGTACCAGAAAAAGAAATCACGTGATCAGCATTTAATAAATTAAATTCTAAAAATTAATCTTTAAAAATTCACCAAAAATCAGGAAATGGAGGCAAAGATTCGAAAAAAATTTTATTTTAAAGGAATTTTTATGATCATTCTTGTTATATAAATTAAATAACCCTCAAATTATTATTTTGAATGCAAACTTAAAAAAAGTAAAAAAACAGCTTCAAAATTTAATTTAAAAAAATCTAAGAAGAATTTTTCAAAAATTTTTCTTAGTACACCACTACACTATAAGAAGAATCGCCATGCAAAATTTTTGCCCTTTAGGTCCAGCGGTTGGACTGTGCGTTTTTTTTCAGTCAGCCAATCAGTCAGTCTGTGAGTCAGTCAGTTATGGAACTGTTTTATATATATAGATAACAACGCCCATTCCTTACAATTGTTTTTTCTCCTGAATTTAGAGAATAAACTAAATGTCAACGCTTGATTTTGGAAATAACTTTTAAAATATTTTAAAACTAATTTGCTATATGATTTTACTTCAAAGGCCATTCAGTATGAGGATATTCAGTATGTTCAGCTTTATAAAAAGAAAAAAAAACCTTTCTTTAAAATTGAAATACGTTTTAAAACACATATTTTCTAGATTGTTTGCAATAGAAAAGTAATTTGTCGATGAATGCTATAAGCATTTGACCTAATTTTATAAAATTCTGCTATTAATGAGTAAATAGCGATACCGGTATCATATAATTACATTATAATGGATATTTTGAAAAAAAGTGCCTTTTGATATACGCTTTGAGCCCGAGGAGATGTGGGATGTCACAGGAATACTCGAATTTCAAGAATTTCATAAACACTGTATTTTCTCTCTTTTTTTCTTTAGGAAAACCCTCCCAGAACCAATACTTTTTCAAAGGTTTCTTCCCATAGTGCATCCTTTTACAAGCGAAATAAAACTCTAAGAAAAGTAGACAAATTCCCAAAGATGTTTGCGAACCAAAACATTCATGTTTCTTTTCACTCTCTCAGTATGGATTCCTTTTATGTATTCGTTGCGTATGATATTTTTCTCTCATTTCCCTTTCACTTTGCTGAAATAAGGAATTTATCTTCTTCAAAATCCCCAATGCTTGCACTGTATCGCCAACAGTAAATCATCATAGAGAAAAGTAAAGCAGAGAAAACCCACACAGTGTTTAATGCAGTGTAGTCATCTGGGATTGCTCAAAATGTAAACAGCATAAAATGCTATTATCATAAATATTGCTATTTAAATTAAAAGTTAAATACTGACATTTTGCTTTGAATTCATGTACCAGAAAACCAGTTTTGTGAATTTACTTTGAGTGCAATGGTTTATTTACTATAGCTCGATAATTTTATTCACAGTAAAATTAATCTAAAAATAATTAAATAATAAATTAATTAAACAAAAACAAAAATTCCATTTAACGGCTAATTACTGTTTTTATTATATTTCAACTTTTTTTTCTGTTTGTCAATTTGATTTAATTACTTATAAGTTTATCTACTGAGACGATTATTTTATTCGTAGCTAAATTAACCAATTATTCATGAAATTATGGCATTAGAAGTATGAGTCTTTCTGAGCAATTAAATAATAAATCAGCTAAAAGTAATAAGTTTTAGGGGGTTTTGGGGGAAAACTTTATCTGATGTGGATGTGTCCAACAATACATGCATATTTTATGATTATACTGACAGAACGTTGCGTAAAAGTATAACAACATACAAAATTTGCAGCCCGCATGTATATACTTAAAAAACTGATTGCATGTATTTATACAACATTTATAATCTAGTATAAATGTTTAAACACACGCACATGCACATACAATGCTCAAACGCAAAATACATAACAATAAATATTCAGCTGATATAATGCATTAATGAAAATGAAGCTAAAAAAATGCATATCGTAAATTTTCGTTTTGGGAGAAATCAACCATATTTTTCAAATACATGCAAGGAAATTTAATTCATCGATACTCATTTAATATCTAGCTGTTTCGATACAATTTTGAAAATTATTTTAAAATCAGCATATATTTTCCCCCAAAGAATATCGTTACTAAATGAAATAACATTTATAAAAGTCAAAGAATTTTTTTAAAGTTTAAAGCAGTATTTTTATTTCTCTTCTGTCTAATTATCAAGCAATTTGCATCAGGGGTTCTCGCTCTGATCTATCTGACACTACAGTTTGCATAATTTTCCAGGCCACTTTGTCATGCAACTGCGTCGCAATCTCTAAGTTATCCCCGCCACTAAGAATTGGTGCAAAAGTCCTTTCTTTTTCACCTGAGTCTTGACATAGCAGTAATCGCTGCCAAGGACATTTAAGCTGCAGTTCCTTACAGCTACTGCATTCGAGTTAAAAGTAGAAAGAGTTCTCTATTCTTAGGACTTCACACAGATATTCGCTTGACTGCTCTGCAGGCCGATTTTTTCGATTCTTCCCTCACTGCTCTCGAATCGTTTATTTTTAAAAATATTCTACGATAAGTACGTCAATGGTGATGTTTATAAATATCATGAATTCAAAACTTGAATCTGATATCGAGGCAGGTAGCATGCGGAGAAACGACTTCTCTTCCAGAAGTTCAAGTCAAGGATGTCAAATAGGGATAAACTGGACTCTCTCGGGCGGCAAAGAGTCTTCTCAAAGGAAGGAAAGTCACGTCGAGAAAAAATTATAAACACGCCTACAGGTCTGTGTCGCCAAGATTTCGTTCGTTGAATCTATTAAATTAGGATTCCTAGAATGATATTAAGTACACCGAAAAAAATGACAGGTGCCTAAGATTCACCTCATATTAGAAATGATTAATACTTGAGTACATTTTATATTCTGACCAAAATTTAGAACATTACATTAAACCTTATTTGTATTTCAGATTGGGGTATTTTCATCCATTTTCACAGGGAAGAAAAAGTGCTTTAATCAGGCAATATCACCAGAATCAACTACCTGTTACTGATAACTGGTACACCGCTCGTAACTTACGATGAAATATACTAGTATGATTTTACCCTCGCTGTTATTTACTGGGACATATTTAACATATTTACGCTGTTATGTTACATTAATCTAGCTCCCAAAACTTAATTATGATACGGGCGTGTTTCCTTGTTCTTCATAATATGCAATTTGTTTTGAGAGTATCAAAACTTTTATTAAAACAAATACCCAAACCCATGGGGTATCAAAATATTTTTGACTGAAAATTGCAGTTGAAAGTAGGAGATAATGTGGTGTTTGAAAGAGAAAGGGGGTGCGTTACAGATATCAGATTAATTGTTTTCTGTAGAAGAATTGGGGTAGAGAGACAGATCGCCCACTTGTTGCATAGCAGAATTGAAAATTTACAAAGCCATTCATTGTACTGGAAATTAAAACTAAGGTTATTTTAAATAAAGACATTGTTTAACTCTAGCTTATGTAAAACATCCTATTAAACTATTACTTGAAAAGTTATTTTAAGAGAGATGTTCAAAAGCAAAATGTGAAAAAAAAATAAAAAAAGCAAGAAAAACAAGTCTATTTTTTAACGAAGATTTTATCTCAGGGAACCTGGCATATAAGCAGCAGGAAAACTATTTAGATTAACTCATAAGTTTATTGCTGTGAAATTTTCTAGGAAAAATCACTCGGAAATGACACAACAACTTTTTGTTATGAAATCCTACAGATCTTAAACTTTGCCAGTTTTGCTACACATCAAGCGATCATCATTTTCTGCAATCTTACTTTTAGTAATGAAACGTTTAAGATCTTTTGAAGCTTTTCATTAAAATTATCTTACAAACAACAGCTATCCTTCCTGTCAAAATATGAGGTGGTAAAAGGCAAAGTGGTGTAAGTCAGTTAGTCAAGTGGTGTAAGTACAAAGCTTTTTACTGCAAAAACTACAAAAAATACCACTATAAATTGCACAAATTATAAATCATAATAATTATTATAATATTGAAAATAATAATTAATTGCAATTCCATGATAAATTGAACATGGAGATTACATTTTTGTCCTTAGCTAAAAAAAAGTTGAAAATGTGACTTACACCACTTTGCCTTTCACAGCCTCATATATAGCAAACTTTAAAATATTAATTCACTAAATATGAATATTTTAGGCTTTCTATTAGCTGATTATATCATATATCAAGATATATAAGAGTTCTTAAAGTTTGCAATTAGACAAAGTGTATCTATCTAAATACAGTATAAAAAACTAGTTAAAAAGACGTAACAAATAAACTAACTACCTGTAAAGGGCAAAAATATTTGAGCATGATTTAAATGTAAAAGGGTTTAACTTTAAGTGACCTTAATTGTTGTTCATTTATATCGACACCTTTCATTTTTCACACAGTTTTATCCACCAGGCAAAGTTTGCTATTACAGATAGTTTTCACTTAAAAGCGAGTAAAGGCTATAAGAAGCACAAATATATACAAAAAATCTCCTTTCGTGAAATTTAGTGCTGTCAATTTTTTTCGCGTTCAGTTTACGCAAACACGTATTCAGTTTCAAGTAGCGATAACAGCTGCTTTAGCGATTTCTACTCATAAAAAAATCACTTGCCTCTTGCTCCAAAAGTGCCAAAGATAACAAAGAAGCAAAATCAAGTGCAAAACAACTTTTTTGTGACGAAAGAGAGTTAATGGGATACCGCTGACAAAAAGGTATGGAGTGAGGATAAAAGCTGTATCCAACTAGTTCCAGGGACGTCATAGTGATTTACGAAAATCGGCTTATGCTGAGAAAAAATACAGGATTTTTCCCCCTTCTCCATGTACTTTTCTGTTCCTATATTTATCTTTACTTTTAGTTGATGAAATAAAATAATAGGCTGTGTGTGAGATTTTATTTCTAACATTTAGGCCAAACTTTTTGAACAAAAATGGTTTCAACTGCTTTTACATAAATATAAACCAAGACAAATTAACTTATAAACTCAAAAATCAGTCGACAAGTACTTTTAATTTCAGTCAAAGCATATTCATCGATTCAAACGTTTATTGAATGGATTATGAGGTTATTTTAATATTATAAGTGATTTTGTAAATTGCTTTTAAAAATTACTTTTGACAGGATATGTGTGTGTGGGTGGAAAGGTGTTTCCGCTTGTGATATATTTTTTAATATTTTGCTACTTTCAATTTTATTTAAAGTTATTAAAATATTAATAGAGAAAATAACTATAATAACAAAAAAGAAAATTACTGAGAACATAAAATCCTTATTTTAACATTTTAATCTATTAACATGTGTTGAATCTACTTATTTTTGTACATTTTTTTCACATCTTTTTCAAAATTTTGCTTTGCGTAAACTAAACCTACATGCATACACTATATTGGAGGTACTTAAAGACCTTATAAAATAATGGAAAACAAATTATCGATATATTTTCTTTCCTAATGAATTAAACTAATTTTCTATATTCATGGCTATCCATTATGTAGACAGTTTAATATAGTTTAATGTCATCTACGTATGGTTTATGATCACATAACTCCTAGTTTCCCTTAACATTAGGTGGTTCAGCAATTTAACCCAATTTAACCAAAGAATTCTTTTTATGTATAAAGAAAAATTTCCAATTTACTTTCGTATAATGGCATGTATCGTTCAACGAGAAATATTAAAAAGAAAAACTTTCGATGCTCTCTGGCTGTCTATCAGGAATGTTAAAAGGATTTACATAACTCTGGTTGCTCCTGAGTTTTCTTAGCAAAATTCTTTTGCATATCTCTGTAAGATAGATTTAAAATCTTCAAATACATATTTTAAACTATTACAGTAACAAAGAAAAAACAAATTTATTTATAAAATTAAATTGGAAGAAATTTTAATGATTAAATAGCAACTGCAAGCTGACACAAAACCAAACGCCTAAAAGCATCTCTGAAGGATTTATTCCCTTTCATCGCATGCCCCACTCAACTCCGAATCGACTTTGACGCAGCATGGACGTATTGCTTGAGGCAAAGGAGTACGTGCAATAGCTTTATACCCTCCCAAGTAAAAACGCACTTATTCAGCGTCAGCAGTCCTTATAGTAATTAAAAA
Organism: Dolomedes plantarius; assembly: GCA_907164885.2. NCBI lineage: Eukaryota > Metazoa > Arthropoda > Arachnida > Araneae > Dolomedidae > Dolomedes > Dolomedes plantarius. The sequence continues at coordinate 21,121,917 of OU015501.1, read as the reverse complement.
TCATGCTCTGAGGAACAAATTAAAATAAAATTGAGATGATATTCAGTAGGTTACGCTTAGAATCATGCTTTAAGGATTAATTGTTTCAGTTTATATAATCAAATTTTTCTTTAATAAGGAGAATAATCTCATACCGGTAGTTCTTGAGATAGCTTTTAGATTTCACAAGATTTTTAAACTAATTTATTACATATAAAAGTTACTGAATTAGTATTTTGTATGACATAGACAATTTATAGAGGAAAATATATTTAACATTTGTACACAATCAACGTAAAGGACTGATGTTTTTTTATACTTTTCAGATAAAAGTAAGCATTTATAGATTTAGAATCCTGAAGTATTAGATTCAAAGATATAACTTGTGGTAACTTACATGAAGAACAAAATGAGAAATACTAATCACTGAAATATCATTCAGTTCGAATATATCTATATTATGATTAACTGAAATTTTTCTTAAATTATACAACTAGGGTTCTGGACTTACCTAATTTTGCGATTATGTTAGCATTCTTTACTTTTAAATGCACAGTTCCTTCTCTTTAAGCACTATAAAGAAATTCCTGGAATCAGGACCTTTCTTATTTTACTTCTATATGGCACTCCTTAAGTGTCGTATCCTTAAAGTTTTTGAGGTTATCCTTAAGTGTGCGCGATATTGTTCCAAAATTCATTCTGAAATGTATAAAGGTCTTTACTAAGTCTAAATTTTTGTATATATTCTTAAAATTTACATGTTTATGTAATATGTCCTCGCAATAAACTATATTTTTATTCTTATTTTTCCAACAAAAACATTTCCAACATTTTCAGATGCACATAATTCAAACATTTAAACTTCTGATGTTTTTATGAGATCTATCAGTACGATTGCATGATTTAATAAAAAGAACAACTCTTAGATTTTTCTTTTAGAAATATACAGCATTAAAGCAGCTGTATATTAGTAAAATTATATTTTCTTCACTTTTGATTAGAAGTATTTTGATGCGATGTAGATTAAAAAAAAAAAAACTGTAGTTACATATTCAGAAACTTATTTTAGAAATGCTAATATTTACATATTACTGCTGAAATTACCTTAAATATATTTTTAGAACTGAAAGATCATTAATTAAATTTTATCAGATTTCCACATGTAATTAATTTTTGGCATTCATTTAGGTTGGGTGTATATTAAAATAGATCTAAAGACTACAACAAAAGAGGACGCCCTATAATTTGGAGTCTAAAATAGAAACAGTATAAAATATTAATAGGTGCGGGTATTACTTTTAATGCTTTTACAGCAATCTGAGATTTATTCCGGGCACGATTAAACTAATTACTCTGTTTCTACGTAGAGACGGGTTTATTATTCAGGCGTATGTACTATAAATGGCATAGAAGGTGTTTATATTTAGCTGTTCCACAGATATTAACAAAAGAGTCACGAATGTAGGCAGCTATCCATTGTAATGGATTCCAACTCCTTTATCTTTACAAGTTGTAGCATTAGGGAATAATTTACTGCTCAGAAAGATTTTGACATTTCGGTAAATGAATTTATCAGGCTAGAAAATCAGAAAGACATTTTGAAATGAGAAAATTTGATTTCGCGATCCCTAAAAGATATGGTAAATTAATGTCAAAAAAAGTTATACGTTTGAAGCTCATAGAAGCAAAAATGGAATTTGAATTGAAAAAAAAAATATACCCTCTAAATTATGACTCCCTGTTAGAAACAAAAAAGTGCGAATTACCCAAAATTCAAATTCTGAAATCTTTAAAATTTACATATTTACGAGGTTATTGCAAATAATGGGGCTTATACTCAGGATAGGAAAAAAAAATAATGGCAAAAGGTGAAAATTAAATAGGATAAAAAAGGGTAGTAGTTAACTAATTTGCAATGAATACTGTGTTAAATCAAAATGTTCTATATAAATACCCAAATTTCTCTTTATGAATAAAGCATTTAATTAGAGTATATTTATACAAAGGAATTACATTTATATACATCTACCTACATTTGTAATCCTATACACATATACATCCTTACGTTTCATCATGCGTTTATCAACACTGATCAATTTTCAAACTGCAAAGTATAGAAATTTTCAATATTTAGTGTTTCCCAGTTCAAAGTTATAACAATTATGTAGGGATAAAAAACTCTAAAGCTAATAAAATGCTACATAATGACCTTGCTTTAAATAATAACTTTATATAATTAATAAAGTTTGAACTTTAAGAAGTAAACGATTAAATTATGATGTGTACATCTGCGTTTTTAACGTTTTCCTACCGTAGGGAGAGAGGTATACCATTTTTAAACAGAAATCGAGATAAATTCATGAAAAAATGTATAATGAATGCTGTTACTGAAAATAGCATATACATAAATGCACGACCATATGCATAAATGCACGACCATATGCATTTAAAAGTGCTTAAATGCTGGGAGACGGTACGATCCCCCCCCCCCCCCAGATGTCACCCCCTGAGTGTGCTCTGTCAAAATTGAGGTGGTGGCAAGGAGTGGTGTTGGTTCACTTATACTGTGCCCCCATTGAAATCAACCAACGATTCTAGCGGATTATGTGCGAATGTCTTCAGTGAAAAGTGCCCCGCATTGGCAAACATACATAAATTAAAAGAGTTCTAAACAGTGTCATAAATATTAATACTTGTATATTATAATAGGGAATGTATATTATAATAATGTATATTATAATAGGGAAAAAAAATATTGAGAATTTTATCATCTTTAATGAACTAGAACTTCTGCCCAAGCATAAGGCATAGGTTTCAAAAGAAAGCAGATTACATGAGTACATTAAAAGGGAACATATTAAGTTTTAGAATAAACAGAATGTTTTCATCCATCAAAAATTAGCTTTAAATAAATCAACTAAATAATGTATTTAAAAGTTTTGTGTTATCAAATTATAAATAGTACGAGAAATACGTAAAAATCCTATAAACAGTTAAAGCAAAAATTTATCAGTTACGCCCCAAAATTATTTGGCATTCGGAAGGTGATCTGTTTTAAATAAGAGGTATAAAATAGAAAAAAACATCAAGACGATGAACTAGAAATCAGTTTAATTTAATATAACAGCATCTGTTCTTAGTGCCCGGTGTAAAACATTAAAAAGATTAAATAAATATTTCATTTGCTCCCAGTTTTTCTTCGATCTTTCCAGATTTTTAACTTTTGAAAAACTTGCTTGAACTCTTTCGAGTCCATAAAATGAATCCATAATAAGAAAGAAGTTCTGAAGAAGCTAAGGTACTTTTTGAAAATTATTTTTTGTTTTTACACCATATTTTATGCAGATATGTATTTAGCTCTGTAAGACGACACTTGGAAAAATAACTAGATTAGCTTTGACTGCCTTTATATATTCTTTTGCCTATTTAAGATAGCCATAACTTTCTTTATTTCGGATATTTTAATATATATTTCATTGAATACCTAAATTCAAGCACCCAGTTAATGATTATTGAATTAATTAATCAGGAATAGCTTACATATCAATAAAGTTAAGTAATATGCTAGGATTAGATCAAGAAGTGCTAAAGTGGCTTCTTTCTATTATAAATCGATAATAACTTCTTTCCATTATAAGTGTAACTTATAAGTTAAGTATAAGGCACATATACCTTATGCTTGGGCAGAAGTTCTAGTTCATGAGGGATGATAAAATTCTAAATATTTTTTCCTTATTATAATATACACGATGCAAAAAATAAATCCCCTATCGTATCTTTTAAAAACTGATTTTTTAGAGAATAAATCCCATATTTTTAAAAATTTACATGCACATCTTGGATTATAATAAAAGTTTTGTTCACAAAATATACGTTAGATGTTACAGAGAAACACCACATAAGTGTAACTTATAAGTTAATTATAAGTTACACTTTTTAGCATGATGTTACTGTCTTTTTTATTGATTTACCCTGATAAATTATATTATTTAACTATAAATTTATGTAACTGTTTCTATTTGAGCTTAAGCCTTACGACATACCTCCCACATCCATGGAAATCACAAAACATAAACGTTGAAATATATACATTGCTTATAAAACAAGTATCCAAAAGTACAATGAACTTCCCAGGGAACGTTGTAAAAGCTAATGAACTTTACATGTGTTGAAAACAAACGAAGTTCTTGCACCCTTTCGCTGGTAATGTGTAAATAATTGTCGTTTGATTTAGAAATAAATAGTGAAACATAATTTTGCCGCCGGCCAGTTCATTCTCGAGTTAAAATATCTCTCGAAATAACGTTGTCACATTTATGCGTTATTGCGTAACTGCTTTTCTCACATTGGACTAGACTACATAAAAACAACCATCGAAAGAATAGCGAATTTAAATAAATATCCCAAAAGATTTTTTTTGAGATCATTGGCCTAAACGACCAATATCCTTAAGGATGAGCAATGGCATAATGCCAGAGCAACGGGAAATATATCTCAACATCTTTGTAAGACATATGCATAGAAATGCTGTTAACTTACGTAACCTAAGATTAATTTTCATAAGGGTTATTCACTGTTTTATTGTACTTTCGACGCATTTTAAATGCACTTAATGTAAGCAGAAGCAGAATGTTTGAATGGAAATTAGGTGCAGACACCTCGGTCTGGTGTTAGGAGGTTCAAAACAAAACTTTCGTAATATTGATTCTTTCACAGCTCGTGGTAATGAACTTCTTTGCAAGATAGTATCGTCATTGTTTAAGCCGATATCATAATGGATGCTTGTTACACATTTCTCTCAGTTATTTTCAGTTAGAATCTCGGTTGAATGCTTGCATATTTCTTGCATGTCTGTTACTGAAAATAAATTTAGACATTCTTTACCAATCTTTGGTGACAATGACTTGCTTCCTGGGCAATGACTTCAAGTTCAGTAATCTGTACTCAGATTTCTGTAGATCAGAGAGGCATGGATGTAGATAAAAAAAATTCTCTCAAATATTCTTCATACTACTCGACTTTTAAAACTTCTATATAAATACAGAAGAAAAATTTTCTCATTTTAATTTTTTAATAATCAATATACTGGATAATATTTATATTAAAGATTGATAAAGATTTGTGTTTTTCAGCTTCGAATCGAAACTTTTGTCTCTAATGTTTATAAATCACAAAATGTGTATCAGTTAAAAGCAAAAGATGCCATACATTAAATGCTAGCGATCATTATATATCGTTTTGCCCATATAATTACATTAGTTATCAAATTTTTCAACAGCTTAATTGATATCATTTTAGATGTATTTCACAAATCCCTAGAGCTTTGCGCATTATTAGACAGTGTAGATATTTTGAATGAACCATTACAGCCTGCTGTTTCTGTTTTCAAATAAGTATTCAAAATACGGGAAACAACTTTTTATACATTTTTTAATAAAATTCTTAGGAAATTAATCATACAAAAATAAGAAGAATTACATTTTTTATTCCCAAGTCTCTCTTTTACATTATTTATTTATTTACAGCCTAAATATGAACAAATAGTTAAAACAGATATTTATATGTAAAGAACCTTTTATGGAAACAGTTGCATAAATGTTTTTTTTTTATTGACAAAGAAAAATAATTGTTAAATTGTTGAATGTTACTGTACTGAGAATAGATAGTGATAAAAAAATTCAAATTCTTAATAACTTCAAATATATTTGACTGGATTAATAGTAACATAATTTTTGTAAAAGTTGAAGTAATAGCTCTTTTTATTAGTTAATGATTAAAATTCCTTTATTTAACGGAAGTTAATTTTGTTTAATTTCTAGAATTCCCTACATTTTAAAAAGATTATATTCATGTTTTCTTCCTTGAAAAAATGTCCTTACCTCAATTTTTTTATGTTTTTAAAATTCTTTGTGTTTTAGGTTAAAAAATTCTTCTGGTTGCGTATAATTGATAAATGTATGATACCTAATTTAATTCTTTTTTAAATTTTCTAAATTTGGGACTTTTCACGAGAAATGACTTAAGTAAATAATACAAAGTACACTTATTAGAACATTTACATAAATATCAAGAAAAAGCCAAGTGCTAAATAATTAAACTAAAAATGAATAAAGATAACTTTTAGACTAGAGGCTTAAAAACAAGAGGATACTTAATAATCCTTGAAGTCGCCACGATAGTTATCATAGTATGAATTAAAAAGTGTTTGTAAATATATCTTTTACTACATATCACTAAAGTTATAGTGCCACCAACTATCAAGATGGTTTCACAGATAATTCATTTTTGGTTTAATTCGTGAAGAGGCTTCGATAAATTCAAGTGTAAGACATGTAATTGTAATTTTCGTTTGGCTTACATTTTAATATTTCTATTTTCTAATACAATAGTATTTTTAAAGTACGCAAATACTGATTAAAAAAACTTCTTTTTATAAAAGTTCCTACTCTAAAACTTACATAAATCTACGGTTTTAGATTATGATTTACGAATTTGTGTGCATGATTTGTATTCAAAATACCTAACTCATGTTTTTTAAGTTGCTGAATAATTCTTATTAAAAACAACGTAATTAATTCTTTGATTTCAACTTATGCCATTAGAATTTTATTTGAGAATAATCTTTAAAATATAACTGGGTGACATGAGAGAAAAATATAAATTTGGTCTTCATATAACTATTTTTTAGCTAGTAAAGATAAAGGAGCGAAACACATATTATATTTTTTAAAAAGTTAATCTTTTCCAGAAAATTTTTCCGAACAGAGCAATAATTGGAATAAAAAACTTAGAGCGACTACTCTCTCTCTTTCACAAAGCGACACAAGTTTTGAAAAAGGGAATAGTTCATGTGAAAGAAATAATCCTTAAATAGTGTATTACACCTTTTCATCTCCCCATTCATTGTTTCTGCTTCTACTCGGTAATCAAGGTTTCCTTATATTTGTATCGCTTTTCTCTAAAAGAGTGTTTATGGCAGGTATTTATATTGAGTAACCGTCAAAACTTAATCAGATTTGACTACTCATTTAGTGGAATTTTCCGAAAGTTTTCCTTTTGATGCAATTTCAGGAAATTTTCGTAATCACATTAAAATTATGAGGCCATTCCTGAGGAAATTAATTAGCTTATGATATATTTGTCGTAATGCATTACTCAATCTAAAATAATTTGTTTAAAGATTAGGGGATTAATTTTGAAATTAATCTGTTGCATGCAAATATACGTGAAAAGAGTTGTATAGAGGTTTAAAAAAAGGTACTATAATTATCAACTTGTTATTGATATCCATTTATTTTCATATATTTTATTGTTTTGAATTCTCTTATATAATGCTGTTACAAAAGGGAAGTAAAGCGCTGATGAAACATAAATTTTGTCCATAGTTTTAATGACTCATTAATTCGTTCGCCTGTGATTTTAAATGAGTATTGATTAAAGTATTGCAAGAATTTAATCTCTACATTGTCTTTCAAAGTTCAGAGGAAAACAGCACTTTCTCAGTTTCGTATTACATAATTTAATTTCTTGATTATACATACATGGCTCAACAGTAGATTGTGAATTGGTTTCCTAAGAAAGGTGATAAATTTCGCCAAGTCGCAGAAGAGGTGAAAACAATGGCGCCGTTTGTTTACGGAAATTTCTTGAAATATTTAGCAGAAGTTTTTTTTTGTTTTGTTATACCTACCTGTGAATAGTCTCTATTACTGTTCTAATCATGTTTGTTTTTTTAATGTTCTTGAACTCCTTTTTCAAACGCCATTTCATAATTATCTAATTTTATCCTCAGAAAACAAGGCGCTTTCAATTTAATTATCAGGGATAGCATCATTTTTTTTCTAATGGATGTTTCGCCATTTGTCTTTTCTTTGAAAATGCTCTCCAGACAATATCATAATCTTGTTTTAACCATTTCTTTATTGCACTGATAAAAATGCTTGTTTTTATCCCTTGTGATTAATTTATAAATGTAGGCATAGAGAATATAAATATATGCTGCCCAATCAGGCACTAATGACACTTGTTTACCTAAACCCAACATTGAGTTTAGGGTATTCCTTATATATTGCACATGTGAAAAAAGGAATGATGCAATAGTCTTCAAGCAACGACTATTGAAATATTTATAACCCATTCAAATTTCAAAAGTAAAAGATTTCAGTTCCATGTCATAAATTTAAATCTTTTCCTTGCACAACCCTAGTCCAGTGTAATGAAGAATAATGTCATTATGTCTGCAAGGTGTATTTTTTAACCTCTCTGTTTTCACTTCTATATTACAGTAAGGAATGAAGCATTGAATTTATCCCAGATAAGAAACTTTCCATCTAATTCAATAATTTTAAAAGTTAAAGATGCTGACTATTGAAGATTTGTATGTTGTAAACAGTATGCCTCTGTTAATTCAGAACATTAGAATTAATGAGAGTATCATTCCCATTGAAATTTGATGTAAAATGGAGAATAATTATTGTTAATATAAGTTATTTTCATCGGCCAAAATGTCTGTGGCAGAGAGAAATGTCCTTCATATATTTATAATAAAAATTATGAGTTTAAGCACAAATTTTGTCATTAAAATGTAATTTGAATTTTTGCCTTGCAAAATTTTTAGATAAAAATATTTCTGTCATTATGTAATGCTCAAAATCTACTCTAAAAACAAATTCAAAGCAACAGATTCATTGTAAAGACAACAAATAGTAAACTTTGTCTAAACGATTTATTTAGAATAAATTTCTCCAATCTGCATCCATTAGAGTACATTAAACAAAGTATTTTAATTAGCTGCTGAAGTGCATCACTCCACTGATCTGAAGATGGGTATAAAAAAGAACACTTTTTAAAACTAGAGGATAGGTTTTTGGTCTATCAAAATGTCCCAGTATGAGGTTTATTCATCTAAGGATATCACTTCGATGTAAAGAAACTCTTTTCTGAAACTTTTTAAATATCCTGGTTAGATATGCTAATTGAAGTAATTAGGCTTCGCTCAATTTATCTAGTAATAGAATAGACAGAAATTCTCTAACAATGCAAATGAAGTCAAGTTATGTAGCAACGGAGTAATTTGCAGGCGCGAATGGCGAAGGCGTTTATTTCATAAGCAATGCTCCCTCCCTTTCGCAGATATGGACGGCTCCGAAGTACAATCAACTTTTCGCAATCGATTCGAATAAAAAATGATGAATTTACTATAAATGAAATTGGACTCAATTGAGTGTTGGAGAATTTCAGTGTGAAACATTGACGGCCATGTTTGATTTCATTTCGCGCCGTTTTAATATTGAAATGTGCGAGCAAAAATTTCAAGAGAAAGCACTTTTATGAAAACAGTTTCAGAGAATTTTATGAATGAAAGTTGAAGGATAGTGTGAATAATAAAATATGGTTTATTGCACCGTATAAAATGAAGAGTTTTGGCAGCCATGCTAGTGCAGGGAAAGGAAAAAGAAGCAATAAGCCCTGGGTATTTAGTGGGTAAAGCAATTGACCGACATTCATGAGATTCCAGGTTAGAGATGCAGGAGCCAAGAGGAGTTTTTTTTTCAAACTAGAAAATTGCGAGGAGGGTTTTTTCTTTTCCTAATCGTTATGAAAATAAAGAGGTAAAGATATGATCAAATATAAAGTGAACAAAGAAAATAAATTCCTCAGAAAGAAACGGGTATTGCTAAATTCTCCTAATCTAAGTTATATATTTACCGAGAATGTACTATTTATTTATCATATAAACGAATAACTTATAGTGAATAAAATTTAAGAAATATACTACTTCTGCAAAGAAATCCTATAATTTTAGATCTACAAATTCTCAAAATTCACTCTAGAGTTAATAGAACTCTTTTCTTTCCAGTGTTATTTTTAGATAACAAAAAAAGTTAGCTGTCTTTTTCCAAGAAGTTCAGTCAACAGGAGACAATTTTATTTAAAAGGATTAATACGGCTAATTCTGTAGATGCCAGTTTAGAGCTAGAACTTATTTCTTTTTATATAGATGTAGATATATTAAGAAAGTCGTTTCTAGAAGCTTTAAGGAAAAGCTGAAATATGGGAGATAATGATACCTATGATAACAGTAATGCAGTTTTTCATATAATCTGTAAATCCTCAGCTCAGTTTCGTTGCATTCTTTGAATATTTATCTAGGAATTGTTTGTTTCCCTTTTTATTCCATTGCCTTTTTCATTCTACTTGATTTCGTTTATATTGAGTTTCAAAATTTTAGTTTTAAATATTAGTCACTGAATTATGTACTAACATTTTTCGGGTATGGAAGTTAATGGAAATAGACCTCCAAGAGGTTCTTAAATGGAAAAATGTTAGTGGTGAACCAATATAATAAGGATTTAAAGCATGAGTCGTGAAGAATACAGTTACACAAGAAATTTCATTTTATTTCATGAGATAAAATGAGATGAAGCTTTTTTAGAAAATGATTACCATGTTTATGAATTTATAACAAGCTTATGGATAGTGAATCCTTTTCTAACATACAGCTTTTTGAAATACTAGATGGTCATTTCGTATCTCATTATGTTTTTTAGTAATTTTTGCCAGATAATTGCAAATTGTTCTGATATCTAGCAGTAGTAACTTTTCATGCATCATCTCCAAGGGTGACACTCAAGTCCATTAGATGATTCTGTTTTAAATGTTTTTTAATACATTATAAGGGCACATACATAGTTCCTATGAAAAAAGTGAACACAATAGACTATCTAAAGCTTGTTTTGTAAGTAAAACATAATGATACAATTGCACATTTACATGGAGTAACTGGTTACTTAAAGGTATAATTAATAACCGAATATGAAGATGTATAGATTACATAGATTACATAACTTTCATTTATGGTTGGTTGTGATCGCTATGGTCATCTTTTGCAAGTCAGGAGCTAATTGTAAAGACTCTAATTTATAGAATAACACAAAAATAATCCATGGCTTTACTTTTATTCCTGTATTACAATCTTATGATAGGCTTATTAAATAACCCATACCGGCATAATACTGTCATAAAGAATTTGATTTAATGAAAATATAGCGGTCTGCATATGAAAATTCTACTTAAAAGCAGCATTTTAAGCATATTCAATTGAGTTCAATCCCTCTTAAAATATTTCAGAAGAAGGTTTATATTTTAGAAAGAAAAGTTCTTTAGTTTTATGTGTACTCATTCTAAATATTTCTGAGCATCTACACCACTACAATAATCAGTTTTAAATTTCATTGATGATGAAATCAGTATATCAGTAATTTGCGATGTCTTGTATTTTAGTCCTCAAATGAGACGACAGTAAGCAAATTGTCATTTAACTTTGCTCGGTGTCGTTAATTTGATAGATATATAAGCGGAAAACCAAGAATTAATTTTACTTTTTTTTGAAGTACTAAGCAAAAGAAGGTTATACTAATTCTTTCCAAAAGCTGTATAACCAATATAAATTATCAGAAGTAAATACATTGAATTTGCTTTAAATACAACACATGACAAAAATTCTAAACTGTTCCACATTTTCAAGCATTAAAAATGCTACTTTTACGACTTTTAAGAGTTGAGTAACTCTAAAATATCTCGAAAAAGAGTCATTTGTCTAGAAGTTCTCAGGGGCTAAATAATTCAAAGATTAAATAAGAAGAAGGCTTTATATGAAATCCCATTAAAGTTTAGAAATGAAGTTCCTTTTGAACTACGTAAGAATAGTTCACCCAGCTGAAATATGCTGTCAGGACAATCGGTTAATGAATTTTGGAGACATTTTTAATTTTCGAAACTTAATTTTGTTTATACTTTGCGATTATCTTTATTCTAAAAAATATATTGGTTGCTCCTTTGTGAATTTAGAAAACAAAAGAAAAGCAGTTTTAAAACAATCACATTTAAAATGACGTAACGTACTTTAAAGGTTTGCACAAAGAAAAAAAAAATAGCTTAAGACTTATAGTTAAATGAAATTTAAAATTATCTAATATAGTCTATACACTTAAACATTGTATTATTATCTTAACTTACTATATAACAATTTTTTAGCAGCAAATTGATAGGATTTGCTACAGATCCTATGAAATGGTAGAATCCTCAGTATAACGTTAAAAGAAATAAAATATTCTTGCAATACGTCATGAAAAGTAAATTATATGACAAATACTTTTTAGCACTCGAATTAAATGTAGTGTACGGTTTATAAAAGACTGAAATATATTTACTACAGTTGAACACATCTTATTTGCTACTTTTTCCCTCTACTGTTGAAAATTGGACGCTATTATCATATACGTACTATGCAATAAAAGCCGTTTAAAAAGTTTCCGATTTTAGATATTGGACCAACAATTTTATTTATTACTTGATATAATGTAATATGCAATGCATTTTTATTATTGATCTCCTTAAATGCAAAGATACATCTTATGTATAACGTCGTAAATAATCAAAGCAATTATTCAGAGTGCAAAGAGACATCAGTGACCTAATATAATGCTTTTTGCAGTATAGAATTAAACATTTCAAAAAATTTTTAGCTATTTTTACCCGGAGTTTTAAAATTTGTTTTTGTTACTCTTCTTGATAAATGCATGAAATATATTTATCAGCTGTTAAATACACCCACAATAACTTCTCTGCAGATTCTTGAGATCAATCTTGACGTTTAAATCCATCCACACTTAAGCACAACATCTCAATAAAGAATGGCGCCCCCAACCGAGTTTCGCTTCACGAGACGAAAAAAGTAAAAGAATACATCATACGGACAAATTGCAATCCCCAGTTAAACGCTTGAAAGCCTGCAACAAAATGGCTATAGCAATATACCCCCAACTGTGTTCCTAACTCGAACAATATTAAGATTACAAATACTGAAAGCTCTGCTCTCTCTTACCACTTACGCTCGAGACCGATAGTAATGTATCCTAAGTTATGAATTGTTACTCGTGTCAACGACATATTGGAAAAAATTAATTTGGCTTGATTTTTATATAGCAGGTAAAGTATGAAAAATTTTCTTTTCAATATCAAAATAACTCTTCAAGAGTAAAATTATTAACTTTTTAAGAGAGAATAAATACATTAAATCAGCATTAGAGAAAATTATTGGGGATATTTGGGGCCTAATTTTCCGTGCTACAGTTCTTTCAAAGCGTTATATAATTAATGAATCTTTGAAGAAAAACTAATTAAACACCAATAGTCAGCAAGGAGAAAATTGTAACTACTTCCAAACACGTTTACACAATGCTAGAAATAAAACGAAAATATGCTAAAGATCTCACAACAGAATGAAAAATTTTTTTATAAAAATTGATTTATTATTTATTCATCGATAATGTTACTAATAATTATTAGCAACATTATCGATGAACTGATTAACATCGTTCACTGAAGATGCAGAAGAATTTCTAACATACGTTTGAAACCTTAGGTATTATAATCTAATTTATATACGTATAAATAACCTTCTATTAGCCTATTTCTAAACATACTATAATGACCCCTCTGCCATATCACATCGATTAATTTTTCTTCGTGTAAAATGCTTTTGATTAGCTTGGAAACCAAATTTAGGACCTTCCGCTTTTAGATAGACGCTCCGATAATTGTGCTTCTAAACCTTGTCTTGATTTTAATTAGCTTCATACTCTACCTAGCCTACAAGTTTCAGGGGACTAGATATTTCAAAACGATATCATAAACTGCACACAATGTCATTTTATTACATGAGGGGTAATATATATATATATATATATATATATATATATATATATATATATATATATATATATATTTGGGATGAAAAATTATGTTTGTAAAAGACGTTTAAAATATGCGAAATTGTGATTTTTTTTCAGTTAAACCTCCATTAGAAACTTGTATATTTCAACAGTTCTAGGCGAGTAGACGTAAAAATCTATTTTGGGGGAATATATAAATTTATTCTTAACAATGTAAGATACCTTGTTATATCATTGTATAAGCTTATATGTATATGGCGAATATTCCATCTAGAATTTTAGTTTATGCCTGCGATTCCAATGTATTCCCGTTCTCACATACGAAATGGTCAAGGTTGGATAAAACAGGACCCTGACTGTAATGTTATTAAAATTTTTACAAAAGGAAGAAAAAAAATTAAGAATCGAATGCTCAGATAGAGTAATGATTTTTACTTTTACGAGGTAATGGAATTAAAACAGCAACAAAACTAAAAAAACAGCAATGTTTTAAAGAAATTTATTTGGGAAAAGAAATTGCGTTTCATTAGATTTTTTAAAATATATTTAAAAGAAAGGATATTTCTTTACTAACAGATGAATGATTGCACAACATTTCACAGAAGCCTATTATTGTTAATAACAGACTGCAATACTACGTACAGAATAAATTTGCTCATGTCTATTTTTATTCTCTTTAATGTTATTTAGTTTTAAAAGTTTTCAATAATACATATATAAAAAAAATTGTATAATTAGTTTTGTAGCATTTTTTCTGTAAATAAGATTAATTCATATTTAATAAATTATGCGTAATTTATATGAATTTATTTCTATAAAATTTTTATCAAATAAAATAATTTAGAATTTTTCAACCAGTTAAAAATCGCGAATATTTTTTGTACAATCTTTGTATTCAAACACAATGACATATTTCTGAATGACGTTTAAGGGGACATCTCTGTGCTTATTCTTGTTACCTCAAAATGCTCAGCTTTAGGCTTAATATACTGTAAACATTTTTTTAATCTTACGCCAGAGGACAGAATCTTGTCCATCCCCCCTCTGACCGACTAGTAAAGCTATGAATTAAGGCAGGTGATCTCAGCAACAAGAGATTCACGCAGTTCTTTAAATGATCGGCATTCAAATTTATATTAGAATACGATTTTATTCAAATTAGCTAGCAGATAATCGTGGCCCGTATCATTCTAAAGATTGAACCATCAAACGAAAGGATACCTACTTTTAAGTTTCACTGCGATTTAATGATACATTAATGTAGCTTATTATTTTAATATAGTTCACTATTTAAGAGCATTATAATAAAGGAACTTAATAGAATTTTAATTTTGTTCTTAAAAATCAAAATCTTCTAAATGCGTAATTATTCAAGTAAAATCCCACCGTTAAGTTTCCATCGTTTAAAAACAGTGCGAGGATGTTGATGTTGTAGAGTATAAGCGCACTTCTACCCAGACTTGGGTGTATATAATTTGAAGTGGCACTCTAAATGAATTTGATACAAACACAGTTTATACATGAAACAATGTTTATTGAATTCGTTGCACATATAGAATTTGCTTTTACAGCAATAAGCATACGTACTACTTGTACGGAATATATATTAACATTCAATAGAAATACACTTTGCAAATACTCACAAACCAGCACAGAGTCAAACCAGCAGTACTGCCACGTAAACTTTGGGCCCCCTAAGCACTAGCGCAGGATAGCACCTGGAGCTGCTTTCCTCGTAGCTCCCTTAACTCGCTTATCTATCAACCTTAACAAAACCTTTTTCAACCTCTGTATTAATCAACTGCTTGGTATTTATACCAAGCGCGTATGCCGAAATTAGCATATCTCAAGCAGCTTCTTTAATTCATTCACTCAAAAGTTCGATTCTTGTGAATCGAATCTTATATATACCTTACAATGTTTTATTAAACATATAAAAAAAAGCATTGCATTTTTCAGAAATTCATTAGTGAATAGTTTCAATCAAAGTTTATGAGTATTTCGGTCTGCCGTCTGATTTTTAAGAAGTTTTTATACGGTCATTCATACTTTTACGGGATTTCATTTCAAAATTCAATATATCAATCAGCTTATCAACTTCTGTAGATCAATCTTTTGTTTTCATAAGATTACCATTTATGCAAAATGTTGTAAGATTATTTAAAATTTCGAATCCTCTGTAGTGTTCTTCACTAATTGTCTACAGCATTATAAGCTACTTAAGCATATTGCACTTTTCTTTGATATTTTTGTAAAATTATTTGACTCGATAAAAAATGGAAAAGTACTTAATTTATCTATAATGTAAGCTATAAGAAAATAATTGGAATAATAATAATAAAAAAAAACTAATAGTGACAGTTTCTCTTCAAAACAAGTTCGAATAAAAAATATCTGAAAATTTGATGTAACAGAATATTGTTTTTATGACAATTAATTTTGATTGCCAGTTTATTGTTTCTCTCTCTGCTTCTTTATTTGAGCCATCTTATTTGTGTATGAGGATCTCTTAATAGGATTGACTCAAAACATCTGGATTATAGCATTCTTTCGGATAAACCTTGACTGAGGTCGAAAGTTTTTGTTACAACCATACCACAGCGAGAATGCTTGGATGAAATTCGAAGGAGCTGTCCTTCAGTTCAACGTCTCGACTAGTAAGCATTCTTTCGCAATGAAGAATGTAAACATCAAATGATTCATTTTGTTCTCTTTGTTTCAGCTTTCATTCGGTGTAAACATCCACCTGTTCTTCGGTAGAAAAGTTAACAGCAGAAGTGACAAAAATTTCTACACCACCAACATTCTAAAGTGTGGTTGTAACATTTGACGCAGAAATTTACGTTGAACTTCAGTGCCAATAGAAATAAATCTACATCTGTTTTAATGATTGCATTGGATTCAATCTGCTTGAATGATTGACTTGTTGTAACAGAGCCGTCAAGAAAAGACGCCTTAATCTTAAGCTATGCTAAATATATATCATATACTGCCTCTATCAATCTGCAAATAAAGCTTTGCCGTGCCTCAAAATCTGAAGTGTATGTCAATAGATATTTCTAAATGGATTAATTGTCTAGCCAAATGGAAATGTATGAGAAAAAAGCCCTCCAAAGACACGTGTCTCGGTAAAGTGTTTCATACATGCTGTTTTTAATGAAGCTGTTCTGGCCAACATAGAATTCTTAATTCTCTTATTGATTCTTAATTGAGTAACAATCCATGCAACTGTTCTCATTACATACATAAACAAATGAGAGAATATCGGCTTGTTTCATGTTTTATGACATGACACACAAAGGCAGACTTAAGATGGCGTTTCAGATTTGTAAGGAATACTTCTTTTGGAAGTGGCGTAATTCTAAGAAGTAAAGAACAATGTATTCAGAATAACATGTTTATGGAAAGCACCATTTCCTAATTTTATAAGAAAGTATAGGGTTTGAGTGAAATCAGTTTTGCCCTATCAGAGACTTTTTAACGATATAGAGAGAATAATAGGGAAGCAAATGAAAATAAACAGGAAATTTTGATTAAAAAGTTACTTAAGTATTCCGTCATAAAATCAAATATTGTAATTATGTTATTAAATAATATATATTTGGTAGGGAGTTTTGACAAGCATTTTTTCGTAACAGACTGCAAAAAATCTATCGTGAAATTCATTAAAATAATTAGTTTTCACACAGTAATTTTATTTAATTTTACATTGCATGTTAATTATATTTTTTACAGTCATCTAATTTGACAGACGTTTAAAGAAATTTTATTAACTAGTAAGACAACGGTAATGACAGTCTGTTAATTTGTTGATTGATACATCAACTCAGTAGCTTTCTATATTTTATACAGTGTTACTTGGTCTCATCATTATGTTTTTGAAACTTTTTTCATTTGAATTTTGTTATTGTTTCTCTTAATTCATAAACCATTACTTTATTGATGGAAAAATTAAGGTTTCTTGCTCTTTTTAGGAGATGAAACTTCCTTATGTTCTTGAAAAAAAATATTCAAGAAATCCTCGAGGAAAAAGGACTGAAACGCTCCTCCGTTATAATTTTAACGTCTATGACATGTATGCTTCTTTTTATATTTACAACATTTTCTATCCGGGAATGATCTTCAAATTATCTAATATCTTAATTATATCTTTCGTTATAATTCGAACATCGCACTTTTGAAATATTCCTCAAACAATTTCTTAATTTTTGAAACAAACGTTCCGTGACAGAATTTTTCTTATAACTGGTTTTTCTTCAAGTTTACTAACGATACCGTCTAGGAATTGTTTTTAGCATTGAGATTCATTGTTATACAAACTGTGCTTTTGTGAGATGCTATTAAGTATCGTATTCTCTATTAACTGTAGAAAAACAGAGTGTTACTGTATTGCCTAAATCATAATCAGCCCTGATTGTTTCGAAGATCTGATTAAATTAAGGCAATTTATATATCCAGTTAATTACCTATTACCTGATGTATCCCATGTCGCCAAAAATTAAACGCGTGGCAGATCCTAATTGTCCTTAAGCTGACGAAACGCAATAGAAATAATGGAAAGTATAAAGGAAATGAAGGTAACTGTTCTGTCTTTAATCAGATTTTTACTCTAGTAGAAAAAATACTCTCTTAGGTGTGCATTCATTTTCCCCTCCACAGTTTCACTTAATTCTATAAATGAAGAAAAAGAAGATCGACTGCTCTGAACCTACTCAATATGTTATCAGGGAAAATAATTAAATTTGTCTTTTAATTTGTGTAAAATATAAAAATGAATATTTATATTGACACATTGAATGTATAGGTTGGAATTATTTGAAAGAAAGGAAACTAAAGCTGGACTATTTTTAGGATTATTTTATGATTTATTTTTTGGACGAACTAAAAGCTTTGTCTAATTCTAGAATGCTCTTGGGTAGATGATATCAGGAGTTTGTCTGTCATAATGCTAAAGGGAATCTACATTTAAGGACAATCAAAAGAATAAATACTTTGCCTTAAATTTTTAAAACTAGAAATGCATTATAATTGATGGCTACAGTTTCAATATGAATATATATATTTTTTCAATGCGGAGGCCTTGTCCCTACTTTACTTAAAAAAGTAAGGCCTATTTAATTGATTAACGCTGAATGAATAGATGACTAAATAATATCTTTATGTTAATTATAGTTTTCTGTATAAATTTAAATGTAAAACATTTTTTTTCTTACTTACCAAATGTATATGTTACTTTCGTATGTAACTTCAACAATATATGCATAAACTCGCTCAGGTTAACTTTTTTTACACTTTTATACAAATGTTTGCGTGCGATTTTTGACTTTAAAAAATACTTATAACTTTATCAAGGTTAGATGCTGCTAGTTCAACGAGAAAAACGAAGAAAAAAGTTTTCCTCTTGAGGAAATTTTCAACTGTCGGTGAATTTATTTTTGCTTCAAAACAATTTTGAAATATTTTCTAATGCTAATCAAAATTGCTTTCTTGTTCATAATATAAATGTTGCTAGTTTTGAAGCCAATTTAAATAGCTAACTTCGTCGTTCAAATACGTTTTTTTAGACATAAATGTAATATTTAATTGCAACGTTGCAGGTTGTCTATTTTTGACTCTGATGTGTCAATTTCATTCTTAAATGATGACTACTTTCATGAAAACCCCCAAAAATGTGACCAAAAATTACTTGAAGTTATTTCCTATAGCATGATTAACATTTGAGTGCATTTGAAACCATTTGCATTTGTAATTTTTATGTATGAAATCAGTTTGTACCAGTTTAACGAGGACAATTTTTCTTCAGTCGAATCCCTCTTTCTCTATAAATATACGGGAAAAGATATTAACCGAAAATGTCCTATGAATGTAATTTGATAAATTCTGTGGTTCAACTTTGAAAAAGTAAATCTACAGTATTTATCAGTTAAACATAGTTTATTTTAATCCCTTGTATCAATGAGATTCATTTGTCCAGAATGGTAAAGGCGTTTAGATTCATACCAGCAATTTTATATTAACTAAATATTAAAATACAAATGACTGCTTAAGGCACAGAGATCTGTAATTCGAAGATGTAACTCGAAGCGAATTACCTATTTGATACATTAGTTTTAATTAATGTGTAAAACCAAAACACTGAAATATTAGTCCGATACTATTTAATGCGTTAATACGTTATGACTTTAATAAAAAGCCTGAATTATTTAAGTTCATACTAATACAATTTATTTAAAGTAAAAATTTTGATGCTAAATGAAGAAAGTATTCCAATAATGTATCTTCAAAATAATTGATTTTATTGACTCATATTCAATTATGATCTTTCAGTTTATTCAGCTTTAATGAGTTTTCTCGGAGTCTTACGGTCCTCTAAACGGAGGAAAAATTACATTATTTTAACAAACATCTTTTTGCGTTTGTGCAGTATTTGTGTAATTTATTAATGTATAGGGACTTCTGTAGGTTTTTGTTTGAACAAATTTAACGTACTCACTCACTGTTGTACTTTCATATGCTTCTAAAACTGTTTCATACTTCTTCCTTAATCGCTTTTGAATTATTAATTACTCATAATTATTCATTATACTGGTAAAAATCTAGAAATCCAACAATGGAAATCTCTTTTTAGAGAAGGAGGGAGAATTTTAAAATCTCTCTATAAATTAAATTTTACTAAATAATTTGCTTTCGTCAATATTTGTAAAATTCCGTAACAGAAGAATAAAAATAGTTAAGTGCACACACACACACACCATATATATATATATATATATATATATATATATATATATATATGATGCATGTTGAAAAAATACTGATTATGTAACGTACCATTTGATCTTATATGACTTTTTAATACTGCTGTAACTCGGTCATATTGAAATGAAACCATTAAAATTATTCTTTACTTATTGCTTTCAATAACCCCAAGACGTTGATTTAAAATAGCGAATAGTGGCATTTTATATGATTGCAAATAGAACAGGAATTTTGTAAGCATTGTAGGATATCAAACATACGTCATTATTAAGCATTATCTCATTATTATCCCATTTTATTCGTGATCGATGCTGGTATACTTTGTAATGTTTACATTTCTGAGATTACGCTGAACATAGACAATTTAAAAAAGAAAACTGTTTTCGGAATGAATGAGGAGCAAAGTAAAAATATTCTGCCGTTCAGTAAAATGTAAATCTCCTTCTGACTGGTATTTTGTTACCTGATGCATGGTGATGCTTCTGTATAATATTAGATTTTAAAAACTATTCAGTTTGTCATGATGTTGTAACACATTTTACAAAAATGTCTTTCTTATATAGTTACTCTTTTATTTCTACCGATCTTACTGTAGAAATTTTACCCATTGTATCGTAGAAGTATTTCACTACTTTACTAACTTCCTGGTATTTGGTTCGGAATTTATATAACGTATATATTATGGATCTTTTTAAATAAATATTTCTTCCTACTTCTGATGCGGAGAGTATCACCTTTCATGAAATAAAACCCAAAACAATGATTTTCAGCTTTTGGCGAAATATTATCAAGGGACTGTTTAATTTGCTTTTGAAGTGAAATTAAAAAATTTAAAGCGATCTTTTATAGACTTTTACTGGATTTCTTTCATAAATTTCTTATGGATGCATAAGATATTAATAAAAGATAAATGCATAATTGATCACTTCAATTCATTCAATAAGTAATTTAAAATTATGCTCAGTTTTAAAAGAGTCCTTTGAATTTCCATGAACAATTTAGTGAATAAGCTTGAATTACGTGCATTTTTTTCTTAAAGCAACCGAAAAGAAAACGTATTTGTAAAAAAAAAACCATCTTTCATAAACTAGTCAAATATATAGCATAATGTTATTTATTCCAAAAACAGGAATTGAATCATTGAATCCTAAAATAATTTCTTTAAAGTTTTCGTATATTAAACCCATGCTGTTATTTGATTTTATAACCATTTCTCTCTAATTATAAAAATTAGTATGTTTTTATTATTACTTTTATTTATTATGAAAGTGTCCACCGCTACAATTGAAATTTTTTCCCACTGAAATTTTAAGCCATTGCTTTTTTTTTTGGTTTCAGTACAAATTTTCAAACATGAAAAATTTTTACTAAGCTTAAATATTATTACATATGCTTAAATTAAACACAAAGTTTAGGCATTTAACTGAGAAAAGGTACTAAATGGTCATAAATTTGTTTGGGTTGACCAAAAACCTTCCTTAATTAACCTATAGGCCGTCTCTTTTGTATTTAAATCATTATTCTGGATTAGACCCAAAAAGGCCAAAATTATAAGAAAAATACTGAATGAACTAATGACCTGTATGTGTATATCATTAAAATTAATATATACATGGCATTCGTTCCTACTAACAGTTAGTGCGGAAATATTTTGCTTTTTTTTCTATAGATGTTTAAATGGATTGGTTTTGCAATATGATACCAGCAGATTATTTATTCCTCTTTATCGCAATGTAAGATTTTGGGGTTATACACCAGAAATAGTTAATGCAGTCTGCGTTTTGAAGAATCGAACTGAGAGCTGTTCAAAAAACTTGAGAAATAAAGAGGTTTATTTCCTATGCTATAAATACGATATAAATTAATTAGCCCTTCCGGGGGAATTGTTAAACGTACTTGAGAAGCCTGTTTGGATATAATTCCAAGGGAGTACTCGAGTTTGATTTTCATACGTTCAAGAGTTGTCAATTAATGTCCACGTCTATCTGTTGGTGTAAAATGCTCTAAATTTTAAGGCCAGATAGTCTCTCCGAAAAGTTATAATGAGTGATGAATTTGGAGGAAATTACCTCTTTGGTGACATATTGAATGTATAGCATTCTAGATATTCTATGCATGTTTGTAATGTTGACCATTCATTACCCTCGTATCAGGAACTCAAAACATAAGTGACATTGTATGATTAAGAGTAGAACTTACTGCTCTTGTCAACTAGTCAGCTTAGTAACAATGCAAATAATCAAGTGGAGGAATAATCAAAGGATGGCACTTCTCAATTGCCTGAAGCTGAAGAATAGCATAAGCAATCCCTCTAACCTTCCTCGACGTAAAATTATCAAGTTCTATGCAAACTTCACAGTTACTTATTAGAAAACTAAATGCGCTTAATTATGCTTGTGCGTCAGGCTTCTCGCTATTTGCAACTCTTTATTGAATGGCCTTACTTCAGCTAGAGAATGAAAGACGCTTTAAACAAGACAAAATTTTAATTTTACCCCCAATTTTCAGTTTTAGACTGTGGTTGATAAGTTTGTGATTTTTCTTTATGCATTTCCAAATTTATTACCGTATAGTATTGAATATTTCCCTTATTTGATCTATGAAGCCATCTTATAAATGTAGGTTCGTTCCTAAGCAGATCAATGAATGATCTGCAGTCTTTTATTTCAAAGATTGATAAATGTGATTAAAAAGAAACCGATCTTTATTGAACTGTTTTGGGGTGATAATTTTAAAAAAAACTAATAACATTTAGTTTTTAAATTACTTTTAGTTATTCAAATGTTTAAAATTAAAAACTCAATTAAAATAAAAATTTGAAACGCTATATTTTTAGGTTGAAAAACAGATATTGAAAAGATTGCTTGTAAATTTTTGAAGACATTTATAACGAAGTAGTTTTGCTTATGGAACGTTGTAATAGAACCGTCAAGAAAAGACGTAATAGTGGTAATAGTGGTTGGTTATATAAACTATAAATTCTTTTTCTCCGATGTATTTGGCATTCTTAAATACCATTAATCAAATTTCCTGATTCACTAATCAAATTTTATGAGAATTTTGACACTAACTTGTTTTTTAATTTCTTCATAAGGTAAACAGCATAACACTACCTTTGAGGTATTTTAAAGTTTCGTTTGTTACAAACATATAATTTGAACAATTGTTTAATTGCTATAACTTTTTTTAATTTAAAATTAAACGTTATGACTTAACGGGAAATCTGATTCACAGATCGAGATTTAATGATAATAAATCAGTCAATACAAAAGGAAAATGAAATCGCAATGCTTAGATAACATTCAAACATAGTTTTTCCGTGTCATTCATAACCATTCCTTGTCTTTATTCTTGCAATAGGAAACATTTGCTACACTAACTATATTGTTCAAATAAAGTAAAAAATATAGTGTGAATCATACTCTTATGTGTTATTTGGGATACTTGTCATAGTTATTTTATTTGAAATAGTCGTAGAATATATTTGATATCTAGTATGTTTATATCTAATATGATCGACTAGAATATAAGATTAACTTGGATTTTAAAGTTCAAAGGAGTGGGAGTTGCAAAACTATCTTTAAATCAATAAATATGTATCGTTTAAATCAATTTAGATTGTAAGCAAGAATTTTTTTTAATACTCATTTAAAGTAAAGAATGTTTCTAGGAGCAACTAAAACTTCTAAAATGTATAAGACATTTAGAGGGTAGTTAATGGCAGTAGCTTCTTTTTTTTCATTTTAAGAAGAATTTAAATGTCAATCCATATCTGTAATTGCTTTATACTGTAAATAAGCTTCGTGAGAAAATACACGTATCGTGAAGGAAACTGAACACTTAGGTACATAATACACTTAGGTACATAGGAATTTTAAATAATCACTGAGAAAATTTCTTAAGAAGAGATTCTTTTTTTAGGTATTAAATAGGCATGATTTAAACATAAATAATTATTTCACTATGACTTTTTCCTGTTGTGGCTAATGTTAGAGCATTTATTTGGTAGAGATAGAGTGATTTCAAATCAGTTACTTCATTGGTCGAATAGTATACATATAGGATATATATTAACAACTGGCTAAATTTGTAGTTAAATGAGTTATTCTCAATCTATCAACTGAATGAGATTCTAGTTAATATCGGGAAGGAATAACTGTTATAGGCCATTACTCGTTAAATTAGCTTGTTCAGTAGATAGGGTACTTTATATTAAATGGGAACTATATCATATCCCCGCGTATTAAAGGCGCTATTTAGGTATATACTTATATACTTCCTGTAGGAATCGACCAATTAGTCAGTGAGTATGGCCATGCCTCGATAATAAAACGAAATATACCAGTAACTGATTTAATGTAACAAATTTATTATTTTTGCCGAAAATAAAGTACATATTTGAAATTAAATAAAAGCATAAATTTGAAGTAAACACCGTTTTTTAATAACTTATGCCAAATGCCACAACGTGGTGAACGATTTTTAATTATAGATTAACTTCATAATAATGCTATCTTTTATTCCTGTAACTTGAAATCTGCTTCTACAATCGGGAATTAAGTTTAGTGA
The DNA here is from genome assembly GCA_907164885.2 of Dolomedes plantarius. NCBI lineage: Eukaryota > Metazoa > Arthropoda > Arachnida > Araneae > Dolomedidae > Dolomedes > Dolomedes plantarius. The sequence continues at coordinate 21,096,874 of OU015501.1, read as the reverse complement.
CACAGACGAAGTGATAAAACAATTATTCCGTCAGACAAAGCTTATTTCTTTAAACCTAATACGTTTCAGACGCTTGCCACCTCTCTACTTTAAAGACTAATATTGACAACGTGGACGGAGTGCTATACTGTCGCTTTATACTCAATCTCGATTGAATTCATAATAGAAGATAAAAACTTTCTCTTAAAACAAGATTCCTTGCTCCTTTTTTTCAAGGATTTTCCATGTTTAAATTTAAAACTGACACTGGAAACTAGCAAATATCATTAAAGAGCTTTATTTACCTCTGAACATTTTCTCTAGCTTACGATACCAGCTTATTCTATCCTCTCAAATGGCCCCTTCCTTATCTACCTGACTGACAGTTCATTAGAGCTCATTCAGTCCGATTACGATTAAAAATTACTTCTGGCCATTGGCTGTTTTCAGAAAATGAGTTAAAGTGAGTATTGGAGGGAAAAAATAAAACACTATCTTTAAATGTTAGAAATCTAACCAAAACGCCTCTTTATATTTATCTACAAATTTTGCAACTATCAAAAGTTTCACATCTCAAGAGTAGTACGATCCCTGCAATCCTTAAAAGATAAATAGTATATTCTTTTAACATCGTTTGAGGTATTCACTGAGGAGCTATATTTTAAGAAGACAAACAGTTCTGTTTCTGGGGAATTCGGGATAACTTTTATTTTCATTTATGGCAATTTTATAATGAGCTTTCTTCAAATGCACTTTCAAATAAATAAAGATCCGTGTAAAAAGGAATAGAATAACTTGAAGTTTTCTTTCAAAAACATGTTTAATTTTTGATAAATTTCCAATTTGCATAGTTAATTAATTTTTCTTGTTCATTGGAAATGTTTTACCCATAAAGTTTTTTTTATCTCTCTGAAAAAGAAAAATCCTTTTTGTCAGAGTAGTTTTTACATTAAAGAAAATATGAAAGAAAAATACTCTAAACCAAAATTCCTAAGGACAGTGAAATAAAATAAGAAGAAAGTTACGCAATAGTTCCTTTGTAGGGAATGTCAGTATACTCTTTTGAATTTGGTAAAACAAACAATTTAATTCCGTGATAAATAGTCCTATATTACAAATGCACAACACAGTACCCAGAGTTCAAGTGAAGTGCACTACCTTGTACTGTCACCGTTATATTGTAACTGGCAATGTTATCACTGAAGAAACATGTGGTTTGTATTATTTGTTTATAATAATACTTTTAATATAATTACACTATATAATAACACTTTTGCTACCATAGACGACCTTAGTCGTTAAATATTTTGCGCTGTTAACTTAGTCGTTTATACTATTTATTTAAATTTCTTAATTTTTATTTCCCATTTTTGCTTACGTTAATTCAGTTTTTTTTAATTAACTGAAAATTTAACTGAAAAATTTAACTGAAAATTTAACTTTTTTCCTTCATTATTTCATTAGGTTTCAATATTTTCATTATTTTTTCTTATTTTATTCTGGGCTGGCAATAATATTTCAGCTTAATTTCATTGTTAGCGAATGTGTTAAGCCAAGAAAATAAAAACATGCTTTAGTTTTTCCGAATTCTGTGTGTCGGACCCATAAGAAACAAACATTTAAAATGTATTTTGCACAAGGTTTTCCACATCAATAAAGTTTCAGTTTCTTTCGATAAAATTATAGTCTTCTTAAACGTCTTTAAATGGTATTTTAAAACGTTTACGTAAAAGGGCATATAATGAGTTATTTTCCATTTCATCTAATTTATATTGATATATTGATCATGTTTTATCTGTATCTTCAGAGAAGCAGATTTAATTCATTTTATGTTCTTCTGCTTAAACGCCACAGAATGCAATTCATATTATTGTTATTACGATTCGATGTTTTACCATGAAACTGAAAAACTATCTTCATTACCGTAAAAAGCTTTTCATTAATTACTATTTTAGTGTGCTTGTTACGGGTCATAGAACTTTGGCACGCATAAAAATCATTTGCACGCACAGCGATTTTACACAGGACATTTAATACAAGAAAGAGAGCTAGTATTTCTAGGGTCTTTTTTAAGAAGTTCCTTCAAATCTGTGGTTTACGAGAAAAAGTACTTTGAGAAACTGATTACAGCGTTCTAATATTGTTCTGAAAAACTAATATTTAATTACAGATACGTAAGAAATTAGAGTCAGTTTATAATTTTATTGCGTAATACATGAATTATTTAAAATTTGATGTTATTTAAAACCAGTTTTTTATAACTTATGTTTATATATGCCCCAATTCTTTAAAAGCTTACAAAAAGAAAAATGAAGGTAGCAAAAAAAAAAAAAAATATGTTGTTAAAAATAAAACAAAAAAGGGTTAAAAATTTAAAACGGAATAAATTTTATACGAAAATATATACAACTGTTCGGATTTGCTTAATCCAGTGATACCATTTTCAATCTCAATTGATTAGAATTTGAGATTGAAAGAATATTTTATAACCGACGAATTTTATTTTTCTTTATAGCACCAAGCTTGTTCAAAAGTGCTTAAAACTAATTTATTAGATAATTTACTGAATTTTGAATTTTTTCAAGGAAAGGGTCTTATATCAGCAGAAAAAGTTTTGAATATGCATGAGTTTAGATACTTAATTAACTGAAAATTCCTTCTATTCATAATGAATCAAAGAATGCTGAAATGCGTAAAAATGATACAAGAGATTTCATGAGAAATAGTACTTTTTTTGTTGATTATAATGTTTAAACTTTATGTCCAGGAATAAAGTTTAAGCCTCTCTATTTCGTATAAAAGTTTTCATGCTTTGGAAACGTCACATCATGGAAACTTTAGTTACACCCATTTGTATCAAGGAATGAAAAGGAACACTTCTCAAGCAAATTATAATAATAGAAATTGATGTCAGGAATCAAAACTGGATTTCAAATTTAGATCAAAGTACAGTAGTTGTAATTGGTTTTGAAATTTTGAAAATTTAACCATTTAATTACTTTGTTAAATTATTTAGTATTATTACGATCCATTTAGTCAATTAAATTTTTCATTTTGTGGAAATTTCACAGTAAATATTTTTAAAGAAAACTAGACTTTATGCTTTAATATATTTCTCAAATAGCATCTGTATAATCACTATTAATATAGTAACTTGAGATATAATATAGTAGCTTGAGTTATTTCCATTCATACAATTTTCTGAGTTATAGTAATTTGAAACCGCGACAAACCTAATATAATTGGAGTATTTTTTGAGGCAGAATAATTCAAAATATTTTCAGCTTTATTGACAGCCGTTGAGCGCTGAATATATCATTCGATACCACCATATTCTCATTTTCTCTAGGTGGCCAAAAAATATATACTATATACCTTTCTAAGAGGAGATTTGAGTTTTTCTAACATTTGTTAACAACTTTGAACACAGTTAAAACGCTACAGTGTAATATTTTTAAAATCTTGTTTACATTAAAAAACAGTATAGACATCAGATTTGTAAGAATTGTAGGATTCGATGTACAAGAATTTCTTAAAACAGGAAGATGATTTAATAACGAATATCTTCATTTGGAATGTTACTTATACCAAATTTGAATCACAAAAAACATATTTTTAGGGGACTTACAGATTATACAGTTTACGATTTACAGAAAATTAATCGAATACCCCAATTTGATTTTAGAATTTCAACAAAATTTTCAAAATTTATTTCTTAGATGTCAATAATAATTACTGGGAAAATATTTACAATCAATTGGTTTTATTTAACATAAAAAGGTTAGTTAAATTTTATGATTACACTAACTGTTTAAAACTATGAACGAAATAATAATAATAGCAAGTGCAGAAGAGGTTTATGTTATGTTCATGATTTAATTTCTATCTATGCTTAAAAAAGGAAAATACTAAGAAGGATAAAGGACTTATTTTAATGTAAAAATGCACAAATGACAAATCTTTTTGTATGAAGACCTAAAATTTCTAAAAGTTTTTAAGCTAAAATTTGTATGTGGATTTAGGGATAATTTTAGAGGGTATCTCATGATCTTGATTTTATAAAAGCTATTCTTCCGTTAATGGTAATTGAAATGTATTGAAAATAAATTTTAATTCTGGTCTCTAGCGTCTAAATATTTAGCGGTGAGATATGACGATCTTGCAGGGATATACTACACTTTCAGGGCATTCTGAAAATAAGTATAACTAAAAATCGCCGATTTTTGAGATATGACGTTGTTGAAAGTAGGGAGCTATATATATATACCGGGTGGCCATAATTAAACTGACAGTGCTCACAGTGTTCTGTAGCGCGATCTATTTGGGAGAATGGCGCCACATTTTGTAGGAAGATTAAACAAGACGGGGGACGAAGGATTCCGCGAAAAAATAAATTAGTTCCAAAAGTCACCGCTAGGGGAATATTTGGCGCTGTGTAATAGAAAATAGAGTGTTAACAAATGCAAATTAATACGGAATAAAATTACCTTTTATTATGCACATTTTCTTATTTAGTTCAAGTGCAATATGGCAACACTTTTAAAAAAGCGTAAAATCTACATAAACACCGATAAAGTTTCGTGATCTGCAATATCACGTACGCTGAGCAGAAGAAGAAGTTCTATATTCAAATTTCACGTTACATCCATTGGCACAGTGCCAGCTGCTTGGGTTTTAAAAGGCAACGTGTTACGTTTCGAATCAATTGGATTGAAAGTTTATGTGCAATGTCTCCTTCTTTAGTCGAGCGTGCGTTACTGGTCAAATTCTTTTACCTCAACCAGTGCAACGCGTCAGCCGCTCTTCGTGCTTTTAGAACGCACAAAAAATGCGTAAAGGTAACGGTCCTGTGTCAGTTAATGGGCTAAAAGCAATGGTTGCGACGTTTGAGAAAACAGGTTCTCTGAAGGTTCAGTCAGGCAGAGGACGAAAGCCTGTACCACAGGATACAATCGAAGCAGTTGCCACGGCGATTGTCGACAGAGGACCAGACAATATTGCTACCACCTCTAGCTCTCGTGGATTAGCTTGGAATATGGATATGCCTTACAGTACGGTATGGAAAATCTTACGAAAGATTATCAACTTCTATCCGTACAAGATCAGCCGTGTACAGGAGTTACTGTACCCCGACCATGATAAGCGATTGACTTTTGCTCTCACCTTTCTTGCCAAAATGGAGGTGGATGATGCTTGGCCGTGGAAAATCTTTTGGGGAGACGAGGCCCACTTTTACCTGCATGGAACTGTGAATACCCAGAACTGCCGAATTTGGGATGACAAATCACCACATGCAGTCACAGAAATTCCCTTACATTCACCAAAGGTAACTGTTTGGTGTGGGTTCACAGCGGAATTAGATAAATTCCGCTGTGAACCCAGCGGAATTTATCGTAGGTCCATTCTTCTATGAGAACATTACCCCGACAGGACCTGAAACCTGTTCTGTTACCGGAGAGAAATATCGCCACATGTTGAACAGCTTTGTCATTCCGGCACTTCAGCAAAGACAATGCCTGGGGGAAATCATTTTAATTAATTTGCATTTGTTAACACTCTATTTTCTATTACACAGCGCCAAATAATCCCCTAGCGGTGTCTTTTGGAACTAATTTATTTTTTCGCGGAATCCTTCGTCCCCCGTCTTGTTTTATCTTTCTACAAAATGTGGCGTCATTCTCGCAAATAGATCGCGCTACAGAACACTGTGAGCACTGTCAGTTTAAATATGGCCACCCGGTATATATACAGTGGAATCTCGATCTATCGTTTTCGAAGGGACTGACTGAACTAAACGATGGGTGCGAGAAAACGAGAGATGCGGGGACATACAAAAAAGTATTAACATAACTTAAAGTTTGATATCCCTAAAATATATTTATTCACATACATAAATGCATACATACCTGTAGTGTAACTGAAGGTAAAATTACAAAGAAGTACTGAGATCCAAGATAATAACAATAAAAAAGAAATACACGTAGATACACAGGAATTTTGATTCAAATAAAAGTACTTAATCTTGGTTTGTATTTTGGCGGTTTTCTCTCCACAGGTAAACAATATTTTTTCTGTGTTGCAAATTGCATTCTTTTCGGTATCGGTTATTGTGTGAGAGTATAAAGAAGCGGCAGCCGTGAATCGTTTGTAATTGGAACCATTCCATTGCACTGGATGGGGTCCGACGTAAGACCACATGGAAGTCCTGCTTCCGGGTGAAACCCTCATCGACCAGTTTAGAATTGCAGCAGTCAGAAACTTCTCACATCCTAGACCAAACACCAAGGCGCTTCCATCCCAAGGCCAACAGAAAAGCCAGAGGGTAGCAGGAACCACTCAGGTCTGCTGACTGTGAGCCATTGCTGATAAGAACAGAAATGTTGAATAGTCAGAGAATTTGGAATAAGTTTCCGAAAATAGGATACTCCAGGGGTTAGAGAATTAAGGAACACCAACGACGAACAAATAATGGGAGTGGTACGATAACGCGAAACCAGGCTAAACAGGAGAGAACAAAAATACGAGATCGCACATCTCAAATGTTCTTCTCATTGTTTAATTAGAGCGTCATTCTAGCTCAATTCAGACATTTATATTTCAGGTTCAGTTATGAAAAAATGATCGATCTGATAAATTAATATAAAGCTGCGATATTCTGAACGAATATTGCGGGAAAACGATGGATCAAGGAATGATCCATACGGTATGTTTTTGTTTGTTTTTTATGGAATTTTTTCGGGACTGGGTGAAATAAACGATATATACGGGAAAACCATCGTTCGGGGAACTATCGATCGAGATTCCACTGTATATATATATATATATATATATATATATATATATATATATATATATATGGCTTGGTAGAAATGCCTAAGTCAGTTTTCTCCAAGATGACTTTGTTTGCTTATGTCTCTTTAAAAAAAATATTATTTTCAATGTAAGAAGTACCCAAGTCTGTACAATGGTTAAGAAAACACTTATAAAGCATAGGACAGACTTGGATACTTCTTGCATTGAAAATAATACTTTTTAATAAGACCTAAGCAAACAAAGTCATCTTGGAGAAAACTGACTTAGGCACTTCTTCTATCAAGCCATATATATATATATATATATATATATATATATATATATATATATATATATATATATATATATATACACGTACACCGAAAAGCATGTCATTCCTATCGATCCCCGATATCTTGTTTGTGTGAAAACAGGACAGTAGAATCTTTGCTGATCTTAAATGATCTTAACCCATGTGCGGCGTGGTATAAGAAAAATAAATTATTACAAAGTCATACTATCTGGATCCTTATTCTCCCCACAAATCTCTTATTTTTAAAGTGTTATATAGAAGCTAGAATAAATGGGTGGAATGTAATCGGGAATAAAAAAGCTTCCCATTGCCGATTCTTTTGAAAAGAGACTTTCACACAACAGCTGAAGTAATCCCTACAGATCCACTTTCAAAAGTACTCGCCTATACGCGGTGTTAACAGTCCTATTCCCACACTACAGAAGGTTCCTAAGATTATTGTCTCCCCATTCCACCCCTAACCCGAAGCAGAAAGTTTATTTTAATCTCCTTCCTCAAAAGTAATCGATACTTTCTTGGCTTTCTTCCAAACACTTTGAAATCGAAAAATATGAGAGCTAACTTAATCGATAAATGCGTATATATATATTATATACGTATGTATATTTATACATAAAAATATGCAGCTACCAGCCTATGTAAAGTAAGAGAGATATCACGTGATATCTACTTTACTCACTGCCGTGAGACAAAATACTGATAAATCACAGAATTTCATTGCAGTTATATTAAGAATTATAATGTTAGGGAGATAGTATCCTAAATATTTATAACCTGAAGAAATTTAATGCAGGAAAATAGTTTCACTGGCCTATCAATTTATTACTCAGCCATTAATCAATTTTTAATATTTTAATGTAGATTTCATTACAATTTTAATTCATTACACCTTTCTGAGCAGTATCTTAGCTGTAACATTTATTTAACTAATAACAAGAGAAACGTTTAGCATGTGACAAACGGTTTTATTAATAGTATCTTCCATTTTGATCTTTTTCACATGTTTAAGTAATTCGTTGAATTAATACATCTGGGTATTAATATAAATTATAGATTAAGCATTTGAATAAAGATTAAATCTCGTTTATGGGAGTCCCAAGATGAGAAATGAACTATATCAATGAATTATTTTATTTTGAATAAATACACAGTTTATAAAATTAATTATGTAATTTAAAAAATTCATTCTCTTCAAAAATTATAAAAAAATTGTATTTATCTGATTCCTTTAGTTTCTGCAGATGCATTATCAATGAAAATATCTTAAATATTTTCTTAAAGTATCTTAAATATTTGAAGTTATGAATGAATTAAATATAGAGAAAGTTACCACGTCCCTGAAAAAATAAAGAGGTAATTCTGAAATATTCTGAGCATTATGTTTTACCGTATGATGTCACTTGGAATTGAGACAGTCCCACTGCAACTGTTACTTCATTCAGTTAACTGTCATTTTCAATTTCACGTTACTGAAGGACAGCTTATACTGCGTTTGCCGATGTCAGTAACATAATTTACATATTACGAAGAAAAATAGATAATTAATTGAGGAACTTGTGACAGTGAAATAATTTATTTAAAGCTGTTTTTCACAGCAGTTAAAACTAATATATATTCTTAAGTTAAAATTGATTTTCATATTGTATACTTTTAAAAGAATTTTTATCGCGTAATTAATCTCTAAGAGCAGCAAGTAACTATACTACAATCTGTTAGCAAAGTTAACAAAAAATGTAAATTGAGATATTAATTTTTTTCAAGTAAGCATATCTGTAGTTTTTTTTATGGATTTTCGAATACTACTAGAACTCACTTGAACAATAATTTCATTTCTAATATTGACCAAAATTCTTTGGTTTTATCAAAAAATTAACAAATAAATTTAAGTCTAGCGAAAAGGAATCAGTCATTTGAAATACTATATGTTTTCATCGCGTAATTAATCTCTAAGAGCAGCTATTAACTATACCACAATCTGTTAGCAAAGTTAACAAAAAATGTTAAACTGAGATATTTATTTTTTCAAGTATGCATATCTGTAGTTTTTTATTGATTTTCGAATACTACTAGAACTCACTTGGACAATAATTTCATTTCTAATATTGACCCACATTATTTGGTTTTATCAAAAAATTAACAAATAAATTTAAGTCTAGTTAAAAGGAATCAGTCATTTGAAATACTATATGGATGTTAATCCACAATAAATAAACCGATCCAACCTTTACGGTATGCAGCGTGTTTCAACCTGCAGACCAGTCGCTACGCAATTCCTTGAATACGCAGCCGAGGGTTCGCTTGTTCGCTCTAATAATTATGGTCACAGCAGCCGTGTCAAGAAGTATAGACTACCGACTTTTGGGCCCACCACTCCCCTATATGGATGTTAAAATGTTTTTCACCATGTTGCTTTTATACCAATACTCGTGTCGACTACAGAAAAGAAAATGTTTGATAATATTTTATTGAATTGTTGTTTGCTAAATCAGCTCTTAAAGGATAAAATTTCCTGAATGTTTAAAAAAATTCTAATGAGCTTTGAATGTTGTAATCGATAAACGTTTTCGATTTGATAGCGGCAAATTTTCTCAGATTAGGTAAAATTAAAAAAAAATATTAATTTTAGTACATTTAATTTTGAATGATTCAAGAATATACTCGATTTCTAAATCATTCCCATAATTTTTCATATACACAAAGGTTGTCAGTACATAATTTATTAATCCTTACACAATTATATTAATATCCCATTATTCTGTGCAAAATTATGTGATGCTTAAGTTTTCGTTGTCTCTCCCATTTTATGCACTGGATTTAATATAAATTCATAAACACTTTAAGGCAGTTTTTTTAAATAGTAGTTACACTTAATAAAACTTCGCTTAATGCATCGCATCAGATCACACGCATGAATATTTTGAGTGAATAACCTGTATTAAGGTTTTAGTTCCGTCAGAGTGACATTAGTAGAGACTGTTTTAAAATACGTTATTAAAAAGCATTAATATTTCCAATCATGTTTTTTATTTACACCACAAAAATATTTTTACGCTAAACTGCCATTATCTCTTATAATCAATGTCAAATTTAATAGTCTGACGTAATTTTAAAATAAGGCTACTCAGTTTTAATGCTTTAATTTAAAATAAACTCAAATAATAATGATTTTGTCTGTAAAATATAACATATCGGTCCTGTGAAATGTCCAACCTCCATTGAATTTGTTCAGGATGGGGAAGTCGTATTTAAAAGGATGACAAAGCCTGATAATGAATATATGCTCAAAGGACGAAATTTTGAATGATTCAGTCGGAAAAAACTCCATTTAAAATTCCTAATGAACTGCTCATTTTCTAGAAGCTTGCAAAGGCGAAAGCATTAATCTGCATTCGCCGTCAGCAGAACTAATTTCGCCTCAGGCTGGAGCAGATGGCATATATTGTTAAAAAAATTATATATTTTACTTCAATTCAACATTCCTTTTGATAAATAATTTGATGTTTCTGTTCTATATTTCTTATTAATAACGGAATTTTTCGTATCTTAAGTCACCAATACTTGAGCTGAACTGTTAACTTTTCAATGTTAACTTTTTCTGAAAACTTCTCACTAAAGGATGGAAGCATAAGAATTCATTAAAATGAATGACAAATCGAAAAGTAGTGAGTGTGAACGATTTCATATTGAAGACCATTAGCAAGTTTGAACAGGATATGATATGTTTGCTGAAACATAGGCATTCTTACACTCATTTATATGTAAGGAAAAGAACATTAAATATTCAAAAACAATTGTACAGACTGATACATATATATCTATGCATACTAAACAGTGGTAATACCTATCGACTAAAAGAAATTACCACTGCCTGTGTTTTATTTAGTACAATCCTATTATTACCTATTGTTCAACGTTTTCGATATCGATATATCTATTCATTCCTGTACCATGGTCCTGTAGAATATCCAGGTACTTCTTGGTTTAACAAAAATAATCTAATAACCTCCAGAGTGGCCTGAATTAACAACCGAACACACTGTAACGAATACACCGTTATGTTTCACAATTGGAATCAAGCATTTAGTGAGGTAATTTTCGTAAGACTCCTGTCCAAGTCTGTTAGAGAGGGCAGTGCAAATGATTATTAACAGTAGTTTAGATTGTAATTTTGAATCTCTCTGCGTCATTGTATGCGTTCGTGGATACTTCTTTCTGTGGTGAGTGCTGAATGTTTTGCAGTACAACCACGGACATAAATGTGGGGAATTTCCCACGATATTTTCCGATAAATATCGTACAGTTTCTACCCGCATTTACTTGTCCTGTAAACTTCATGCTACTCTACATAATTCGAGGGATTAATCGCCAATTCCTGTCAGTCGTCAGCGGTTAGACTGGCTCTGCGAGCGAAACATTAATCATACCTTTTCGTAATTCTCTGCAGTCAACATTTTAAAAGACAAAACAAGGATAGCTTCCTTTTCAATACTAGCAGCGCAAACAATGTATTATCTTTTCATTACATAACAGTGTGCGAGTTGGTGACGTTCTATTCCGATTTCAATTCATTTTTTCTCAGTGGTCTTTCTTCAGTAGGTGTTTACATTACTTTTTCTAACTTTTGTGTATGTCATACATAAAAGCGTCATCATGTTCTTCCAAAACTTGATTTATTCCAATTTTCATTTGGCCGAAGGTTTGATACTAAATCTTTTTAAGTCGCATATTTAGTTTTTTTTCATTTTATGTTTTGTCAAAATTCTTATAATCTCCATTTTCCTAGGAAATCTGTTAAGAATGTTTGTAGTGCATATCTCATCAGTACACCCCGAATTTCAGAACTGACGGATGTAACAATGTCCCATTGCTATATCCATTCTAAGTCCTGAATGATTTCCCATTTTTTTTTTATTTTGCTCTCCTGTAAAGAGTGTTTAACAATTTCCCAATGCACTTCCCCCAGAAAGTTTTCTGATTCCGAACTGCTCCAAGAGATTTACAGTAATTTTTTAACCAAAACTATGAAAAAACTTTTTATCAAAACAGAGAAACCTTTGTGACTAATATTCTTCCACTGTTCTTTGAGCTTGCCCTGTCACATAATTGATTTTGTCGCATTTTATATTTTGTATTATTTATATATGATACTAGCTGAAAACCCGCACTTCGCTACGGAGTACATTCAAATTAAATACAACGGTCAATGTATGCAATTAATGCCAAAAAAAAAAATAAATAAATAAATATATATATATATATATATATATATATATATATATATATATATATATATATATATATATATATATATATATATATATATAATAAATACGATGATCAGTGTTTACAATTGATGTAAAAAAAATATTTATAAAAAAATCGTAAGGGATATTTTTATAGACAAAATAATGTAGAAGAAAATATTGAAATTAAATCTAATAGGACATACTAAATAATACAGTACAGTTAATATAGTACAGTTTGAGGAACATAATATCTTTTACTGCATTTTAATATTTTTTTGGATAATGTCCAATCGTCTGCCGCATTAGCAAGAAAAAAATATTTTTTTGTCTATTTCGTTGTTATGCACGTGACGATAAATTTATTTAAAGTACCAGAAAAAGAAATCCCGCTATCAGCATTTAATAAATTAAATTCTAAAAATTTATTTATAAAAATTCACCAAAAATCAAAAAAATGGAGGTAAAGATTCGAAAAATCTCTCATTTTAAAGGAATTTTTATGATCTTTCTTGTGATATAAGTTTTATAACTCTCAGATTATTATTTTAAATGTAAACTTGAAAAAGTTACTAAAACAGCTTAAAAATTTAATTTAAAAAAATCTAAGAAGAATTTTTCGAAAATCTTTCTTAGTGCACCTCTACACTATAAGAAGAATAGCCATGCAAAATTTCAGTCCTTTAGGTACAGCGGATCGGTCTGTATGTTGTATGTTAGTCAGTGAGTCAGTCAGTTACGGAACTGTTTTTTATATATAGATTAATATGTTGTGATAGTGAAATTATACTACTAATTTTTGTTGCTATTGATGTATTATCAAAAGTAAATTTTTACTGAAAAGGGCATTTTAGAGACAGTTACAGGTAAAAAGTGGCTATTTTTGAAAATAATGCTTTACTTTGTAAGGAATATTAATATCCATAAAAGTGCATTAAGGGTTATACCTTATAAAGTACTTTATAATCCCTTTCCCAGGGTATTAGTTTTGTAAGAAATGTACTGAATGTTTTCTTGTTTCTTACACGTTGTTTAGAAGAGATTATGACACGGCTTCTGATAAAATGAAATACAGAAGGCAATCCATAACGAGCCAGTTTCGTAGCAGTTTTTTTTTACATTTAATTTCCCTAACAAACGTGAGTTCCAGTGTAAAAAATATTTTCTTATCAAGCCATTTATGTGAGATTTACATAATCTTGAAGTGAATACAAAAAAAGAGAGAAAAAGATTCAGTTAACAGTTTATCATGACCAAATATCTCCACACAATCTTATTCAAGTTAGTAAAAAAAATTTTCAGTAAGCAAAAGAAAAAAATTGAGTTCTCGGACAAAAAACGAAAAATGTTTTCCAACTATAATAAGGTTGAGTGGAGATATCAGATTGTCACAAACTGCTGACAGAGTGCTTTTTTGCATTAACCGTAAGCACAGACGACGTAAATCTCGCACAAATGGCTTTACAAAAAAGTTCGTTTTTTACGCTTGTATTCATAGTCAACGGTAAAATTATATATTAAAAATCCCTGGTTCACTCCCATGTTATCTTCTATCACGGGGAGGGTGTCCCGCTGCACACATTTATTTTAATCTCAAGTAATCGATATTCCCCCAGTATCTCTTCCAAATGGCCCTCGTTCGAAAAAATAGCAAGGGCAACTTTATGCTGTCATAAAGATGGCATCGTAGCATGTTGCTGTTACAGACACACGCATACGCAACTTGTGGCAAAATTGCTTTCTACATTTCACGATGCCGTTTGCATACTTCTCGGCCAGTCAGAAAATAGTTTTACTGGGTACTGCTATTACCCTCTTAAATTTTTCTTTATAACCCGAATCAAGGGATATCAAGGTTTAAGAGCAACGCTGTTGCTAGGGAAAACCTCAGAAAATGGCCCAATATCAGATGGACATTTCGGAAGCCAAAAATCCTGGAAGAAAATAGGAAATGGCCACTATTTTTTCTCCGGAAAATAGACCTCAATATACGCTGAGAAATTTTTTGCATACATCGGGCAGCCCTGTGATATCCAATCCCAATTAATTTCATACGCTTTTGAATTCTAGCGCTTTTATGTTGCCTTTACCCAACAGCTAATGATGTGATTGACAGAGAAATGGAAATAAAGCTTATTATGATCAAAGCAAATGCCATTTGCTCAGTCAGATTTATCAAAAGCATTTATCATGCAAAAGTTAATTATTTACAATAAGGAAATGTATCATATATATGTATAACGCAACAACGAGTTTAAAAAATTCGACTGGTAGCATTAAAATAATAAAAAAAGAGTTATTGAAAATAGCCAATGGCCATTTGGCAGTAAAAGAAAAGCTCGATAAATAATTATAAAGAAAAGCTCGATAAATAAGTACAAATGGAACCAATATTCTAAAAAAATCGCATTTTCTAAGCGAAAAGTATCATATATATATACAGTATGCCCACTAAAGTCCCTTCCCACCCTCTTAACTTCGGAACGGCTGCTGCTATATTCATAAAAGTAGTGTCTAGGTATAGTAAAGTAGCCATGCGCTACTGAATGAAACTACCTACCGTGCCACCTGGTGGAAAACTATGGAGTTAGCATTCCTATCTCGAAAACGGAACGAGATAGGGAAAAAAAGTGATTTACAAAGTTGTAGAAAATCATCGATTTAGTACGAAAAGATACCTTATAGACATTAATGCAAAGAATAGAACGGTTAAAACGCGCATTTGTTTTTTCGTGATTTCCTACACTGTGACGTCACGAAACTTGAACGAAAGGAGAAATGATTATCTTTCGGGCAAAACACGACACAGCAATGTGCACAGTGGTATATCGCTTTTGATCCCCAATCAAAAGGACCGCGGTTCAATCCTCGAGGGTTTCATTCTTGTACTGATTGTCTTTATATTTATAAACAGAGTAGACAATTACGTAGATCGTGGAAAATAGTGTCACATCATCTCAACGCAACTTGCGCTTGGTGTTCGAAATTTTTGCAGTATAGAAATACGTAAGAAACGTCACGCCTGTTCACCTGAGATAGCTATAAAAGAGACATCTTCTTGGGGTTGTAGTATGTTGATGATCGTGGTCATGGCTGAGTATTCCAAAGCTGAGATCTCCAGTGAAGCAGTACCTCGTTAAGGAATTCGGGGACCAAATAATTAGGTATGGTGGTTTTGAAGAGTGGCCTCCACGTTCGCCTGATCTGACTCCACTGGACTTTTTCCTGTGGGGATACCTGAAACAGCAGGAGTATGCGACCCCTCCACAAACATTGCAGGACCTTAAACGACGCATTACGGACGCTTGTGCCAACATGTCCCGCTCTATGCTCCAACGTGTGCAACGTGAGATTCAAACGGGGATCCAAATGTGCATTGCAGCTGACGGTGAGAAGTTTGAACATCTCAAATAAAGGTATATTGTTAATTTTTTTTTTCTTTCTCAGATCCTTTTGTCACGTCACAGTGTAGGAAATCACGAAAAAATAAATACGCGTTTTAACTGCAGTATTCTTCTCATTAATGTCCACAAGGTATCTTTTCGTACGAAATCGATGATTTTCTACAACTTTGTAAATCACTTTTTTTCCCTATCTCACCCCGTTTTCGAGATAGGAATGCTAACTCCGCAATTTTCCACCAGGTGGCGCGGTAGGTAGTTTCATTCAGTAGCGCATGGCTACTTTACCATACCTAGACACCACTTTTATAAATATAGCAGCAGCCGTTCCGAAGTTAATAGGGTGGGAAGGGACTTTAGTGGGCATACTGTATATATATATATATATATATGAATGTGTGTACGTATATATGCACTGCATAAATACGTAACAGAAAACATAAATTGTAATATATATATATTCTCTGTCTCTGGATATTGTAGATTTTTCTCCTGTTTAAATACTTTAGGGTATGCATTCTTTTAGATCTACCTTAACGAAATATTATCTCTTCTTTTAAATCTGCCATTTAATAAAAGAATATATATTTTACTACAGTTTATCTGCATTAACTATATTTTACCTAAATTTTATATATTAAATAAAAAATCCTTTCTCATAAATTTATTCGATGGCTTTAATCCCTTTTTTTAAAGAAGAGTGTCATTTTTACCTATTTAATTTTTTTAGTAGGGTCAAAAGATTCCGAAATATTCCTCAATTAATTCCCCATATTTCAATTCCCCAGCTTTCTTTTTCATTCAATTCCCAGCGAGCGTTTCTTACTCCCGTGCATAATTTCTAAACAACGCATTTTCTCGGCGATCTTTTTCTCCGCTAATAAGTACAATTGCAGGCTGGAGCGTTGAACCTTCCGAGCGTGGGTTGTTAGTAACGGCGTGCGAGTTCCTATGAAGTTACAGTATTACTGAACGGGGAGAAATAAATAGTTTTTTCACTCGAGCAGAATCGTTAATGAAGTTATTTTCATTGTATACGAGGTGAGAGATATCAAGATGAATATTGGCGAGAAGATGGATCAGTGTGATGGCGGGATAATGTTTGTCTTATGTTAATTCGTTCCTTTCGATGCGGAAGGGAAACAAATAGATTTAACGTTTTAGTAAAATATTTATTGGCCGATATCGACCCAAACTTTTTGGAATAATATGCTGTTTAACATATATTCATATAAAATATATTTCACTGTCAACGTCCTGAATAATTTCTGTGCATAACATTTTACATTTGGCACTTCTTTAAAATTTTACATTTAAAAAATGTTTAATAATTTTTATTTGTACTAATATTAAAAGGTAGAAAATATTATATATCAGAATAATTTAGTATATTTAACTTACATACAATATAAATATTTATCCGGTTTTCTTTTGATAAGATTTAATGTGTATATCCTGAATGAAACTTAATTTAAACTATGTTAAGGCGTGTAAGATTTATAACTGTTGAAGCTCTTGGAATAAATTTTAAAAAAAACTTTGGTTCTTCAATTAATCTACATATATTACTAATTTTGAAATTTTTAAAGAACTTGTTACATTTTTAAATTGCGCGAAAGTTTTTCTGGATATTTTCATAAATTTGATGATTTATAACTGTTGAAGCTCTTGTTGTAAGATTTATAATTGTTGAAGCTCTTGGAATAAATTTATAAAATACTAACTTTGGTTCTTCAATTAATCTACACATATTACAGATTTTGAAAATTTTAAAGAACTTGTTACATTTTAAAATACGAGAAAGTTTTTTCAGCATATTTTCATAAATTTGAAAATAAATAACTTTGTAGCAATAATGCTTTTGGTTAAGTCTTCAAAATTTAAAAATAACTCAAGTTGATAAGACAAAAGACCTTGTAATATTGGAACAAACATACTGATTACAAGTATCTGAAATGCCATATTATGCAAGTAAAAAAATAACACTGGAAACAATTACACTTTTTAGTTTATCTAGCATTGGTCGGTCTGGGCGTATGTTTATAATCTGTATTCCTTTAGAGACTGGCAGTGCTTGGAAAAAACCGTAGGAATATGACACAAATAATCCGAGAGAAACTGGATCTGTTAAGTCCTTGTTACAAGGACATGGGAAATGTTTGCAGAGTCGTCTCTCTAAAATTCTTGCCGAGGTTCACCCAAATTTAAATATAGCGATAAACCTACTGCGGTAGAAAGAGTTGGAGATTTTTCAGGAGGTTGTGTTTGAAGTTTCTGACTTGAGATTGATTAAGCTGAATATTTTCTACATCCATTGACCACATAACGATAAGTGATATCACACCTGAAAAAATCGTAAGGGTTCATAGGGTTGACAGCATGGAAAGTGTGGAAAGAGTGAGGAAAGTGTATCAACTTGGAATGAGGGTGAACACTTATAACTGAATGATAAGCCGCAGCATTCATTGCTCTTTACGATACGAGTAAATGATTCGACATTTCATATGAATATGCTATGTATTCATTCATGTAAGAGACCGTTAAGATGTAACAAGTGAGAGCTGAGATCCACCAAACAATACGTATCCCCTCACTGCCGTCTGTCTGCCTTACGGAGTACTGTATAACAATAGGATTTTACTTCTTGTTCCATTAGATGCGACAATTGGCTTTGACGACTGGGATCGAAATCTCGTGTGAGCAATTGTAACTTTAGGGATATTAAACTGTGTTTTATACCCGCCGCAGAGTTTTGGTGGATGTGATGATAATCAGGATTAACGTTGACAATACTTATACAGAATAGCTCAGTAGTACATGACCTAGATTTCGTGGTACAGTAAATTAATTCTTAATCGCCCCTGTCTTTCAGTGTTTTCGTCTGTTATTGCCATTCGCAAATGGTGATTTACCTTTCGACTGCTGTGCCGGTATATACGTCTGTATTACCGCTAGTTTCATTTCAGTGGTCTGATGTGTTGTTTTCTTATAAACATAGCTAAATGATGCCCATTAACAATGAATACCTGAAAAATCATGGTTCTTTAAAAGATCTCATTTTAAAATGAAAGATGATTTGTGCGTAGAATATCGCAGCTATCTATATCTTGACCTGACAGATCAGTATTTACATCTTTTTTGTCCATTACAGGTTACTCTAAAGCTACTCTTATATTTATGGCTCGATAGTTTAATACTTTTACCATGGAAATACAAGTAATAATTAAAATATAGAAAATTGATATATTTGAAACCTTTTCAACAGTTTTATGTCTTAATGAAGTTGTTGCTTAATTAAATAAGCATTAATGAAGGAGAGCGATTAAAAATCAATCTACGTGAAGGCTTAAAAAGGTTAACGTTTGCAGAACTTATTATGTAAGACAAGAATGAATATATTATTACTACATTAATTCAGTAAAATTACTATTCATTTCTCGAATCAAAGTTATTCGGGAGAAAAAAATATTTAAGAGGTGTTTATAACGAATCAAAAAACAAGTCATTGTAATACAAATTAAATCACATACTTTAATGGAAAATAACTTTGATGACATTATGCCGAGTAATTTAATAAGATACAAACATTTAATAATTTAAGTAATTTAATAAGATTTAATAAATAACAATCTTTTCCCATTCTCTGTTTACACATTTATCTAAATATGCTCGTATGCAGAATTAAAAAAAATATTTATAATGATCATGCAATCAGACAGAATTTTTTAACTTTGATTACCTTTAAACGAAGAGAAAATATTAAAACAAAATTTTAAAAGAGGATAAATATTTTAATGCAAAATAATGAACCTTAATTTGGAAGCATTTTCGTCATTTAAACGTTCTCAGTACAGTAATTTAAAAAAAATCATTTTCGTTTATCTTATTCTAATTAACTTTTTTGCGATCTACTATTTAATTTTGTTCAGTAAAATTCCTTCAATTTTTCCGAAGTTAATTTTTAATAGTTATATCGAAAATATTACATAACAAATCAATATAATAATATTACACTCAGCTCTATGAAAATAATTATATGATTATTTAACAGTTCGCAGTTTTAAAAATACGCTCTAAAATTTTAATGTCGACTGAATACTCCCTTTATTAGATATGCATATTAGAAGAATAAAATTCGTTTAAAATCGACGGTTTTGTTAAATCCGGAAGCGTTTTGTTTTAGTCAGCAACTAATAAAATGAAATTTATTGCAATGTTGTCCAGTGAAATTAAGAGTTCGAAAAAAGTCAGAAACAATGAGATAGCTCTCGATTTTTTATCATCTGATTGTGGGAGCTATCTGCTAATGCGCTTCATTCGAAGTCATTTTCTATTTCGAAGCCAGTAGCCACAGCGAGTCTAAGGCACGTAAATTAGGTATTTCTTTGTCTTCAACAATCCAGTGTCTTTGTGCTCCGAGGGGAAGATCGTAAACTTCTTGGAAATATTAATAAATAACGCCAAGACTTTTGAATGTGGCTGCGGCTAAGGGAGCCTTGAGGTAGTGTCATGACTACAGCCACATTTTTTACTTCTTTGCTTTTTACCTTTAACTGCAGCAGGATTATGCTGCGTTTTTTCCTGCCGCTTTTCTTTGTCTTAATTTTACTTTAAATATATGCTTTGTGATAGCATTTTTTTACATCTTGTACACGATCTACGTCCTCGAATACATCATATCAATTTCATGTGCATTACTAGCCATGATACAAAATACAAGAGAAAAAAAATAGGTACGGGTTCCGCGAAAAATGGTAATTTTTTTTTTTTTTTGCTTAGCCAGGCACATATGCCTCAGACTTTTCATGACGATCAAGAGTTTATGATAAATAAAAAGAAAATATTTTTTCTTACTTTTTGTCGTATGTGTTTTCTTCGAAGATGAATGTGCTTTGCAACTGAATGCATTGGTATGATTAATAAAGTCTGTGCACGACTGTAAACACGTACAAGTTATGTAATATAACTTATTTTTTCAGCTCTTTATATTATATTTAAATTACATCCGTGTTTTGGAAAAAGAATTCCGCCTCGTATTAAATATGTATTGAAACTATTATTTTCATTTTTAGAAAAATATTCGACAGAAAAAACTTTAAATTAAAAGTTTTTTTTTATGTTATTGCTAAATATGATATTAAAAAGAATATTTGATTATTTAATAATGACATAAAAATCAGTTTTGAGAGACAATTTTATGACTATGGAAAGGTATTATTTTTTCTTTTTAGAAAAATATTCGACACAAAAAAATTTTGAATTAAAAGTTTTTTTTGGTGTTATTGCTAAATATGATATTAAAAAGAATATTTGATTATTTGAATATAACATAAAAATCAGTTTTGAGAGACAATTTTATGACAGCGGAAAATAAGCACATATTGTATAATACGTGTCAAGGGCATCTCATTTTTAATGATCCATCAATTTGTGCGAAGTAAAACAATATTATAATGTCTCAACGACAGCTTAATACAAAATTTTAGAAAGTTCCCTATTCTCGAGCGCTATTGAAACTTAATTTTTCTTATCTCTTAAGTGTCTTTGAAGGGTCTGGAGTGAAAGTATTCTTAAAGAGCTAACTCTCCTTTGCTAGGAAGCCTTCATACGGGTTTTCCTCCCTCAACGTATCAAAATTTATTTCAAGCTGCTGATTTATGCGTCGTCCTTATCGGTATTAAGAGGATGAAAGGAAAGAAATAATTTTTTTGATAAAGTAGGTGTGTTTAATTAGTTGTTATGTTGATATTATAATGACATGGTATATATGCATATTCAAATTTTAAAAATATTTTTTTTAATTTATGTTTACTTCCACGTATGTATTTTTTTCCAATGTTTGAACACTATTGGCTGGCTTGTTTGAACGGGACCTACAGTTTAAAACCACTTTCTACCGGTTAGAAACACCCATGCAAAACATCGGGACTCGAATCTACAAGATTTAGACCGAATGCTAGCGTCCTAGCTACTATTTGGCCATCGCCCGGCGAACACTCTATTGCAGGGGTTCCCAACCTATGGGTCGCGACCACCTTAGGGCATCGTGATGTGTTTTCTAGAGCTTCGCCACGGTTTTATTCAATTAAAACAACTTTTTGGCAAATTTCCTTCCACAAAAATTATCAATATTTATTTACCACTAAACTGTAAGGCAGTGATGTTTTTTAAACGAAAAAGACTCAATCAAAGCGCGAACTCAATTCGTTTGAAATCTACCGCCTTTATTAAGTGGTAAAGGGAAATCGTGGTTACTGATTACGTACAGCACACAAATTCTAAGCATCAGTTTATCTTTCATCACTCTGTGCCGTCATTTTTGGCATTACTGTTGCAGTTTCCTCAACGGAATAAAGCAATTTTTGTTAAGGTAAGAGTTTTAAAATTCTGAATCAAAACGGTCAGTGCATTATTTTTATTGAGATTCTGTTCTGTTCTTCCTTATACACACATTTGACTGAGGGATGTTTTCTTAATGTTCTCCATTTCTTTCAGGTTCTTTACAAATTTCATTTTTGTTAAATTAAACATTTAGTTGGAATTAAATTATAGAAAATACACTTTAGTTTTTTTTCCATGTCTTAAAAGTTCGTTTTAAAGAAAATACGCAGGATGGACATGAGAGGGGTCGCAGGATGCGTTGAAACCATAGAAGGGGGTCGCGAATCCGAAAAGGTTGGGAAACACAGTTCCATTGAATACATTTTTCAATCTAAAAGATTGGATATTACATAGCAATTTTTCCATTGTGTTTATCTATTCATGAACGTATACATAAACATTTTAAATAAAAGTTTATCAACATAAATTCATTCCTGACATATAAGCCCATTTATGACCATATATAGACAAATGAGTACATAGA
Organism: Dolomedes plantarius; assembly: GCA_907164885.2. Classification (NCBI taxonomy): domain Eukaryota; kingdom Metazoa; phylum Arthropoda; class Arachnida; order Araneae; family Dolomedidae; genus Dolomedes; species Dolomedes plantarius. The sequence continues at coordinate 21,074,281 of OU015501.1, read as the reverse complement.
TGATAGATTAATAATTTTCCATTTATAAACTGCTAAATTACATTACATACAGACCTAAATCTATTTTTCATATATTAATATTGAACTAGCTTATATTCATCAATAGATTATATTCATAGGATAATAATATTTATTAATTTATATGATATACATAATCACAAAGCAAATATGTATTAAGTGGGCTAATTAGCTTTTAATTGCATACATAAATGTATAGAAACATGCTTATAAATTTAGAGACGTTGATCTATTAAAAGGATGAAAGCAACATATTTTTTTAAATAAAGTAGTTTTTAATTGCTAAAATTAAGATAATTATCATATGGTTAATGTATATTTAAAAATACTTATTTCTACAAATTAGTATTCTTCACGTTATGCATTTTTCTCAAGATTTTTTGTACTGTTAGTGCCTGATTACAGTATGGAGTATGTACATTTTTATCCTTTCTAGACGTTTGGATAACACAATTTTATCTTCGAGTTTCAGCGATCCATTGATCTAAAGGTACAAATTTTAAAACGTATTGGTCGTTAATATTAAATTTTCTAAACTTTAATTTACAAGTCAAGAGAACAATTTATTGCTTTATTTGTTGTAAAACTCAAGATGCTGACAAATATTGTGGGAGATTTACTTTGTTATCAAACATCCTTTCTTACTGTAAACTGTTTAATATTTTTAAATGTCTTATAACTTTTTTAAAATAAAAAATGTAGACTATATTTATGTAGTTCCCCAATGAAGTTCTAACTGAAATGTCAAACCAATGAGTTTTGAAATCCTAGAGCGTCTTACTCAGTCGACCTTATCAACAGACTGTGTCTGTCATGAAAAACGTATGAATTTTAACATGATAGAACAAAAGGCATGTTATACTGTTCTACAAAATTATGGCTTGCCTGTACAAAAAATATGTTTTTCTTGACGGATTTAATTTAGATACAGGTTTATATATTTTATTGCAACCGTTAGTTTGCTATCAAATGCTTTTTATCATAAAAAATGTACTTAAAGCTGATGTCTACACACACAGGGAGGCGTCTCTGTGGTGGCCAGTAATGGTTCCGAAAAAAGTTGCCGTAACTTTGGCTCTATGGAGTCTTAAATCAGTTCTGAAGAAAATATGGCCGTTTATAGAAGTTATATATATATATATATATATATACATACATTAACCTCTCATTCTACGACACTAGCAATAAAGAAATTCTATTTTCTTCGTGTAAGTATTTTAAAGAGTTATTTTCTGAGTAATCGATGTACTAGGAAATACCATAAAAATTTCAAGCAAAATTCTGTTTTTAATCTCAGTGTTCAGATATATAATACACTTATTACAGATGTGAAATTTAGACGGTTTCATGTAATATAGGTACAATTTCGGGAAAAATAGTGATAAAATACCTTTAAGTACTTGCCCCAGTCTTTGTTAAGCAGTGCTAAAATGATTCTGAAATAACCTTTTATATTTCTCTTATAGTAGTACTCTTATAACCTGTTATAATACTCGATTTTTGGGATTCTGTTTATAAATTAAGAACTGAATTTAAATCTTGAATTGCAAATACTAAGCTAACAAGTGGACCAAAACTTAAATTCCGATTGTTGTCTGCATCGTAAGCATTTATTAATTTCTGTATTTTGACAAAAGACTACGGATTTTCTCTAAATTTACTTTACATTATTTATATACTTTATGTTACATGGCATATAGCATTACCTGGTTTGAGAAATGTGACGAGAGAGAAAGAGAGGCATAATCGTGTTAAGTTTTGAAAAAAAAAATTGGATTCCTGGAGCTTTGTTTTCCTAGAAAATAACATTCCCACTGAAACTACATTCTTAAAGAAACTGCTTTTCATTCCACCGACGATGACTTTGAACACGATTAGGTACATTTCAAACTATCTCATTAATAAAAAGAGATTTTAAAACTACTTTCGTTAATTAATAAATCTCTAAAGAGTAAAGTTTTGCCGAAGTTGTGTATTTTCCTGAGGTTTAGTTCTTCAAAAATAATCCTAGAGAAGAGTTGGATATTTACTATAGTTGTGTATATACAGTGAAACCTCTATGTATCGTTTTTAAAAGTGCCTACTGCACTAAACGATAAATGGGGGAACGTACAAAGAAATAGTATCATCGGGGCTAGACGAAATAAACGACACAGACGGGAAAGCGATTGTTCGGGGAACGATCTATCAAGATTCCATTTTGTGTGTATATATATATATATATATATATATATATATATATATATATATACATACAGTGGACGCTTGTTAATTCGAACTCGAAGGTTCTCAGAAAAAAGTTCGAATTATCCGATGTTAAGAGAAAATGTATAACTTTAAATGTGTATCACTGAAGAAGAAGCTCTCCTAGTATGTATAACCCCAGAAAATATATTATACTATGTTATCTAAAGTTAAACATATTTAAAAGCAATACAGACCTACCTTAATCATAAAATGAAGCAGAAGATATGCAGTATAAAGTAAACTTTTATTAAAAATATGAATTACACTTTGAGGAAAAACTGTAAAATGGATGTTTGGTTCTGTTTATGATGCCTACATTGTTCAGCCAGCTTCTCGATTTGAAGTAAACATTTCAATTCATGTTCAGAGGAAGATTCCATCTGAATAAAAGCTTTCAGAGTTTTAATAGAGTCCATTATGGCCGCATTAAAAATATCTTTCGGCAGGTAAGTAGAGAAAAGCCCTTGCAGTTTCCTACCAAAATTAGTGCATACGTCTTCATTTACATCAGAACTTTGACCACATACAGTTTGATAAGAAATATTTTGCCTTGATTTAAATCGAGAAAGCCATCCATCACTGCATTTAAAATCTTCAATACCCATTCGACTTGCCAATTCATCAGCTGTCGTCAGCACTAGGAGTCCATTTATCGGAAAATTCCGAGATCTCACATCCAGGAACCATAGCAGTAGAGCTTTTTCTAGAACTTCTTGGGACGCATTTCCCATGCGTTTCCTTCCTCTAGCAAATTTTGATTTTTCCCATGAATCTAAAATTGACTCCTTGTTTTTCAAATTAGTTGACAAGGCATTTTTTTAAATCCATTGTCAGCTGCTCTTTGTTTTACATTCGCCATTCTCTACTTTCTTTAAAATTTCTACCTTTGTCTCCAAAGTTAGGGTTTTGTACTTTCCACGTGTAGACATTCTGAATTTTTACACGTTCACACCACACAATGAGGAAGAAAAACTAGATCACATTAACTTGTCTGCACTGCAGTTATAACTGACGCAGCTCCCTAGAATCTGTAGTAAAGACTAGTTTTTCTGAAATTCTAAGAAAATCGATCCAAATAAAGGAAAATTGCTTTTTCCGTTTAGCACTAATAAGAAGGACAATAGCTACTAACGTTTAGCGGACATGCAATAGTCTAGGAATGCAGGCATGTGCCTCTTTACACAGAAAAGAAATTTTGACACACAAAATAATAAATACAGTGTGTATTTTCTCCATTAAACGGGAAAAAGAAATTTTTTTTGTCAAGTTTTTAGTTCGAATTAACCGAAGTGATAAAAATTTAGTTCGAATTAATGAGACATTTTTAACATTAACTCCAATACAAGTTTTTTCGGGCCTTTGGATTAGTTCGAATTAACCGAAAGTTCGAATTAACCGAGTTCGAATTAACAAGCGTCCACTGTATATATATATATATATATATATATATATATATATATATATATATATATATATATATATATATATATATATATATATATATATATATGTGTGTGTGTGTGTGTGTGTATATGTATGTATATATATATATATTAGTTAATTGCCAAAATTCGTATCTCTCTCTCTTTCTCATATTTTATATATCTATATTGTTAGTAAGTTCTCTTTTTGTGTTTAAATCCTAATGCATTAGTTTAGATAAAATATCAAGTTCAAGATTAAAGGAGGAGACAAAATCAGAGAAAAGAATAAATCTTCACCAAGAGTATGCGTCCAAGGAACAAGTAGACTCATAAATCAAATTCCCCGCGGCGGAAACGAAATACGTCCGTTCATTCGTTCAAGAGTGGGACCGTTTCCACATTAGAAGACTGAAGGGATCCTACGGAATGTAAATATCTCCCAGATAGCCCCACTCTCAACAGCAGAAATTTTGGTCTCATTGATTGAACCTAATCATTGTCTAATTTATTGACCTAGAATTGCATTTTCGTACGCTTCAGTCATTCGATTTCTACTGAATGTCTGTTCTGTTTAAAACGATTTTCATTTCAGCGAAACTATTATAAAAAATCTTTCCATTAATAAATTTTACATTTCTTTGTATGCAAATAAATGAATGAGGCAAATGGATATGCACATATTTACGATATTTGAACGTTCGGATATATTAACATCACGCAGTCCCTGTTAACACCTGCTTAACAGTAATGGATTGAGAACAATGAGAAACAGGTGTAATTAATAATAGGTCTTTCAAAATTGTTTGTTATGGGAAATTGTTCAGATATATAATCAATTCATTTTATATTGAAGGCACTCCAATAAGTTATGAAAATTAAAATTAGATAGAAATAAAAGTAAATAACTATTTTGCAATTTTTAAGATGTATACAAAGGTGATTGGTGATTTTAGCACCTGAGAAAAAATGAATAGATCAAGAATAATATTTCATTTGCTTTTTTATACCCTAATGCGCGTAAAAGTATAGATCAAAGAAATGTTTCACGTCTGAATACACATGATGTAGAAATTTTATGCGAAATGAATTTTTTTTTTTGTTGAAAGATACGTCAGGAAGAGCATTCATACTTGGAAGAGAAATGTTTCTTTCCTCTCACAAAAACATGGTTTCAATTTCTTTGCTTCGATAAAGTATTTATTTGTTAAAATGAATCCCCCCCCCCCCACCAAATAAAAAAGAGAAAAAAGCAGAAATGAAAAACAACATTTCTTCCTCTCTTGTATAACATTTTCTTTCGATGTACTCACTCGAAGTTCATATTAAATTCTAGATAATACTGCTTGCTATCACATTTAAGGCTCTAGGATTTAAAATGGAGCACCTGAATACTTCTAAACATAGAATTTTAATTTTTAGAGTAAATGTTTACAAAGTACTTTTTATATTTCATCCTTAGTAGATATATTATTGTGTATAAACAGCGAATTTGATATGTTTTTTAGATCAGATTTTTTGTATCTGTTTATACCTCGGGGGTTTTGCATTTTCGAAAATTCAATGCACATGTCATTGATATTCATGTTTTTATAAAATTATTGAAATCATGTCTAGAATTGGAAAACTTATAATTTTGGCTAACTTTGTTGAATGATATTGATTTTGATAAAAAAAATATTTTTAATTTGACTGTAAATGTACACCAAAAGGGTGAGGTATCATTGCGTCAATATGCCCCAACCTGATATAAAAAATCTGTCACATATGCGCCTGAAAAATCATAGAAAGTAGTTGAAATAATTCAATGAGCATCGCATCATACATCTTCTAATACAGTTCCGATCAGGGCAACATTTAAAACAAAAATAAATGTAGATTACAATAGTCCATTAAAATGCGTTAGAAAGGTAAAGATCTGTGTTAACATGTTTAAATTATAAATAATTTATTTCTGAGGGAAAATTTGTTTGCATAAAGATAATTACATAACTTATTTTTCTTTCTTACTTCAAATGAATATAACATCAGTTAACTGCAGAATACGTATTACGTTTTACGTTGTAGACTTCTGTAATCTTCTGTTAAAATTATTAAAAAAGAAATGCGACTCGGAGAAATTAAATACTATCAGATTTCCAATTGAAGATAATTCAATGACATTTCGGGAGGTATAACCAACACCTTTCAATGGATTCAAATTATTTTTTTAAATATATTTTTAGGAAAACAGTAAACCATAAACCTTTCAAAACCATTGTTCAAAATGGCTCGTTCATATTTGTATTATATGATGATATCCGTATCAAGATTCCCTATGATCGGACAAATGTGGACGTGTCTTATTAGCGTATGAAATTTTGATAGGCTGTTATGAGGCTGCCTTGATTTAATTACTATCGGACTTTGTCACTCCATGGGAGAAATGAAGCACGAGGCAGGTTCATCTATGGGGACTCTTCGGGTTCGTGTCAAGAAGATAAACAAAATCATACGATGATGTGCTAGAAAGGAAAAAAAAAATGGTCGTTGAAAACGACAGGCTGAAAACAAGACTTCTTAAAATCGATCAAGAAATGTGATCTTATACGATACCGAGTTAGGGCACGATGAACTGATAGAAGGACGTCGACAGACTGAGACATATGAGCAAGGGGAATTTCTTTTTTCTAGGATCATATGTCTTATATAGAGCCCGCATGCCAAGACTTGCTTGAGCCTCTGTTACTCATGGACCTGCGGATTAGTGCTCCCCTTCCCCTTCCTGTCGTCGCGCTCATGGGCGTAGCGTCGGGGGGGGAGCACATGCCCCCCCCAACTTAACTTGAAATAAATTTAAACGTTAATAGAAGTTCAGTTAAAATAGAAAAATTGCAGAAAACTTTTAAGAAAGTTGGTTTTTTCCCGCTTTTTCGAACTGTGAAACTGAAGATTCCAGTTATGTCTTTAGCCTTAACATAGTTTTAAACAATATGATCCATAACAAAAATTCAATGCTATATTTTTTCCTCATTTTATTTATATCATATTTATTTTTCTTATTGTATAACTTTTGAATGCTACTCATACATCAATTCTATTGTTATTAATTTTTTTTAAAAATCATAATATTTCATATTTTAAGGACCGTCCAGCAGTCAATGCGCTGAGGAGAGCCCTAACTGAATTCAATTCGTGCCCTCCTAAAAGTTAGAAGCACGCTACGCCTATGGTCGAGCTTGAACTTCATGTGGATGGGCATACCCTTAAGTTCCGTTTGAAGAACTTTAATATAAAAGCTTCTTTAATGCTTCTTATAAGTTTCCATATTTTGTAATCTCCCAACTCTTACAACACCAATTTAAGTTAAAAAGGAGAAAGAAACAAAACTGTTCTTATCAAGATGAAATGTTATGGCGTATAATATTGAGCATAGTGTAATATCAGGGGGAAAATCGTAAATTTTGAGCCTTTTATTGAAATAAAAATACAGCATGTGTAATAGTAAGTCTAGTATTCATTTCCCGCACTGAACCGAATGAATTCTCTTTATGGACACAGGACTTGTAATTTATTTTGAAGATCTCCGCTAACGCTGCTTCATCCCTTGATAATTTTAAAAAAACTACATTATTTGCACAACATTTATGAGATATTCATAAATATCAGCAGCATAAGCAGCTACTAATACTTCGACGATGAAAAGCGCTAGTGAATGAATAATGCTATGTTCATTAAATTCATCATATGCAACTGCAGACATATTAAAAATTGGAGTTTAAAAAAGAAGTTACTATGAAAATATTAGATTTATGTTGGATTTATGCTAGAAGTTGAAACGACTGATATCTAAAGTAGAATGTCATACTGGTTTTCGAACATCAAAGGTGGTTAACCAACTGAAATATCCCAGCGATGGAAGGATGAGTTGTTTGAAGGAATTTCCGTACATAATATCTTTTCCTGTAAGCCAACGATGCAGAATGTGATGGGCTATGCACATAACTTTCCATTAATAATTCGATGATTATGTTTTTTACGTGAAGAAAATTGGGATCTGCTTCTAAACATTTCATTATTGTTCTTTTTAATGGTTAGATACCAATATAACAACCATTAAATAAGAGCGGGTTTTAAATCCACGTCTCTTAATGTTGGGTCCATACCATATAGCTATCGAATGATCCGATTATTTGAAGATGTCTTTGAATTGATATTGATCCCGAAGTATCGTTTGTTGAATAGTTTCTAACCCTTTCTTAATTTGTACTGGAGAAGAAATATTCAACAATGTAACAGAAACTTTTGCGTAAACTTCTCAAGTTTAAAACAAACTTTCAGATATTAATTATCTCCACCAAACTTTTCAAAAAAGTGAATTATTTGTCACAAAAAATATCCATGAAATTGAAAATCAGACATTTTACAATAAGGATAAACTAAGATTCATTTTGAGAAGGCAAATTTAGAATTTTGTTTTCAAATAAAACAGTCTCCTGGAATTTTTGGTTATCAGTGACAAATTTTTCTCCGCTTTTGCAAAACTGCCCCCTGAGAGTAATCATTCTTAATGGCGTTGTGCATAAAAAGTGAAAATAAAACTGAGTTTCGAATGTAACTTCAGAATCAACAGACGCTGAATATTGAACCTGGCATTGTGAACTTTTGCCATCATCATCTACTGAGATGTTAACCGAAACAAAAACTTAAATGCCTATATTTTAATCATGGATTTTCTCATTGTTGAAATACTGCTTAAAGATTACAAATCAAAGGTTTTATAGCATAAAATGTGTTTTTAAGGTGAAAATATAATTGTTACTATCATAGTTTATTAATTATTTATTAAAATCAATTGACAATTGGAGGCCCACTGAAGTTTTTTAAAAAATTTTTTTATTTATTTTATTTATTTTTTATTTTAGAAAAGGGGTCCACGATCTGAGAGTCTCGGAATCATTGGTGTAAAAGACATGCTATTTCAATAGCTTATTAACTGCTGTTAAGTTGAATTAAATAACACAACACTTGTATAAAATCTACTTTTCGTCAATAAACAAGTTTCCGTACGTTAAAGTATTGAAACAAAAACAGTGTTTATTTGACTCAGAAGTTTTGTAAATGACATATCTTCTAAAACGTTTGCTGGTTCTCTTACCAAACATGTATGATGGAACCTCGATTGGACAAATTTTTTACTAAAGGTAACAATTATTTTTAGCGGAACAACTTACAATGCGTAAACATTTAATGAACTCTTTCGCTCTTTGAAGAAGTATTTATCGCAACATAAAAAAATCCCACATGATGTGTAGTATTTTCAAATTTCTTTACTTTTGGATAAAGGAATCCTTTACTCAACTACTAAAACAATTATTTGTAATTTATCCGTATTAAAACACATATTAGTAAATAATTTTTTTATGTATGCAGAAGAAACGATGAAAGCAGCTGTTAATCGGTATATATAGTGTGACCTTTTACGATAGTGATCACGGGAATAAGGGAATTGGGATCTTCCAATGAGATCCAAAAAGAACCTGGGACATGAGAAACTAGGGATAAAAAACTGGGAATTCCCTTTATTCATCGCTGAATAACTTATTTGTTACACAAAGAAGATTTCTACACCGAAAGAGCTCTCGTGTTTACTTCATATTCCCGAGTGATTTCAAAATTATCCATGCAAAAGTCTTTAACGCTAAAACAGTTGTCTAGTACTTAGAAAAACATTTAGGTTTGAAAATTGTTCTTATAACATATTAGGAGAAATTGATTTCTTCATTATAAACTTTATAGATGAGGAAAGTTTAAGAAACTTAAAAAAAATATTATTCCTGAACTAACGAAAGCTTCCCGTTGTTTTGCGCATATAATGCACAATGGCTCATTCATGATTGCATTAATAGATGCAATTACAGAATAGCAGTAACATTAAGAAAAAGTAATCAAGATAAAGAAAAAAATCTGCAAAGCTTCCTTCCCAGTAACTGACATTTTCAACAGTAATAACTAAAAATAGATATTAACTAAAACAATTTAATGAAAGATAAAATGAATAAAATATCACAAAATATCAAAACAGCCTTCATTATGTGATATACATTTATTTTTACCTTTTATTATAAAAACATTTTCATAGAAAATTATTTCATCGAAAAGATGATCTATTCAATATGTTTAGTAGACAAAAGGATAAGTCTGTATCCCTAAATGTTACATAATTTAACTAACTAGGGTGACAAAGTGTACCTTATAACTTTTCTAGAAACTGTTGAATGTTAGTAACGAATTAAAAACTTGAAAATATAGTGTTAAATTATGCTTTCTACGCTACATTTTCAAGATATCGTTAAAGGTAAAGAATCTTGAAAATTTATTTAATATATGTGTGAAATTAAATAACAAATAATACAATAAATGGGCATCTAAATCAGTGGTGGCCAACCTTTTACATACCATACGTTAATTTGTTTCACATACGAGTTCAGATGCACCATACAACTGAAGCACTTTTACAACTTTCTAACGTTCATTGTTGGGGTTGGAAAATAGATATAGGGGTAGATCTGCTTCATTTTGGTGAGGAAAATGGATAACTCAACCAGTCAATTAACACTTAAATGATTTAATTATTGTATGCAAAACAATATCTATTACAGCACATAAACATTATTTTTCATTTGGACTTCGCTAGTCTTTCAATGTTTGGTGTTAAATTTCTTATTGAGAGCAGCAGGGATATTTGAATCAGTCATTCGCGACCTCATTTTGCTTCTAACCAATTTCATGGGAACATGCTTGTTCATATCTGTATGTCGTTCCGAAACGACATATATATTTTTTGGCAAATTTTCTTACTTCTGGGAAATGGTCACAGTTTAATGAACACCAGAAAAAGTTGGCAAAAAATGACTAAAGGGGTGGAATAAGTAAATATGGTGTAATTAATCCCTTGTAGTTGGAAATCTGTTTATTTCTCGTTATTGTTCCTTAAGCAATATACAAAATTCTTAATGAAGGTAAAACAACAATTATTAAGCATTTACCAGAATATAATGGGAAGTACTGGGGGTTCTTTGAATTGAGGAACAAAATAAAGAAAAAATATCAAAAGAATTCACTTTTACGAAGAATAGTGGTGAAGAACGCAAAAAAATGAAAAAAAAGAAAGAAGACTTTACAACAATTCCTTCACCACCTACGAAAGCTATTTTCATTGGTCTGTAATAACTAGAAAAAAAAAGTATATAAGCGTATTTATTTCTTTTTGAACGACGTAAATGATTTATTTCAAGATCTTCTCGTTTTTATGCCTGCCTGTAAGAAAAGACAGAGATTCCAACATGTTTGGAGCCAACTGTTTTTTTTTCTAAGTTTTTTTTACAATATCGTTTCAAGAACTGTTTTTGTACCGGGGCTGCAGTGCTCTATTACGATAAATTTATGAGCTTTTGGAGTTATTGAATAAAATACTTTCTTTGAAATCTGATCATGAGCATTTTAAAAATTATTGCTAGTTTTTTCAGCCTAACTTACCTATGTTTAATAACACAGCAATATTAATAGAATAAAAGCATTGAAATCTACCAAAGAGATCTTCAACTTTCTACTCGAAATCTTCACCTTTATACCATATAGGCAATGTCTTATTCACGTTCTAGTTAATTAGAGATAAAATAAAAATTAGCATTTTTTAAATATATCCTTTTGGTGTTTTTCTATTAAAAATTTTGGCTTCGTTGGAGTGATATTTTGATTGCAATGGTTACTGATAATGGTTCCCGTCAAATGCTTAAGTATATGATTTCAATTTATTGTTTCTGTAGATAAATATCGATAAATTACAGTTTTGAGCTTACGAGGAATTTTATTACAATAGTAAATTTTCGTATTCCACGATTAAAAGTTAAAGGAAAGAATAAACCAACGTCATTGTTTCTTCAAATTTTTGCAATGTAATTTTATTGAAGACTTATAGTTTATACTTTTTTTTAAAAGAAGAATCTATTAAAAAATATGTTCTGAATATTATTATCCTTGCATTAACTATAAACTTCAAGTATAACGCTTCTTGATGCTATCAGATTTATAACGAGTATTGCTTTGAGCTTTAGAAGGAACTCTGCCTCCAGGGAAATCCATTTAAAAAGCTATTCAACATCCGAATCTGCACGGTAAGTAATTTTTCTTTATTACCTTTTTTTATTGATATTTAAGGATTTCTTTCATGTCCACCTTTATTTTAAATAAAGATTACATGCTTGAAATTTAAAAAAATGTAAACTTAAAAGCTTTATTATTGGGAAAATGTATGATAAATTAAACAAAAGTGAAATTAGTTTTTGAGAGACATGGTAGAGTTAAATGAAAAATGTTCTGAAACTGAACAGACTGGAATAGACAAATCATTCAAAATAGATTCTGCAGAATAGATTAATACAATCGGATATTTAAAAGACTAAACTAGACATGTTTTGATATATTCTGATATAGCTTTCTACCTATCATTGGAAAAAGCAAATGCCATTAATTACAGATAGTTTCAGATGTTATTTATTCATAATTTTAAAATCATAGTAAACAAATCTGTGCTTCAGCTATTTATATTTATTAGAAAGTTTCCAGAAGACACAAAATTATCAGTGCATACCTTTATTGAAAAAAATGTTGAAATTTTTTTCTATATACAATTTATTTCATTAAAACCGAGTAATGAAATCTAATTCAAGTTGTATTTTAACATCATCTCTTGTTTATTAAGCATATTTGCTCTCTGTTAAACCAATGTTTCAAAATAAGGTCTTTTGTGATTACCCGACTTTTAAAGCTAGGAAAATTTGCTTGTCTTTAACAATTAAATTTCAGTTTTTTTTGTTATATTTATAAAACTCTATATTATTCCTTTTTCCAACGTAAAAAAGTTTGAATACTCGCAAATAAATGACAAGTAAGTTTGAATTTAGAAAAGGCTTTTTATTATATAGTTTAAAATCAGAAAATATAAAAATTAATTCTTAGTTGCTCAGTTTATTTAAAATCTGTAAAATGGAATATGATCCATCCTGAAAAGTAACGGAGTAGCAAAGTAACTTTAGAATTAAGAGTTAAGACTACTATGTACTAACTATTGGATTCACTCACCTCAGTGAGTATTCAAACTATGGAGAAAATGTTTCTACTATTGACAGCTACATAAATGCTGATAATCCAATAAAAATGGCATTTTCAGATAGCCTGAACTTTTCTGCACCTTGCGACAGGATTCATTTTATAAATTGCGTCCACCAAAAGAATTGAGGAGCGTTTAAAACACACTCTACCAGATTCCCCCCCCCCCCTCCGAATAATTTAAATTAAAAAATATTATTTACATTAATAAAAAACGAAAAATGTCCCAAGGTGTAAAATTTCTTTATCTAATAGGGAGTACAATTTTATAAAAATCTTTCAGTCCAAGTCGGCAATCCTTGGACAAACTTTCTCCATATGTTAACATTGAGGTGAGCAAATCCAATAGGGTTAGTACACAGCAGCCTTAACGCAGGCCCCTTGTGGATTCAGGTATGTAGTTGCTGTTGATGAATGCACAACTGATTTGCATTCTGTTTGCATGAACCAGGTCTGAATGAGCTTTCTTTTTGTAAGTCACATTCCTCTAACGCCATTGGAGAAAGGTAGGGAACATTTTTCCTTTTTTCAATAGATTTTTCAATGAAGACAGTAATTTTGCAGTAATGACAATAAGTTTTAGTACTTATCATTTACTCCATTTTTGTTTCAGGAAAATAAATTATGATAATTCACAAATGAAGCGTAGTACTCAGTATACATGTAACCCATATTTGGATAATTTCCTAATAATTTATGGTCATGCAATTGGAATGTAAAACTTTATTCATGTTGTGCTTAGTAAACTTAAAACACCATAAACCAAGATTCAAAATTTCCGTCTTACCCAAATTTAAGGAGACATTTGTGTTCTATTATACATTAAATTCAAGAAATATCCAAAAAACCCGATTTATGCTTGTTTGAAAGTTTAAAATTTTGTTAATATTATGATTTTATAAATACAAATTACATCAAAGAGACCTAAAAAAATTTTTGGTTTTTAAAATCCATTATTAGATTTTTTTAAAAGTATGTATAATTGACTTTATTTTAATAAATGTATTAACGAATTCAATGACGGAAATTTTTTTAAAAACTTTTATGTTTTAATTGACTATGAACTAAAATAGAATGGATCAAATAATAAATAAATAAATCTATTTTTCAGATTACGAAATTACCCGAAGACAGAATAGGGTGCAGTAATTGGGGAAAGTTCTGTGAAAATTGTTGTGTGGTAAGTTAACACTTCATCGACGTATTGAACTCTGTATACTTTTCACTCATAAAACATTTATGTAAAAAAATTTGGTATATTTCCTTTAGAATATTAAATGACACCTAAATTTTTCATATATAAGTATGCATATTACATGCATACATACATATAATTTTTTGAAAAAAATTTTTTACCCTATTTACTAACCTTATTTATAAACCGAGAGTTATGTTGTGTGAATAGAATTTTCCATGATCTCTTATTTTTGCTAGGAATTGATCAAATGTTTTGAAGACGCTTTGAACACTTTTCAATAAAGCCACTCGCTCAACTTTGATCGTTGATCGGCGAGAGTGTGACCCTCATAGCGGATTTTATTGCTATTGGAAATTCTCGGGTTAAAGATAGACCCTGCGTCACTTTTCGTGTGAATTTATTTCAGCTTGCATTCTAAGCTCTCCTTTCCGTGTTTGTGGGTATGTTTGTTTTAAATTTTGGTTTATGTTGAACGGTAAGTTATTCCACCTCGTTTAAGGTAACTGCCTACGTTGAAAATGTCATTTTTTGACTATTTTGGTCAATTTCATTTTTTGCAAGAATCGTGTAATTCGATATTTTCTCTTTTCAAAACTATTTTGATTTTCATTCTACACCAATTAGAAGCAGAGCTATAGCTATTAAAAAAATCTTCTGCTAAAAAATTGAAGTGACAAACAACTTTAAATGCGTTTCTCTCCGAATTAAGTTTTTTAGCACAAATCTCTACGGTTATCACGATATCTCTGATAATAATGTATATAATTTGATAAAATTTTCTGGAAATGATTTAGATACTATTGTTAATGAAATGACGCACAATAATTGGTGTATAATAAATAGTTTTTTATTTGGGGCTGTTTTTATAAGGAAAGGAATGATGAATCGGGGAAAATTTTCATATTGGAACATAAAATTGCGTGTATTATTTTTGCATTTTAAAATTTCTCTTAGATTGTAGGTCATTTTGAAGATAAATGTCATATGTATCATGTATGAGAAGGAAATTAAAATAGTAGCATTAGGACTTTGTACAGAGTGATAGGCGTTTTAGCTAAATTTCATTAAAAATTGCTTAAAATTGACCAATTTATAAAAAAGTGTGCTATTTACAGGTAATTTTTTTTGTTCCTTTTTTTAATTAAGTGCTATTTTACCATAAAAGATCAAAAAACCTTTAAAAAGTTATTTTTTTTAAGTTAACTCCGATCGTAGGCAGTCACCTAAGCCAATAGTTGTGTATCTACGAGTGATAATTGCTGTTTGCATGCTATTTACAATTTATAACCGTTAACTTTTCATTGATTATACATTTTAAAAAATTAACAAATATTGTAAAGAATTACTAATATGTGCCAAAAATGCTATAATTAAGAAAATCAAGACCGTTTATATGCCAAAAGCTAATAGGTCGTAAGCAAACAATTCCAGTGTGTACTGAATTCTAAAGAGAGGTTGTTGAAATACGTATTGCTAAGTAAATTTGTAGTTTTGTGATTTATATTTTTATATGATGGTTCATATGTTTATATAATAGTTAAAGTTGTAAATTACTTCCTACAAAAATTAAATATATTTTTTAATAATGTGATGTATTCATGAAGTTTGTCTCATGTGTATATGCTTAATAAAAATGTGATTAAACGCATATGATGGAAAGATACAAAATAAAATGATAAATTAACAATGTTTCTTAAGAGTAAGACAGAATGAAACTCTCTCTAAAAGGAAGGGAATTCATAAATATAAAATATTTCTGTTTATGTTTTGTTGTGGTTATTCATAAATTGTAAAGCCAATAATATTGTTATTGGTACCTTTGGGTAGGTAAAACTTTTATGATACATATTTACCTGAAGAATTAAAAAGATATTTATTCTACAGACTGAGCAACCCCTATCCGAAAATTCTGAATGTTTTTAAAACCAACAGGGCGTCACAACTGAAAAATGTTGTCCCCCCAAAAAAATACTTGACTATACTCATTGTAAGTGTATAAACGACATTATATATATTACTGTTAAGTTCTTATTAGTCTGAAAGTGTACAGCCAAATATATATTGCTTATCTGTTGTATACAAATTTAGAATACTAAGAGATTGCGATATCAAATAACGACTACACTATATCCATTGGCAGCTGAGATTGCTACACCTTATCTTTTCTGATGATTGAGAAAATACTTTTTCAGGCACAAAATGACGAAAAAGTTGAATAAATTATCTGTAGGCTATGAAGACTAGGTGTATATGAAATATAAGAGGATTTTTCTGTTTAAACTTCTGTCTCGTTTTTTAAATATTTTATAATGTGTATGGAAAGGTTCCGGAATCCCAAAAAAGGGCAACTTATCTAGCCTCAAGATTTTCGGATAAGGGATATTCAACCTGTAATACTTAATGAAGGGATGGATGCCTTCAACAAAACTGTTATATTTAACAAATATTTAGGGATGTAAATTAGTACCTAAAGTTGTAAATTCTTTTAAAGGTACCTATGCCTCATCCATGCTGAGATTGGTTGGGAAAGGTCTTTTTATTTTGGAGAGATTGCAACCAGAATGAGAGAGAATTTCGTAAAATTCCTTCTTCAGTGAAAATATACAAGAAAAAAAATTACAGCTTGAGAACTTTAAATTTTAATTACAACCAAGTCGCTAATCAACTGTATATGAAAAGTTGTGATATACATTATATAAGGCAGCAAAATTTCCCGTATGTGTAATCACTGTTAAATAAAACTTTTGCAACATTTGTTCTAAGATCATTTGCATGATGATGGTGAAAATTTTATCACCTGCCTAAAATGACTTTTGCATAAACTTAATATCATATGTTTCCTAAAACTACTGCGAAATGAAGATAAGAAATGCAAGTCAAGAGTGTTAACTACAGTGTTATCCAGCACATTCTTACTAACAGTTGTCTAGGATGTCATCATCGCGGAACACGTTGAAATGACAGACTGCATTGTCATGATCATATCACTTTTAACTTTGACAGTTAAGTAACCATCAAATTTACTAGTTAATTATCTTTAACCTTAAAACACTAGGATAAAATTTGAGTTATTTATGCAAAACCATGAAATTTTCTTTGTACAGAAAATACGGGTAAATAAATGCTATATATTACTTAAAACTTCCATGCATACCTTATTATTATAGTAATAGATTACATACGTGCTTAAAGAAAGATTTAGTTTGGAACGCTACGGTCAATTTTTGCTACACGAGTGTTTAAATAAAGGAACCAACTAGTGTCACTGAAATAAAGATTGACGACTTTTGGAGAAATAAAAGCTAATTTAGATGATATATTCCATCTAAGTAAATATAATTAACATTTAGCATTTTATAATGTTTAAATTCAATTAAAAGTATTGTTCGATACAATTCGGGGAATAAATGAAGAATTATGTAAAATCATGTAAAAATACTAATTTTGAAAGAATTAAAAGTATTGAATTATGAAAATCATACGCCCCATTTATTTTTCTTTTCCACATGCAATATACGAGTGTTCAATGTACTGCAAAAAGATGCTAATTTTATTTTAAGGATACATTTACTCTAAATCATTTTTGACCAATTAGGCAATACTAAAAAAATCTCTAAAGGAAATTTTTCACTCGTAATTTTCTAACAAACATAATATTACATATTGCACATAAAAAACTTGTTATCTTTGATTACGTTCAATGATTAAATTTATTATAAAAATCATTGCTGAAAATTGGTAAGCAACTAAGTCTGTTGGACAAGATATTTTAAACATTAATAGATGAAAGACAGGAAATGTCTGCTACATTTTAATTCAACGCGAAACGAGAAAAGCATATTGATAGGCTGTTTCTAATTTGGAACAAGTTATTTCTGTCGCAGGCAGGTATTGATCAGGACATGTCTAAAGTAAATTGAAAACAAATCAAACATAGCAAGGAAACTCAGCAAATTGGGTTTCGAATGGGTTACAGTTTATAGTTTACACTTTGCGCTTAAACATTTTAGCAACTGATTACAAGAATGGCGTAAATCTAACAATTTGCGCACATTGTCGAGAGAAATTACTGAAACGACAATATCAGTTTGAATCAAAATTGTTCGACTGATTGGGTAAAACTGAGATTTTGAATGTATATCTAGAAAATAAGTCTGGAAATAAAGCCTTTATAATTGTGTGTTGAAAGTTTTAAACCATGCTGTTATTAGTTGTTTAATGTATTTGTAGTTATAACGATTGCATTATATACGAGTATTGTTGGAAATTAAAAACTGTTTATCAAGTAATATTACATTGGTTAAAGAAAAGTAGATGTACGTAAATTTAGCATATTTTATATGTTTAAATTCAGTCTAAAATTCTAAATGAACCAGTTCTGCAAATTCTAAATGATTTAATGACAGAAATTCATTGCGCCTAAGTTGTAAATAAAAGTTTCCTATTATCCAAACCAACTACAGGGTAACTACTGGTTTTGTACTAAGTATATTGTAGCACTTCATCAAGCCAGATAGCAGTACGTACGAGTGCCTGTAAGTAGGAATTACTAATACGATTCTGATAAAGGCGCATTTTAAAAAAGGGGGCATTTACAACTCTCTGAAATCAACTACCATGTGTACTAAATTAGAGGTTTTAAGAAGATTTGATTTACAACTTATGGAGTCTTACCAATTTTCCCTTATACCAAGGCATCAAAAGTATGAGAAGCCCAACATTAAGTGTATAAGCCAAAAATTAGGGACAGAATATCAAAGACTAATATGACTTCTTAATATTTTACGCCAAGTTAATCTATTAAAAGTTATCGGTATATGATTATAAATTCCATCTAATTCAAGACAAAAATACAAATATAATTCCTTTATTTACAATATTTGAATCTACACTTCGGTGCTGAACTTAATTAGTAACAGTTAAAAGCTTATTGATTAGTTGGATGTTTGAGAGCTTTGGTTATATTTTGCTACACAAGGGCTAACTAAACCGGGACCTACAGTTTAAACCTGATTCCTAACGGCCACAATCATCCATGCACACAGCAGTGCTCGAATCCTTAGACTTTCGTGCCGAAAGCGCAAGTTTTAGCCATTGGATCATCATGCAGTGATATCTGAAAACTTTTTCTTAACTGTTTTTGAATGATTCGGTTTAAAAAATAAGATCTATTTACCCTATGTATGCGCTGGTGACTAAATTATCATGAAAAAAAAATCCCCCGAAAAAAAGTTTTAGGATTCTTATGCACTGATCTAAAACAATTTAAAGTACTTTCGACCCTTTTTCAAACATTCATATTATCTATAAACAAGATTAGAGTGTTTCTGAAAAACGTAGTTCGATTTCTGTTTCAGCTACAAGGGACACAGAAGATTTTTTTTTAACTCGCTGTTTTCTGAGGATATTTATAGGGCTCCAGTCAACGAAGAATATTCCTGTTATGTGCACACTTACAACACCAGTTGAAGAAAATAGTTCTCTTTTCAGGGTAACAAAGAATAATGAAATGGTACATCCTATGAAATTCGCAAATTTATCTGTTATTAAATTGCGCCAACAGAAATGAGTGACATTCAGTGAAAATTTAAGGACTGGATAAGTTTTTTTTTTTTTTTTTTACATTTAAACCCTTTACATATGGTGTGTATCTGGAATCCTTTATATTTATTTTTATTCAAATGGTACTAAAATTGAATATTTTTCAACGAGGAATTCTACAAAAAAGCAGAAATAGAAGAAAAATTATAGTTTAACACCCTACAAAAAGTAATCCTCCTCCTAAAATATAAAACTTAAAAATTAGTATTAGATACTAGCTGAAAACCCGTACTTCGCTATGGAGTACATTCAAATTAAATAAAACGGTCAATGTATGCAATAAATGCCAAATATATATTTATATATATATATGTATATATATATAATATCAATGTATGCAATTGATGTAAAGAAAAACGAAAGAATACATTTATAAAAAATCGTAACGGATGTTTTTATTGACAAAATAATGAAGAAGAAAATATTCAAATAAATCTAATAGAACATACTAAAGAATATAGTACAGTTTGAGGAACATTTCTTTTACTGTATTTTAATATATTTTTGGATAATGTCCAATCGTCTGCCGCATTAGCAAGAAAAAAAAACATTTTTGTCTATTTCGTTGCTATGCACGTGATGTAAAATTAGTTTAAAGTATCACAAAAAGAAATAAACTACGTGATCAGCATTTAATAAATTAAATTCTAAGAATGAATCTTTAAAAATTCCCCAAAAATCAGACAATGGAAGTAAAGATTCCAAAAAGATTTCATTTTAAAGGACTTTTTATGATCTTTCTTGTGATATAAATTTTATAACCCTTGGATTATTATTTTAAATGCAAACTTTAAAGAATATTACAAAAACAGCTTAAAAATTTAATTTAAAAAAGTCTAAGAAGAATTTTTCAAAAATCTCTCTTAGTGCACCCCTACACTATAAGAAGAATCGCCACGCAAAATTTTCGGCCCTTTAGGTCCAGCGGTTTGGTCTGTGCGTTATCTGTCAGTCAGTCAGTCAGTTACGGAACTGTTTTATATATATAGATTAGTCAGCAGTATCTTAGATCTTTGATATATTCATCGAACTGTTTACAATCACATGCATACTTTTCCAAATAGTATAGAAATACATTTTCCGATATGCATTTAAATTGCCTGATAACTTAAAAGCATGATAAAGAAAATCCTCTGACAGTGAGCATTTTTGTTCATTTAAAAAAGCTTATTTACGGCATAGTTACTATAAAATCCATTATTACAACAAATACTGAAGAAAAAATTTACTTTTAATTAATTTTGCGATGTGGATTTATGTTTCTTCTCTTGGTGGTTTTATACCAACTAATTACTATATAATCCTTTTTGAAAACAATTTTTAAAAGGGATATTATTTTTTAAAAGCATAATAATAGTTAATCAGAAAATTAATTTATATTCTGCACTAATTGAACGAAATATAAATTTACCTCAGCTGCAGAAAACGTGAAATATCTTTTTCATCATCTATGGCAGTAAATGAACTGTGAAATGATGAAAGAATTCAGTTGATAATCGATTTATCTTAGGTTTAAAGAGTAAGTACTGTTTGAGGTAAAGCAGTGAAAAGGTTATTTCTTTAATGCTTAAAAATACGAAAATTTTCAAAGTTCTTAAACTTTGACTGTTGCTTTAATCATTTTATATTTTTCCCCTGGAAGAATGCGAATAATGAATAATTGTATAAAAGTAATTATAAGGAATTCTTTTTGTTTATTATTTATTGTTTATGATTGATGAAATCTTTAATCAGCTTCTTGCTAATCAGTTCAAATTTAAAATAAATGGGAATAAGGGTCATTTTTTGTATTTTGTAGTTTAAAGTATTTCAAACTAAAGAGAAAAACAACGACCACCCATAAAAGTTGAAATAAAATAATTAAAACATAAAAATTTAGACTATTTTACATGATTTTAAGCAAGTCATACTAAAACAGTTCTACTAAAATGCTTGCAATCTAAAATTTAAAACAAAACAAAACAAGTAGAATAAACAACATTTCCTTACTTAAAATTTCAATACTATTTTCTTGAAAAACTGCCCTTTTATACCTCATGCACAAGATAAAGAAATATACACAGATTTTCCATTCCTATTCTTCCAGTATTATATTGATCAGACAAAGTTTTTATACATCAAGTTATCTATAAAGTTTTTCATATATTTGAAAGAAAATGTTTTACTTAATATTATTTAATTGAAGCTTAATTTAAAAATTACTTTGGTTTAAAAAGATTATTACATAACGTAATTTGATCATAAGGATGAAATATTACTAATGTTTAATTAGATATCAGAGTGCAAACCGAGTATTTTAGTATTAAACGCTCATCATTAAAAAACTCATTAATATTTTGTAGGATAGTTAAAAAACCTCTATTTCTTCGATAATAAAGAGAGAATATGAAAGAAAGCATGATTGAAATTTTCCTTTTTTAATGAGGTACAGCTTTGAAACCAAAGGAAAAATTAATTTTTCTCTTCTTGCTTAGCAACTTAAAAGTACTGACTACCCTTAAGGTATGATAACTAAAGCGATCTGTCTCTATGTTAAAGTTAGATTTCTATGTGATGAGGGTTCAGTAGTTTTTCTGATTCCACAGGATAATTTCCTAAACAAAAAAATATTGTATATTCTCGTTTGTAGTTTCTTAAAGTGTGTCTTAAAGTGTAGTTACTTTAAGTGTTTATACGCATTACGACGCTGTTAATTCTGGTGTTTCAATAAATAAATAAACTATAAAATTGAATCGTCGTTAAAAACAGCAATAGTTTGCTGTAATGAGAGTTTATGTCCAGAGCGTATATCTAACAGGTCTTCAATTCATCCTTTATTTAATTCTACGGATTTAATTTTTCCCGTTTACTTAATGTGAAATTTAATGCTGATGTTTCTAATGGGGGTTCAGTCCTTCAAAATTTGAATTCTTGCCTCTCAACAAACAGTATATAATTTACCTTAAAATGTCTTCCCGGTCATCAAGGAATTTTATGTTCAAAGAGCTAGTTTTTAATGCCTGTGATAAATATCTTATTCAATGAACAACAAACAGTTTCCCCCAAAGACAGAAAAATTCAGTTAATTGTTGATTTCTAATAAAATATTTGCTTCTAAAGATGTTCAAGCAAAAATTAAAATTAATCGTATCTATTCAACAATGTTAGAATTGGAAAATATGTTGATGCACTTTTACGTTGAAATTTAAGAACTTTGAGTTAATGTAAATTATTCATGAAACCGTGTTTTTATTACTGAGTGTGTTACGTTTCAGTACAAATTTTGTGTTTAATTGTTCTTATATTTCTAATAAGAAAGAATCTAAGTGAAATGATGATATCGAGGCTATATACTCGTACTTTAATCTTAGGCATAATAACAGTAACAAATATTGCTTTAAGGGAAAGTTGTGAACCGAAGAATCCTAAAGTATTCATTTTCAATATAAATATACTTCTTCTGGATATTTTTTATCGAATGTTAATGCGTTATACATTAATCTGAAAAGGTACTATAAAATTCCATGTTTAGTTATTCATCGTTGTAATTTGATTTCTAATCACTGCTTTCATTTTAAAATTTTATTCGCAATTTATCAAAAGGTTATATATCATAAATATAGGAAAAAATTATGTGTATATCAGAACATGTAATCTTTTTTACATTAAGGTTAGATAAAGGTATAAGAAAAACATACATCTTATTTGAATGAAAGTTCGGGAGAAAAATTCATGGCTGCTAAGGAGTTGACGAATTACATCTCAGCATGTGGCTAATTTTATGTTAAAAGAAAAGTTTGACTAGCATATTCAGAGATATCCCTCGAAACCGTACGTAGATTTTTTTTCTCTAAACGTCAAGGGTACGTGAGGAAGAGAACTACAAATGGTAATAAAAGGTTTGTATTATTGTCATAAGCTGCCTCGTTTCTTTAAATGAGATTACACTTGTAGTAAAAACTGGACCGTCAACATACCTTCCCTGGGAATAAATATCAAGCTATTAATAAAATGTTATTCTTGACCATATGTTTTATAAACTAATTTTCGTTATAGCTAATTTTTATTACTAATTACTGGTTATACACTCATGGACATAAAAATTAGCGCACCAAGAAATAATTGCGGGATCATAACGAAACTTGCAATGAAGGTACATGTCGGGGAGATATGCAAATGATTAGAAAAGCAGCGTGATTGCGCATTACGTATAGCCGGTAGAGGGCGTTGAACATCGTACTCTGTGGAGTATAAAACAGGTAACCAATGCTTGTTTGAGTGTGCTGAATCATTTACAAAGGAAGAGCTGAGATAGACATGCCATTACGCCGTGTTCGAAGACAATATAAGCAGTTGTCGCAGTTTGAGAGGGGGAGAATCGTCGGGATGATGGAAGCTGGGTGGTCAGCTAGGCGAGTAGCTCGTGAATTAGGCCGCTCTGATTGTGTTGTGAGGAGGTGTTGGGACCTGTGGACCCGAGAGATGTCATGTACACGAAGACCAGGCTCAGGACGCCCTCGACAGACCAGTCGTCGACAAGACCGCCACATCGTAAGAAATGCACGCGTACAGCCAACTGCTTCATCGGTCGCCATCCAGGCACTGATAGCACCTTCACTAGGGGCCTCTGTGTCGTCTCGAACCATACGAAGGCGCCTGGCTGAAGGACAGTTGGTATCGCGGCGCCCATTACGTGTGCTGCCCTTGACGCCCACCCATCGACGCCTCCGTTTGGAGTTTTGCCGCGCACGAGGAAACTGGACTGCAGCGGAATGGAACCAGGTCGTCTTTAGCGATGAATCCAGATTCAATCTCGGCAGTGATGACAATCGTGTTCGTGTGTGGAGAGCCCGTGGTGAACGCTTCAATCCTGCCTTTGCTGTACAGCGACACATCGCTCCCACAGCTGGTGTGATGGTATGGGGTGCCATTGCCTACAATACACGGTCACCCCTAGTATTGTTCCGTGGCACCATGACAGCCCAGCGGTATGTTCATGAAATCCTGCAACCACATGTGTTGCCACTCATGCAACGGCTCCCAGGAGCCATTTTTCAACAAGACAATGCTCGGCCTCATACGGCAAGGGTGTCACAAGACTGTCTCCGCACTGTTACTACCCTTCCTTGGCCTGCCCGATCCCCAGATTTGTCTCCAATCGAGCATATCTGGGTTCATTTAGGACGACGAGTTGGGCATCCCACGAGTTTGAACGAACTAGAGGCAAGGTTACAGCAAATATGGAACGAAATGTCTCAAGACATCATACAGAACTTGTATGACTCAATGCCCGATCGTATCGCATCGTGCTTTCGCGCTAGAGGGGGTACAACGGAGTATTAACTCCTCCGTTCTTTTGCCTTTTTCTCTGAAATAAATTATCCTTTTTCTTTGATTTTCTTATCATTTACTTATATCAAAGTAGTCATTACGTATGTAAAATTTCGTTTCATTTTGACGACTCCTTCTTGGTGCGCTAATTTTTTTGTCCATGAGTGTATTTACTTTTAAAATATCGAATTTTTTAAATGTACTTTTCCTGATTTTTCCTTCCAAGTTTTGGAAATTTATCATATAACCAGGGAGAAAAGTTCAAAATAAACAGTAATATTTTCTTACTTATCGTTTTAAAAGGATTTCTTATCTCTGGTTTCATTTAAAAAATTTAGCTTTGATTGCTCTGTTGTCTCGTGTCTTAACAAAAATATTTTATAATAACAAATTGTATTTTTAACATTTTATTTGTCATCTTTTTGGTAGAAAGTTGCTCTACGCATTGAACTTAATTACCAGTCAATAGTTTACATATTTTCAATATCGAAACAGAACTTTTTCAATCTAATTCTGAAATTTAGTTTCACAGTTAAATTATTAAAACCACAATACTTCGCAACACTATTATTCAGAGGTAATCTTCAACTACTCTTTTCTGAGTGAGGCTTTTTTTTCTTACTTTCTTGATAGCTATTTATATCTCAGAACTTTGACAACTTTTGTCTACAATACTTTAGAATACATGATCCTTAAAATGAGTTCACGTTTCTTTCGTTATAAAATCTACACCACTTTCTTTTCTCCACTATTTAAACTTTTGCCTATAGTCGTTTTGAATGAAGTAGTAATTTTGCTTTTACAGATTTATCTCAAAGTTTTATGATCAATTTTGTTTTTTAATGTTTTGATTTAGACTCGTATGACATCGAATATGTCAAACTAGAACGTGAGGTATTGAACACAAGTTTTTGAAAGAAAAAAAAATTGTATACGTTACTCAAAACCGTATGCGTACGGAGAGCCCTTGAAATATGTTCAAAAAAATTGAATTGCCTCGATTTTTGTCTGCATTGAGGAAAAACGTAAAAGATATGTTTCCATGGAAGGATTTTATAAATGCCTGTAGTAATGCATCTCAAGAAATTCAGACCATCCTCTTTAAAAAGGATGAATAAATTATTTTTTGGCCGTTTTAATATGTCTTGACATTTTAATATTCTGTACTACAACAAGAAGTGTTCATGACATAAGATTAGATTGGTTGATTACTTTGTTGAGAGCGCTACAGTCAACTTTTGCTACATAAGGACTTATTAGGCTAAGTGAAGATTAGGACATGGCTTAGTAGTGCCATGGTCCTCCATCAATTCAGGCAGCAGAAGGCCCCTGGTTCGATTCTCAGACTAATGAGTTGTATTTAAAGAAAAGGACAAAAAGAATGAGAGAAATGAGGTAGAGTGGATGCTAGAGTCATTCCCCAATAGAAGTGATTTCTCACTCAGGCTTCAGATGTGAATTTTTAATGAATATGAATGAAGGTGAAATATAATTGTGACTCGAGGTAGCCTAGTGGTCGCGCGTCGGCTTTCGGTTCGGCTGAGAGTGCTCGGATCGAATTCCGACAAGCGCTATTAAATACCTACGTGTCTAGGCTGGATATGAACACGTTAAATCTGTAGACCGAAGAGTCCTTCTATGAGGTCAGAGAGGGTTGTAGAGGGTGTGATCTCCCCAGCTGTTACCCCTGGGGGGTGCTCCATCAAAATTGAACCTGCAGTTTGAAGAAGGGAACGAATTCAAAAATTGTTTTTGTAGAAAATTTAAAAAAACTTCATACTTTTCTTATTTATCATTTTTTCTTCTCAAAAATTTTATATAAGATTCTTTACATTTACCCACTATTCCAATACCTTGGACAGGGCAGTCGGACTGTCCCCAAATAAACTATACGGTACTAAAAAACCATGGATTTGTACCTTTCTTCAAATTGATTATGAAATAGGCATAAAAATCAATAATTAAAATCTGAAAAACATTTTTATATATAAAAATTTTGCAAACATTTGTAAAAATTTTGTAATAAATTATGAAAATCAGTACAAATCATCACTTCCATCATCATAATATGCAATGGTTGCAGTAGTTGGTCTCATCAAATCTTCTTCATAAAATGGTTTATACTCGTGTGGAATGTGAATAACTATCTTGCCAACATCCTTGATTCCAATACAAGACGAGAGTCTTGTATTGGAATTTTTTCATTGTAAGCTTTTTCTGTGGGAATCTGGGGTATTTCTGTGTTTGAGCTTTTGAGCAAAAATTTGTGCTCCACCAAACCATGAATGAACTCAGATATTGTTAGAAAACCCTTCTGTAAGGAGTATTCTAACTGTCTGTGTTTGGAAATAGAAAATTTGGACTTTTCCAGGGACTTTCCCGTTCTTTTGTAGATCTTAGGCCACCTGTTCTTGAAGTCTAGGATACTTTCTGGGGAGATTGAGTAACATTGAATCCTTTCTTCATAGAGGATTGAATCAAATTAATGTATTCTTGCGGTGTGTAAATTCTATCCATTCGTCTGATTTTCCTTCTAGCAGTCCCAAAATTACGATCACCTTGAAGGAATGAGTGCCCTCGGACAGGGAAATACTGATACATTTTTCTATATCGCCTAGTATCACTCAGTGCAAGAAAAAAGCACACTAGAGTGTTGTTGCGGTTTTGACCTCCGCAGGCGTCACTGAAAACGTGAAGCTCTTTAACCTCGGGATCTATATTTTTAATTTTCAACCACAGCATGCTACAAACTTCGTCGAGTCAACATTTAGCTTTTCACTCAGGATAAACGTAGAAATTGGCAGAGTCTGTTTTCATATCGTGTATGCAGGGCACATATAGCAGAGTTTCCTCAGCCGTAAAAGAGCGTGACAACAGCGACAGTCTGGCCAAGCACGATATCAATAGTTTGAAGAAGGAAACGAAACCGGGATATGTTCCCTTCTTCAAACTGACAAATATTGCGAGGCGCGGTTACACCAGTACGTGAGTGATTTTCGTTTTCTTTTTTTACAACTTATATGTAAACTAGCTGAAAACCCGTTCTTCGCTACGGAGTACATTCAAAATAAATTCAACGATCAATGTATGCAATTAATGCCAAAAATATGTATATATATATATTTATAATAAATACAACAATCAATGTATGTAATTGGTGTAAAAAAACGAAAAAATATATTATAAAAAAATCGTGACGGATATTTTTATAGACAAAATAATGTAGAAGAAAATATTCAAATTAAATCTAACAGAACATACTAAAGAATAAGTACAGTTAATATAGTACAGTTTGAGGACCATTTCTTTTACTGTATGTTAGTATTTTTCTGGATAATGTCGAATCGTCTGCCTCATTAGCAAGAATTTTTTTTTGTCTATTTAGTTGTTATGCACGTGACGCAAAATTAAAAGAAAAGAAACCTCGTGATCAGCATTTAATAAATTAAATTCTAAAAATTAATCTTTAAAAATTCACCAAATATCAGAAAATGGAGGTAATGATTCAAAAAGATTTCATTTTAAAGGAATTTTTATGATCTTTCTCGTGATATAAATTTTATAACCCTCGGATTATTATTTTAAATGCAAACTTTAAAGAATGTTACAAAAGCAGCTCAAAATTTTAATTTTAAAAAATTTAAGAAGAATTTTTCAAAAATCTCCCTTAGTGCACCCCTACACTATAAGAAGAATCGCCATGGAAAATTTCAGCCCTTTATGTCCAGCGGTTTGGTTTGTGCGTCATATGTCAGTCAGTTACGGAACTGGTATATATATATATATAGATAACACATAATATTTTACAGCGTCTATATGTAAATAACAGTTTGGCTAAAAAAAAAAACGAACTTCGGTTTTTTGAAGCCTGTTCCCTTCTTCTAACTGTAGGTTCAATTGAGATGGCATCTGGCTCAATCGGACTCCGACCCATTCTAAAGCGGAGCCGCTCTCCTCAGCTCGCTAGCTTATATGGACCTGGTCTCGAATTACTTACGATCAGGGGACATTAGAAACAACAGCAACAGTTTAAATGATCGAGAATTGGAAAATATAATTGGAGATCAAAACTTGGGTTAGTGGTGTTATAGAAGTTTGGCTAATTGCTCATTTTGAGCCTATAAACCTCCATGGCTCGCTATCGTAGGGTAGAAAATGAAAGGAATTTAATTATCCCTGGCTTTTCCACCGAACTTTTAATAATAAATACACATAGATAATTGCATTGTTTCTTTCATAATCCCGACGAGTGCTTAGATTAGAGGGATACCCGTCCATGCTTTCTATATTCCTGGATTCTCATATATTTGAGATGTGTGATTACTGCGTTTCAATGACATTCAATTGCTGCACGCATAATTCTAAAAGCACACTACCACAACACGGTGACAATCCAAGTAATGAACAGCTTTCAGTTGCTGAATGCACAATTTTAACTGAACAATAACATATTTGTAGTATTTCGCTCACAATTCACGTAGCAACGATGCTCTTCACAGGTTCGTATTCGATCTTCATCCTCTCAGTACAAACTACCCTTGATAGAAAGCCACGCGCAACGGAACAGGATTAGAGAATTATTCAGCATGTTACTTAAACGGCCTGTCAAGACTGTCTCACCCCAGGGATTGTGTTTTATAGATATATATAAAATTTGCCCAGACTTATATACAAAATCTAGAAATAAGTTAATATAAAAATAGTAAAAGAATAAAAGCTGGGAGAGAAAAAGTTCGAAGTATGTGGATAATATCAGATTGTTCTATATAATTAACTGAATAACATATGGAACTGAATGATCTCCTCAAACGACTGTTAAAAATTTTCATGGATTGTAGGGGATGAGAATATGATCGTATGCGAACAGTTTTTCTGAAAGCTAAAAACTTGGGATCTGGAGCTCAAAATGCGATGATAAGAACAAATTAAAAGGGAAGTTAAAAGCTTCTAAAATTCATAACTTATAGGGATGAAGACTCGTTTTTGAACAACAGGTGTAACTCTTGCTTTAGAGGCAGTTGTTTCACGGGCATTTAGTGTTTGCCCAACATACTAATGCGTTTAATTACTAAAACCTCATGAAGTGTTAATTTTGTAAGACCTAAACTAGTTATACCCCCTATAATCTATTGCTGATGTAAAAGAACTTAACATTGGAATTCGGAAAGTAAAAACTGCCTACATTCATACATTCTTTTAACTATATAAAGACATCTGTCATTTAGGCCTTATTGACTACACGAGTGCGTACAACGAAATGTAGGAAAAGCGAACATTTAGTAATTCTGTAGGATTGAATCAAACACCTGCGAACTTTAAATTTATGGAATTTGACAGTTTCTTTCTCTCTTACACAAACACAAATATACGTATATACATATAACATATCTCATATTTTTTAGCTTTTTCTCACACATGTGTATAATAATTCAACATAAAAGAAGTAGAATCTAAAGTTTTAAGAAAATAGGACATGAAAAGTAATTTTTAAAAAAATGAGTTTTGTTGGGAAAACTCTAAATAATTTAATTACTAAACCACTGTATTAAAATCCCTGTAAGAATTTTAATAAATAATTCAACCAAAGACAATAAAGGTTGGAGCTTCTTTAAAAACTGTTATTCAATTTTAATACCAACGAAAAAAAAACTAAAAATCACGATTGAAATCCTTTTCAGTGCTTTCCCCTGAGAACAGAATGAATATTCTACAGGTGACGAACTAATTCAAAATTTAATTTACTTTAGTCTAAAGTGATATCTATCCTTCGGGAACATGCGTCGTAAGTGATCAATATTTTGTCTTTCCTTGAGAAAATCTTCCTAAATTCACATGCATTAATTTATTGGTTTTAAAATAAAATTTCGATTTATAATTTTAATTTGGACAGTACCTTTTTTTGATAACTTTCCCAACGTAATTTTATGTTTAGAAAGTGAACCGAATTTGGATAACAACATATTATCAGTTATTTTCCCCTGTAAAGATATATTATGGGTGTAAAAGATATATTGTAAAGATATAATGTAAAAGATATATTGTATTGCGTTTTTCATGTAAAATTTAAGACTCTGAAAATAGTGCTAATTGCATCGGGAGTTACATTTAGGCAACATGGACCATCAAGGGTTCACGTTATTGCATTTATTAAATACGTTTATGCACTAATACTTATAATATTAATACTACAAAAAATATTTAGGAGGGGAGACCTTATTCAAAGCATCTGCTTTTAAGAATGTGCCAGTTGAAACATTTCGCCAAAAGGGTTTTTATAAGAAATTACCAAAATGTCCTTTACGGGAAGTTCAGTTGACTTATCCATGATCCAAGCGGCTTATAATATAAACACCCC
Source organism: Dolomedes plantarius (assembly GCA_907164885.2). Classification (NCBI taxonomy): domain Eukaryota; kingdom Metazoa; phylum Arthropoda; class Arachnida; order Araneae; family Dolomedidae; genus Dolomedes; species Dolomedes plantarius. Next base: position 21,042,981 of record OU015501.1, on the reverse strand, counting down.
ATTATATGCATAGGGCTTAAAAATTTGACATTCCTTCAATACCATTACCGTTAGATAATCAGATAATCAGTAAAAGATACAAAACATCGACAAGATCCATTGCGACCGAAATAGCTTATTGCGAGATCAACCATGAAGATCGAAACAAGAAAGATAAAAATAATTATACAGAGTGTCCCGTAAATACCACATAACTCTGTACTGCTATATGTCTTGCTCTGATAGGTAAAAGACGCCCAAAAAGCTATATTTCATATAACCCGTAATTTTCGACATATACAAGTACAGACGTTTCTCAAATGCCATCGGCTTTCGTGGATTTGATTATGCGCAAGATTTCCGTTGATAATTAAACAGAAATTTCTTTTGAAGCCTTGAATTATTCTGAGGTACTAACAGGATTTACCTTTTATAAAATCCGTAGCCCTGTGGTTTCATAAAGAATGATATCACTTATTTAAGTACTCACTTACTATGAGTGGGGACTATTGTTTTCACTCACTGCATGTTCGATTATGTATGCGCAGGTGTATAAGAATTTTATATTCTTAATACTTCTATTTTAAACTTATAAAATCTCCCATATTGGTACAATATATTGTTTTACTTTTATTGTCTGTGTTAAATAAGATCAAATGTTGTTTGGAGTCAAAAAATTTTAGCAGTTTTTCCTTTGCTGTGGAGCTCCAGCACCCCTATACCTCCCTATTATCCTCAAACGCCAAGGTAAAGATGGTTTTATGTTCGTTATATGCCGTACAGACAATTTTTGATAACACATGCAAAGATTTCCTGAGAATCATTTTTTAGCGTGCCTGGGGTAAGATGAGAATGGATTTACATTTACTTCATATCTGTGAATTGAAAAATTTAAAGCGCCGCATTGGGCGTATCAGTACTAATTAAATATTAATGTACAGAAGTAATTTTGAGGTGTCAGAGAAGATAAATCCTTTGCATGAGAGCTTAATTTTTTTGGCAAAACGCAAGGATATACTTGACAATAGTTCTTTTGATATAAACTTTTGGATTATATGTAACAAATAATACGAATTTGAGTGTACAGAATTGCTATATTTATATCATTAGAATTCACAGAGATTAAGAAAAAAATAGACCTCGTGTCAAAAGACACGTATCTAAAGAGCACTGAGCTCATGTCCCTACCTAAAAAAAAGCATATTTATTTTATTTAAATTTAACTCGAGCATGAAGTCAGTAAATAAATGAAAATACATTTTAGTTTGCAATATTTTCTTTCTTAAAAGAAATAATGGAATGTAAAATAGAGATGCAGAACATTGTGTTTTTATTCTATGCAGTTTTTCTATGAAATATTTCTTTTGTTTAATTTTTGGAGCTATAATCAAGACAGACAAAGCACCTGATTATTAATTGTTGTTCTTATTTACACATAGCATTGAAAATTTACGTGGTACTATATATCTATGTGAAAAGTTATGGTCTAATTTATTAAATAGGAAACGAGTTAGAGAACATATTGGTAAAATTTCATAAACAGATTTTTTATCTATATATACCTAGTCTATGATTATATTTATTTCATTAAATTTAGTGTTTGCTATACAATATCTCTGAAGATGAGTTACAGAGTGATATTATTATTTGATAGTAGCATAAGAAAAATGTTTGTTTGGAGATGGACAATATTCTGCGAAAAACATCCAAATTGGAAAGACATATTTTTAGACGTAGTAAAGAGCTGTGTGTGTAAAATATACACTATATATCTACATGCACTTGTGTATGTGTTTAGAAACAGAATGAGTCCACTAACAGATGTAGAAAAAGGCCTGTATAAAACGGAAAATGACTCATTTTCCCACTTATTTACGTGTGTAGGTAATTTGTTAATCAAAGACATGTTTTAGAATGCTGAGAAATTTTTTGAATGGAAAATTAATAATAATTAATAATATTTTAACGAACATTACAATCACCTTTCTTGATTTCTATTTACTTAATCTTTATAATTTTAAAAATTTGACTAAAAATTTTCCCCGGGGACTTAAGGGGACAGTGGACCTTCAAACCTAACTTTTTTTGCTTAGAATGGATTTGCTTGAAATTTGAATATGTGATTAGTACCATAGATATGTAAAAGGGGTTAAAATTTAATGATGAAATATTAATAATTTATGAATTATTAATTATTAATTATATCAAAAATTGGCCTAATTAAAAATGTTCCATGCACATTTCTTTTGCATATAATATGGTAATTTTTATTTGCAGAATACCTTATAGAACTAACAATGAAACTTATTGCTTATTTTAAGCATTCATTAAAAATATAAAGAGAAAAAATAATAATAGCGAAAACACCCTTTGTATTACGCAAAATACCTATAAATCATCTTTTCAAGTACAAAAGTTAGAAATTCTGAGCTACGAAGCATAATTATTTTCAATAAGATTTATTTGATATACAGTTAAGTATATAAAACTTAAATTTCAAAGCAATACAATAATTAGAAATGCGCCTGGAGCAGTTTGAATATTCGTATGACATGAAAATTTTTATTTTGAGAAAAACACATTGAAAGTTATTCCTATTAGTAACCACATAATATTTAAATTAAATACAAATGCCTATAACTAGGAAAGTAGTCACAGAAATTAAAAATTCTTTTTGCAACACATTCCTACTCGTCCGTAGTTTCAGAATTCAATAAAATAAAAAAAATCGAATTTTTGGACAAATTTCACAATTTTGAAAGTCCATTGCCTCCTTAACAAACATTAACAACTTCAAGATTTATCTTTTTCTGTTTTCCTATGAACCCCACTTGACCACTTCATAAATACACTCTACTTCTTAGATAGAATTTTATTGTTAAAAATGTATTGGTTGTTAACAAAAACATATTTAATATGAATAAAAAGGTTACTAATACTCTAAAAAATTACAAAAAATAGTGTTGCTACATCTAAAATTCTCATATTTTTGAAATTGTTCCCAAACTTCTATTCGAAATGGAACTGAGAAGAATTAATTCTCGTTTTGCGTAGTATTTAGAATGTCTTTATAAAGTATTTAAGCAATTCCACCACAAATTTCAAATTTGTGAAATTGCCGGACTTACCCGAATGGTTATTGCGCTAGCATTCGATTTTGGTTCAAGTTCCACTTTTGACGTGGGTATTTGAAGCTCGTCGGAATCGGTTTTAGACGGTAGTTCCCGCTTTATTTAGTCCTTAGTGGCGCACCCAGGATTTTTTCTTGGGGGGATGAACGGATAAAAATATTTATAATACAAAATCAATATTCATAATGCAATTTCTATTTCTTTGGGGGGGGGGGCAATGTTAGCCCTTGTGTAGAAAAAAGATAACCATGGCACCCTCAACCAAACAACCATTTTGTGTAACAGTATATTATTAAAATAGACCTAAACGCAATCACAGGGAAATTATTTGTCTTAATATGTGTTCATGTATCTATCAATCAATCATCGACGAAAGTAAATATCTATTTATGATAGTGCGGGTGATTTTTCTTGCAGATCTCTCTTTAATTAAGAGCTAATAAATGAACCTCCTTCCAGAATATTTATCAATAGATTAATATCTCATAGGCAGTCCATTTGTTTATACCAAGTTCCATCTCAGTTCATTTTTCTTGCTACAGATTGCTATATCAGCAAGAGAGCGATTTATTATTTATGAATCTTTTGCGCTCCTGTATGACTGCTTAAGAATATTTACTTGCTTATTAATATTCTACATGTATTGATTCTTTTATATAATGTGAAGCGGACACATGTATTGGCATTAAAGATATTCGAACATTGTCGTATTTTGAAGAAAGTGATGGTTTTGTATTGAAGTTCTCTGAGTATTGAATTCTTTCTTTCATTTTGTTTCAATTTACAGCAGACATATTTAGTTTTCTGTTATTATCTGCCGTTTTTCCATTGTTAATATGAATGATATTTGTCAAAGCTATGAAGAAACACAACAATTATACATAATTATACTTAGTGAAAGAGAGGTTATGTAGAAATTTTGAATTAATGTACAGTTTAAAGGATGGAAAACAGGATATTTTTAGTAGATAATCAATATATTATCTTTTATACATTTATATACAGGGTGTTTCCAAAAGAATCATCCGATTTAAAAAAAAATCATAACTATTCATCTTTTAATCCGTTTTGATCGAATGATGTATAGGCAGAAAGAGGGAAATCTCGAGTTTCAAGCAGTTGCCGACAAATAGCGTTAACCCTCTTCCTTCGCCCGCCACTTCAGTGTTTGTAAAGATGGCGACTTTACAGCATAAATCAAAGAATCATCCGATTGAAAAAAATCATAACTATTCATATTTTAATCCGTTTTGATCGAATAATGTATAGGCAGAAAGAGGGAAATCTCGAGTTTCACGCAGTTGCCGACAAATAGCGTTAACGCTCTTCCTTCGCCCGTCACCTCAGTGTTTGTAAATATATCGACTGCACAACAGAAATAATTTTGTGTTCTACGTTTTGCGAGGTGTGAGTCCGTAATAACTGTTCAGCGTGATTTTCGTCGACAAAACCCTGGTAGATTGAAGTTTCTACCTCTCAGATAGTATAAATAATTCCAAGACACCGGTTGTCTGTGTACGCATAACAGCCGTGGAAGCAGTAAATGCAGACATGCTTGCAAAAGTTTGGGACGAATTTGCCTACCATGTAGACATATGTCGTGCATACAAAGGTTGACATATTGATGATCACCTTTAATTTAGCTTGTAAAAAAACTTTATGATTAGCCATGCAATATAAAATTTATCTTAAGTTTCTATGTTCGATATTTTTCATAATATACTTATTTCAAATCGGGGGATTCTTTTTTAAACACCCTGTATTTAAAAACTATCCTTTTTATTATGATAAGGATGACGAACAGCTCGAATGGGAAGCTTTATCAGTTATCCTCGTCTACACTAGGATTTTATAAAGTCGATCCTCGAAATTTAAACGGTGATTAGCTTGAGGATTTCATTATTCCCGTGTTATTCATATGTACATCTAAAAGGAGTAAAAGTTTTGCAGCCTTCTGTTTTACACTGACATTGTCAATTTAGGTTTGTAAAACACAGTACTGTTTTCTTAATTAATGTGTTTTGAAAACAATAAAATTACAAGTATTTTGATTATGTAAACGTATTGCCTCTCTCTGACTCAGGGTGTATGTTGTAACTAGCTTAGGTTGTTTGACTTTAAAATTTATAAATTATACTGTAGCAATAAACTGTGGAGTTGTATTTTAGCTTGTTGTTCTAAATGTGGTCAAGTGTATTATGAGTTAAGGATGGAGGATGATGGTTCAATGATGGAGTTAATTTAAAGCAGCCAAATTTTGGTACTGGAGTAATACACATATATTATTAATTATTCTAATAGGCTTTATGAAACGATGCCATGTATAATTCCTAAGAATAGATTGAATTACCGGAATATTTAATCGTGTTTTTTCATGTAACATAAAGACTAAATGCCACCTAAAGACTAAATACATAGCAAGTTAATAATCTAATGTAACTCAAAGAATTCCTTCAGATTTAAGAGAAAAGTATGTATAAGAAATATTGAATGATACCATACTGAAAATTATTAAATTTTAGATATTTATATTTTGACAGTAATATATGAAACCAATTTAACAATACAGTTCTTTTAGAACATATCTCGCGTTTCCACATTTTCATGCTATCACTTATCGACTGTCTTTATTGGATTTTCTTTAAGGAGTATATAGGGGGTTCTGATCTTCAGTGAGCCTTGCTGGGCATTCTCACTACGGTATATTTGTGTTAGACAGCTTTTCATTACAGCATAATAACAAATTTTAAACATAGGCCCAACACACTTTCTTTATTAATTTAAAGACATTTATGGGCACGAATCTTTAACCCAACAAACGAAAAAGATAACTGCCATATTAATTTTTTCATTCCATGCATCTAAATAATGAGGACTAACTTTTACTCGTTTATTATTTGAAATAATGGCTTTTAATAAAGCCCGCATTCATAAAAATAATTAACAAAAAATTGAGAAAACAGAGCAAGACAGCATAATTCAAATATTAAATTAATTTTCCCCAGCTTAAGCCCGGAAACATTGCCACGTTTCTATATCTGAGAGGGAAATTTATTTCATCATTGTTTACAACACAAAAATACAGTCGAACCCCATTATAACGAACTTCAAGGGACCAAAGGTTTTGTTCGCTTTATCCGGTGGTTCACTATATCCGAACCGTTAAGAAAAATGCTAGAGTTCACAAAATGTATAACTCATTAATTGCAATGTGTATTCAATAATGATATATTAGAAAAATGATAAAATCTATTAAAAATGAACATTAATGAATTAAATCGACTAAAACGATCACATTAAACTGACACAATACTAATTAAATTACGTACAATAGGAAAATGGCAGTATAAAATTTTTGAGTTCGTTATATACCGGGTTCACTATAACGGGGTTCGGCTAAGGTTATTTTTACGTTCCTCTGATGACCACTCCCATTCAAGTTATTTATCCTCTTTCAGCTGTGAAGATATTCAGAAACTAACGACAAAATATTTAGAACTTTAGTTTTCTGGTTCAGTCTTTAAAATTATTACAGTAAAAATTCATATATTTTCAAGATGAACTACATTGTATCACAAATTTTATCTCGTTAATTGCTTTTAAAAGATCCAAATCTTTCTTATAGCATGACATTAAGAATGTATATGTAAGTTTTGACTGAGTATTATAGCACATAAATCAATACAACTACTACAATCGATATTATCATATAATATGCTTAGCTATAGTCTTGCAAATGCTCTTTGACACCATTCAAAAGTATTTAAAAACAACTAAGATAATTTAATGTAAGTAATATAATACCGAAGGAAACTTCTGTCCAAGTATTTTGATTAAGTATCTAGTTACAAGTTATGGTTTCCATTACAAACAACCATATACAGAATAGACTAAAACACATTTTACATATTATATATTATATTACATAAAAGTAATAACAATGTCTTATTAATTATAAAAACAACCATAAAATATTGATTAATTAATTTCAAATAATCAAATGGTACTTTTAATGTCTAGGATTTTACTACACAGACTTTTTAAAAATAAAAGTAGAAGTTGATTAAAATCAGTGAATTTATTTATACATATATAAACAAAATGTATCTAATAAAATGTATCTTTAAGTCGCACATAATTTTAATTTCTACTGAAACTCTCAAATGATATTACTATTTCAAATATTAGCTAACAATTGAAAACTTGCTTAAAAGAGTAAAGCGCAAAAAAAATGCAATAAATTATAAATTCATTTATACATTTCAGTTAAAATTTACATGATATTATCAAATAAAACCTGTTTTATATTCCACTCAGATAAATTATTCAAGCTATTTTGAACATAAGAAAGTCTGAGTGCATTTGTTTTTATTAATTAACATGGCACTTTGAACTTTATTAAAAAACGCGTGTGATTTTAAAGGTCCGCCTCTCACATTTATAGCTGTTAACGTATCGAGCTTCCAAAAAGTAGGTTCTGGTTCGAATACCAGGTGAGACATGGATGCTGGTATCATTCGCGGCTCCAAGGGGGGGGGGGGGCAGTAGGGGCAATTGCACCTCCCAAGAAAGCCCGGCGTATTTTTTTTTTCATAGCCTAAAATTATATAATCGTAGACCTAATACTAAATGAGTTTAAATTTAATATGAGACGATGTTTATTTCTGTAAAATATAGACAATACAAATAAACAAAAATTAAAATTCAAGCATAGACTGTTTATTTCTTTTATATATATATATATATATATATATATATAACCCTAAGAGCCGACTTTCCCCCCCCCCAAAGCCGACTTTCCCCCCCCCCCAAAAAAAAAAAATAAATAAAACCCCTCTGGACTGGAGCCGTCCCTGGCTCGTATGCTTCCCCTTAATAGGGAGCAGTATTGGATCACCTGTATGGTGCTCCCAGTATAAAGAAGCAAACAATTTCGAGGAGGGGCAAAGTTCTCGGGAGAAGTACCTGCCGCTTTAAAAAAAATAATTAAGAGGTCAGGTACCTTTTAAAAGATAGAAGACTCGACAAACATACCCCTTTTTTCAATCATTAGTCGTTATGAAAATCCTTTTATTCAGCAAAATGAAAATTTTTGTGTGAGTTAAACACTCTTTCTTTTTTACAAATATGGCTCTCAATTTTTTCTAGACTGAAGAGAAATTTTTTAATTGTTTAAAATTTCAACCATTGGTATTTTCATCGTTATGTCATTGCGCATATGATATCACCACAACAGTAGACTAGAATATCATGAAATTTTATACACACGCAATATGAACAAGTATTGTTAAAGTGACTAACTATTATGACATTCTTATCATAAAAGCCTGAATTACAGCTAAATTTATAAATTTTTTTAATTAAAAATTATATTTTGAAAAAACAATTTTTTTTTCTAGGAAGAACTAAATATTTTGATTTCAAAGTTGGTCATTTTAAAGATATATTATATAATTTAATTTTAAAATTAAAAAATGTGTATATTGATTAATATATAAATGCAATTCTGCGCGCAATGACATAACATTGAAAAAAATAATTGTTAAAATTTTATGATTTTTTAAAAAAAATTAGAGCCATATTTATAAAGAAGAAAGTGTTTAGCGCACAGTAAAATTTTCATATTTCTGAAAAAATGATTTTAGAACTACTGATGATTGAAAAACGGATATGTTTGTCCAGTTTTTGTCTTTTAAAAGGTACCACATCCCTTAAATGGGCATTTCAGTTCGAAGATAGTAGGAGCACGACATCGAAAACAATTTCAAATGGTTCTTATTTTAAACACATGCACATTTTGATAAAAAAAATTATGTTCATGTAATCGTAAAGATTTGCAGGATTTTTTTTTATCATTTCGCATTTTTATCGACATAACCTTCTCCTAAATCCGAGGCTTCCAACCTGTGATGCGCGGACTATTGCCAGGGGAGGTGCCAAAATTTTTCAATAAAAAAATCAATGTTCATACAATAATATCTCTATATATAAAACAGTTCCGTAACTGACTGACTCACTGACTCACTGACATACAACGCACAGACCAAAACGCTGGACCTAAAGGGCTGAAATTTTGCATGGCGATTGTTATAGTGTAGGGGTGCACTAAGAAATATTTTTGAAAAATTCTTCTTAGATTTTTTTAAATTAAATTTTTAAGCTGTTTTTGTAACTTTTTTTAAGTTTGCATTTCAAATAATAATTTGAGGGTTATAAAATTCATATCACGAGAAAGATCATAAAAATTTGATTAAAATGAAATCTTTTTCGAATCTTTATCTCGGTTTTCTGATTTTTGGGGAATTTTTAAAGATTAATTTTTAGAATTTAATTTATTAAATGCTGATCACGTGATTTCTTTTTCTGGTACTTTCAATAAATATATCGTCACGTGCATAACAACTAAATAGACAAAAAATATTTTTTTTCTTTCTAACGCAGCAGACGATTGGATATTATCTAAAAAAATAAATATCCCTTACGATTTATATATATATATATATATATATATATATATATATATATATTACATCAATTGTATACAGTGATCGTCGCATTTATTATAAATATGTATATTTTTTGGAGGGGGGGGGATTAAGTGCATACATTGACCGTTGTATTTAATTTGAATGAACTCCGTAGCGAAGCGTGGGTTTTCAGCTAGCCTATAAATAAATGAATTAACCTTAATATCTATAAATAGATGAATTTGAGTTGACAACCATCGAAAATGAGAAATTGATAGAATTGTCATGCGATAGCTCACTAAAACACAAGTTTCAAAATGAAATCATAATTCAATTTTGGATGAATCTTAGTGGAGAGTATGAATCTTTGCATTGCAAAGCAATGCAAGTGCGTCTACCATTCGTAACGTCTTATTTCTGCGAAATGGGTTTTCGGCACTGGCTACAATGAAAACCAAATATCGAACCAGGTTAATAGTCGAAAAAGAGTTACGAGCGGCACTCTCCACATTGCCCCCAAGATTTGATAAACGTTGTGCCAATGAGCAACAACAACCTTCGCATTAAATTTTGATGCGTTAGATGTAGTTTAATTAGTAATCTATATATATAAAACAGTTCCGTAACTGACTGACTCACTGACTCACTGACATACAACGCACAGACCAAACCGCTGGACTTAAGGGCTGAAATTTTGCATGGCGATTCTTCTTATGGTGTAGGGGTGTACTAAGAAAGATTTTTGAAAAATTCTTCTTAGATTTTTTTAAAATTAAATTTTTAAACTGTTTTTGTAACTTTTTTTAAGTTTGCATTTAAAATAATAATTTGAGGGTTATAAAATTTATATCACGAGAAAGATCCTAAAAATCCTTTAAAATGAAATCTTTTTCGAACATTTACCTCGATTTTCTGATTTTTGGTGAATTTTTAAAGATTAATTTTTAGAATTTAATTTATTAAATGCTGATCACGTTATTTCTTTTTCTGGTACTTTAAATAAATTTATCGTCACGTGCATAACAACTAAATAGACAAAAAAAAATTTTTCTTTCTAATGCAGCAGACGATTTGATATTATAAAAAAAAAAAAAAATTTCCCTTACGATTTTTTTTATAAATATATATATATATATATATATATATATATATATATATATATATATATATATATATATATGTATGTAGGTCAGGAATCAGCTGGCTAAGTGGGATAATACAAAACAACAACATTTATTTAAAAGTTCTTGGACGACACATTTACACATTTATATTTACAAAATAGTTCAATATAGCATTACGTCTTGAAACTTGTCTCCTTTAAAACAATAAAAGATGTCGTTTAGACTTGCACCTAACATTACACTTAAGTCCGTTTTATCTGCATTCGTTCTGCTCGCTCTGCATGCAATCTGCTGGTCTGGCTGTTCGGCTCGCTCTGCATACGATCTGCCCTCGTTCCGCTGCTTCTGCCTCTTCTTGCTGCTCCTCCTTCTTCTGCCACTGCTTCTTCTTCTGCCCGTCACCAATCAAAGCTCAGTCTTAAATGGAGCGAAAGCTTCCCATCAGCATGATGTCAAGGGCGAATAGATTATGAATAATGAGGAGGGGAAGGTGGCTCACTCTCTCTCTCTCTCTCTCTCTCTCTCTATATATATATATATATATATATATATATATATATATATATATATATATATATATATATATATATATATACAGTGGAATCTCGAACTATCGTTTTTCAAGGGACCGATTGAAATAAACGATAAATGCGGGAAAACGATAGATGCGGAAACATAACAAAGCAATATGATCGTTGGAACTAGATAAAATGAACGACACATACCGAAAAACGATGGATCCGAAAACGATCGATCGAGATTCCACTGTATATATATATATATATATATATATATATATATATATATATATATATATATATATATATATATATATATATATATATATATATATATATATATATATATATATATATATATATATATATATATATATATATATATATATATATATATATGTGTGTGTGTGTGTGTTTGTTTTACATTAATTGTATACATTGATCGTCGCATTTATTATAAATATATATATTTATTTTTTTGGCATTAATTGCATACATTGACCGTTGTATATTTAATTTGAATGTACTCCGTAGCGAAGCGCGGGTTTTCAGCTAGTTTAATATAAAAATAAATATGCACATTCGTATTGTTATAACAAAATCTTGTTATTATTCTGTTAATTGTAGTTTTCATATTTTTGCAATAAAGTTCTTATTATTTAAATTGTCTATGTTATTATATCTATTAAAAGATAGGGAGGCGCGGATTTTTTTTTTTTTTTTAGGGAGGCGTAGTTTCATAAAGGTTGGAAATCGCTGTCCTAAATAGAATTATCTTTGAAAGATCTTTAAGTTAATACTCTGCCTGGCTAATACTGAGCAGCAAAGAGTTTTTTTCCCTCTTAATTAAGCCTAAAAAAATGAGAGAAGTGGAATATTCGTTGGTGATGTGCTGAAATACTTCAAACGTCTAAACCAGAATGCTTATACCACAACAAAGCCGTATTTGTGCTTATATAATTAGTTCATGAATGAAGAAAACGTTGACAGGTTTGTGACATTAAGTCGATGTATGAGTGAAACTTTATTTTATGCTAAGTATGTAGAACGAAAGATTCTAATCCACCGAAAATTCTGTAGAAGATGTAGAACAATAGACGTTAGGCAGATGTCATTGTATTTTAGGATGAAAGTAAAAGATAAACAGAACGAGAGAAAATTTTATGACTATAATATCATATCTTAAAACTTTGTTACATATCAAAAATTATACTCTATATTATTAACTTTTCATGAATGTACTCGTACAAACCAAAGAGATTTTGCAGAATCAGAAGGGACGAACAGAATGAAACTAAATTTTTAAAATTCTATAAAGGATTTATTTTATAGTTATTTGTTTACAAATGCTTAAAATATTTATAAATTGAACTTAAAGTCGTAAGTTTATTCTATAAAGGAAGATAAAAAGCCAAATTAAAATCAACTATATACAGATTACATATGCGGTAAATGGCTATGAATTTATGAGCTATTTCGAATCGTGCATTAAAGCTTTCTGATAAAGAATAGAAAATGACAAGAATGGAATTTCTGTATAAATAAAAATAATAACTTTTAAAATAATCATCTCCGTTAATCTGGCAATATAATTTCCATAAAATTAGAAGTAACGAATATTTAAAACTTAATTTCTATAAGATTTAAATGAAAACTAACGAAAGTATTTAAAAAAAAATCCAAGAGTAACTAAAGTAAGATTCATTTTCGCCTAAATGAAAGTTTTGTAAACTATTGTCTTGATTTTGATATAGATATTATTAGATTTACGAAAGATTAAATATTACAAATTAGATAATATAAAAAATTTTAGCAAATATATTTAGAGTAACAGAATTTTGAGTTTTTTTCTTTTTTAAGTTAATAGAAGTTTAAAATACATATGTCCAGTAAAATTGTTTCTTAGATAAAAAAAATTCTCTTTGTTACAATTCGTCTATTTTTAATATTTTTTCTCAAATATATCTATCTGTTTTACATGTAAAGGATTTTCATAAAGAGTAAAGACTGCATTCAAGTTAATGATTTTTCTCTTTACTAACGTCAGAAATTGATATTCAGATTTATGAGAAATAGAAGTATTTATTAGGTTTCTGGTAATTACACAGTAGAAACTTTACATGAGAATTTCACCAAGAAAAAGTTTTTTAAGGGTGGGGATGTTTTTGTTATCCCAAGTAAGTACTGAATAACTTCAGCTGGATTAAATAAGTAAAATAAGTAAAATATTGATGGTTTTGTTGTGTTTTAAGCGTTGATGCAAAAAAGAACAATAACAAATTAATTTGCTTTCGATAAGATCAAAATGTCTAATTCCCGAAGTTTAGATCTTATCTAGAATATTAATTCACCGAGTAAATTAAGTAAACGTTAATTGACTCGGGGAAAAATTTTTATAGAAAAGTAAAGAGAAATATACTCAAAATCTGATAAATTAATTAAGCTTCAAGTGATTTACAGTTTAATTCTTTTATTAACAAGCTGCGAATTTCTCTGATTGATAAACAGTCTTCAGTTTACTTAACTGCAGTTGTTAATATTATTATTAGATTGAAAGTGAACTTAATCCTTTCATGGCAGTAAAAAAATCATATTATATAATAACTAGATTTATCATTCAAATCAGATTCTTCGCCATTTTTACAATTTGCAAAAATTCCCGATCTTCCGTAAGTTACAAGAAAATGAAGTCATGTTTGCTCATTTCCAGTAGGAAAATCAGTAGTGTTGAAAATAAGTTGCTTCTCTTAAAATAATTTCTCAAAGTTACAGTATTTCTCATAATTCATTTCTTTGTTTGTATAATATTTTTACGCAACTGATTGAAACTGAAAACTTTTGATCAGTTCTCTTCATCTGACGTCTATGAAATAGCTTAGTTTACAGACTATTAACCGAACTCCAAGTTATTATAAAAATGGCTTTATAGAAATCAGTTGAAATATCTATACTGCTCATTTTTTGCTTCCTTGACAATGGAAATTCGTTGAAGCATACAACTAACTCAGGGCTGACCCGACATTCGTTCTGCAAATCCGCTGCTTCAGATATGGGCGAAATATAACATTCAGTTTAACATCCATACCTCCAGTTCATTCCAGATGTATCTGTTATATTAAGTTCGGTACTCTAAAAGATTTATCGATCAACTCCACTTCATTTTCAAGAAAATAGTATCCGCTACACACTGTGCAATGTGGCACATAGATCGATCGGGTTGGATGAGACGAGAATCATTCCATACTACTACTACAGTGTTGGTATGATAATAATAATGACTCGCAGAACTGAGCAATATGTCTAACAATATTTCAAAGCTCATGATGATTGTGCAATCCAGTAACTTCGTTTTTTCACTGACATGCATTATACAATTCTTTGCATGGATATGTTACTGATATGCCATTTTCAGACCAGCCAGATGACATCCAATTTTAAGAAGGAAAGGTATAAAGAAATGTTAATAAATTGTTAACCAAAAAATTATTGTCAAAGTATCGAATTAATAACTCAAATTTAAGGCTATGACAACACTAAACTGGGATGGCCATAAGGTGATGTGCACATATTTAGACAGTGGAAAATATAGTTTTATATTCTGACTGTACATATACTATACTATTTCCTAAAGTAATCGTATACATAGATCGAAAGAGAAAAAGTGCATTTATTATTTTATTTATTTAAATCAATACTTTTTGGACCAGGCTTGGCTGTAATGATTGCCTCAATTCATCTGGACATGCTTGTGACCAATTTCTGGGATGTGCCTCCTGGAATTTGTCTCCATTCCTTGATTTTAGCCTCTGCCCGAGAGTTCATAAAGGATGATTTTTCTCAATCAGAGACGAATTTGGCGTTCTAGCTCATTCCATTAGTGTTCTATAGGAGTGAGAGTACACGACTGTCAACTGGCCATTAAAATTTATGTATGTTTTGTTCTTCAAACCAGGCCTGGACAGAGCTCGAAGTCTAGCAGGTGG
Source organism: Dolomedes plantarius (assembly GCA_907164885.2). Lineage (NCBI taxonomy): Eukaryota > Metazoa > Arthropoda > Arachnida > Araneae > Dolomedidae > Dolomedes > Dolomedes plantarius. The sequence continues at coordinate 21,027,779 of OU015501.1, read as the reverse complement.
CAAAGCCAGGTTGAAAGAAACTATAACGTAAGGGCAATCTCATTCTAAGAAGTGAACAATCAAATAAGCTATTTTCGTACCTCTCATAGTTTAAGGCAATGCAATCAAGGGACTTAGCCCGTCTCAGCAGAAACATGCCCAGACCATCACAGATCTCCCTCCGAATTTAACAGTTGGGACAATACAGTGGGAAAGCAACGCTCCTATGGCAAACACCATACCCAGGCATGTCCATTTAATTGGAAAAGTTTGGAGCGGGATTCATCACTCTCCATAAACTTTTTCCACTCTGATATTATCCCCCGAACGACGAGCTAAACCCCATTTCGGTCTCTTTCATTCGGCCAAATAATGAGGTGCTCCTATGCAGTCGATTCACCGTGGTATCGATATTATTGAGTTCTCGACGAATTATGCAGGTACTGATATATCCCTGAAAATAATGCTGATTCAGTGAAAGATCGATTCTTCTCTAAGCATTTAGAGCCTAGATTGTCCAATTTGTGCGGCTTTACAGCTCTTGGGTCTGTCTGTAGCTGCGTCAGCCGTTTATCTGCCACAGTGGATTTCGGAATGCCTGTAAAACCCATAACTGCACGTAAAGCCTTTTTACTTAAGAAGCATCCTATGACCATACCTCTTAAGGAATTCATGAGTTCAACGTTGCGCACCATAGAAGATTTTAATGGAATTAAAAAAGTTTAGCTAAGTAATCATGTTTATACAGCACCCTGGCCACTGAAAGACAATGATATAAAACAAAAATAACTTTATATACTATATAAATATATATAGTAAGAAATATTTTTTTCACAATGCTGCAGAAGGTTTCTTGGACAATATCCTTACCGCCATAGTACACCGCAGTTTTGCTAGACATTTTATTATGGGGGAACAATGTAGGGAGACTAGCAATACCCCCTATGAAGGGACGACACAAACGGAGACTTTTAGTGGTGCAATGTCGGGATTCGATCTGAGCACCCTCAGCACCGAAAACCAGCGCGCTGTACCACAGGGCCACCACAAGCCCTTATAATAAGAAATATATACAGTATCATCTATATATATAAAACAGTTCCGTAACTGACTGACTCACTGACTGACAAACAACGCACAGACCAAACCGCTGGACCTAGAGGGCTGAAATTTTGCATGGCAATTCTTCTTATCGTGTACGGGTGCACTAAGAAAGATTTTTGAAAAAATCTTCTTAGATTTTTTTAAATTAAATTTTTAAACTGTTTTAGTAACTTTTTTTAAAGTTTGCATTTAAAATAATAATTTGAGGGTTATAAAATTTATATCACAAGAAAGATCATAGAAATTCCTTTAAAATGAGATCTTTTTCGAATCTTTACCTCCATTTTCTGATTTTTGGTGAATTTTTAAAGATTAAATTTTAGAATTTAATTTATTAAATGCTGATCACATGATTTCTTTTTCTGGTACTTTAAATAAATTTATCGTCACGTCCATAACAATGAAATAGACAATAAAATATTTTTTCCCTTGCTAATGCGGCAGACGATTCGACATTATCCAAAAAAATATTAAAATACAGTAAAAGATATGTTCTATATTAACTGCACTATATTAACTGGACTATATTCTTTAGTATGTCCTATTACATTTATTTTGAATATTTTCTTCTACATTATTTTGTCTATAAAAATATTCCTTACGATTTTTTCCGTTACGGAATGTACTCCGTAGCGAAATTCGGGTTTTCAGCTAGTATAGCATATAAACGACATCCCTCAAATAATCACCATGAGTCAGATCGATCCTCAAGGTCACTATGCCGTACTGCCTTCACCGCTGCGTCAGTGAGCTTAGGACCTCTTCCCGGATGATCGCCGACTGATCCAGTTCTTTCAAACCGGGTGATTAGATTCCGAATCCTACTATCGCTAGGAGATACTCTGATATTAAAATGTTTCCGGTAATTTTTTCTTCTTTAGTTTCAAAAATTAATCTTTCACTGGAATTGAAAAACCAAATGAGTTTGACTCATTGGTGTACGTCATACGTAGCCATTTTAATCTCCAAGAGATACTCTGTAACCAGTAAAAAAGAAAATAAAGATTTAATACGAACAAGTTATGACTTTTTCAAACCCTTCAGTCTTTCAGTGGCCACTCTGTATGTACTACCAAATACGCGCAGCGCATCTTCATTTGCACGTGCGAGTTTTCCTTTATATTTACACATCTGGTGATATCCGATTACTTTTAGCTATATACAGACTTACGTAGATAGACGGGTGTGTGCATGTTTGCGCACAAAAAGTAACCGAATTTAAGCTAAAATGCAAAACTAAAATTTCTATACCATCCTAATTTCACTTACAATTTCAAGTTATGATCATAATTTCAAGCACATAAAAGCTTTTTAAACTCTGTTTCTGAAACGCAACTTCTTAATAAAGATTGCTGTGAAAATTTGTAAATCTTGGTGAGAAAGGATGAAATGCTCATAATGGCAGTATAGTATCTTTTGAAGCACAAGCCCGAGTAATTCAATTTATAGCACTGTAAATCCTCTCGCGGAATAATGTCCCTTAATCCAATATAAAAAGGTCCGTGACAATTTTGTAAGCTTAAATTCAAACCTTCGTGTCAAAAAAATGTAACGAAATTACATGTTACTAATGGGAAAAAAGGAGCATAGTAAACTTTTTATTATTATTATTATTATTATTATTTTACAATTTCCGCCATACTGCATTTTTTATGCATTCCCATAAAAATAAGGTTAAAAATTGTCGTTAAAGTTCGTTATTAGTATTTTAAAGTACCTTTATTTGGAAACTGGAACAAGATAAATTAAGACTCTATTTAAAAGGTACTTTAACAGTCCAATCGGCTCTTCCGTTTAAATTCAATTCATTGTGTGCTTTTTCGTGAACTTTAATAATAAATGGTGAGGGAAGGTGAGTAAATATGAAATGTGTAAAAAGTATGACTTTCTGAACAATAATGTCTTGATTTTAAGCTGTTTAAAAAGTGCAGTATAAAAGTACCAGAAGAAATCCTTCACAAAAAAATATATAAACCCACAGACACCCACATAAATTTTCAACTTTTATAGCTAAAAGTTTTGCATGGTCAGATACTGGTGCATCGAAATAAGGTGCAGTGATAGCATATACTCTTAGTTTTTGATGATATCACAAATAAGTTTATTTTGTAAAGGTTATTATAGAGTAAAATAAAGAAATTAAAAAACGATACAATTGTGATAAAATGTTAGGCATATAACTTCGTCTAGTGGAATCAACTTTATGAATTTTTTAAAACATAAGAAACGGGAAAAAATAAAATATAATTTACATATTAGAAATAAACTTACAATGATAAAAGTGGCATACAAAGTTTAAAGCTTTTTGAAGTGTAAAAATATTCAAATGTTTTGTATTTCATATATACTTCTAAACTGTAAAATTCTGCCGTAATTCTGCTTTGTATAGGCTTTAATGTGAAAAGTTTTGAACGAATCACTTCTTATAATTATTAAAATCGAAATACTCCAATCCGTAACACATTCCTGAAACTCGTAAAATATTGAATACTTCAACACCAGTTTCCTTTTATAGAACATTTTTATACGTGGGAATTACGCATGTAAACGTCAATCGGCTTGAAGATTCTGGAGATAATTCTGTTAAATGGAACTGAATGACACTACATTAAACTGAAGTTAGTTATAAGAAAGCCCCACTGAAGTTACTTGGTCATCAGAATTCAAATCGCCACAAATCAGTTTTGGAAGAAAATATTATTCCAGTTGAACCATTAGTTATTTTGGGTATTCCTTTGCCCGATGTATGATGTATTTCAGAGGAAACTGGAAGATAAATTCGACAAATCAAGGAATTGGAATATTACAGAACGATTGTATTTTTACTGCATTTTAAAATTATTATTTTTCAGATACCGCTATATCCACGTATAAAGATTTCAAATTAAATTGACATAATTATTTCTTCAATTATAGAAATCAAAGCAGTTCAACTCTCATCAGGGTACTGTGTATTTTAGGAGAAAAATTAATATTATACCAATGTTTTTAAAATAATTTCACATTGTAGCCATGACACTCCTTTTTCTTTGTTCTACACCCATTTAGGATACTATATGTTAAACAAAACTTTGTTAAACTTATATAAAACTTGGTTTACTTATATAAAAAAGTAACATGGTTTCATAATTTGATATGTTTGATAGAAGCTATTGATATTTCCGATTGTCTGTTTTTCTCACAATGGAAAAAATTCAAAACGCTGTACAGTCGACTTTAAAAATGCAATTTAACACAATACATAACATAATAGCCTTCTATGCAATGCAATTTTCTGCAAAACATTTCAACCACATATGAAACTAAATCCCTAGAGCAGAAAATGTAATTTTTCTGTATTTCAGTTCTTTTTATCATTTTAGCCATTATACCAATGCATTATGAAGATTTAAAGTGCATAGTAAAAATAAAATCCTTAATGTTATTCTTTGATAATGCAGAAAAGCTGACGTAAATATAATTCTATTAATTTGAAACTCACCAAATCATAGATGATGAAAGCTGTCATTTATTTTATTATTTTTCAGGTTTGTTATTTCATCAGTTTTGGAATCGATTAGTTTAAATTTATTTTCACATGTATAAAATGGATTTACTGGAACAATTTATACTTCTTTAGTAAATAGAAATTTGTTATAGCAAATTATTCATTTTATTGGTATATATTTACACAACATAAGTTTAATTTTAACGAACTTTCTGTCTATGGAAGCTTTTTTAGAACGAGGCACGTCTTTAAACAGAGAATAGTTGCACTTACACATGGGAGAAAAAATAAACTTAAGCCCGTTATTACGAAAGATAAGAAGAAAAGAGCTCGCCTCAGTTTATTTTTACATCGCGTGTCAGTTATGAAGTTTAAAATAGTATCATACATTTATATTCCATCAAGCAAAAGTTGGAAAATTAATACGCTTGAAATGCCGCAAAACGAATGGTTTCAGCAACGCATAATTTTTGAAACTGAAACAAAATATTCAAATTAATCTTTATAAACTTTACGTAGATAATTAAACTTCATAGTCTGAGATTAAGAGCTTCTGGTGAGACATTTTACTATCACTAGGGAGTACATGTTAAAATCAGGAGCGATAGGAATATCAATAGTTGATTTTCATGCTTATCTTTTAATTTATTATCCTTATTTTTTAAGAATATTTCACCAATGGCAAAACTGAAAATAGTTGAAATAAAAACAATATTTTTAATCAAAATGTCTTCAGACTAAAAATAAATATTGCTATGCAAGTGAAATACTATCAAACAGAAGTTTGGGATAAATAATAATCATAAACCCGGCGAATTTCATTTTTAACAGAAGAGATTTCCATTAGTTCAGCTCAACTTTATTAGTTTTGTTTGAATTTTTTGCAAATTTTTTCCTTATTTAAATGGAATCTGCGGTTTTTATTTCTAGATGCAACTGCATAGTAACCCACATGCTACTTTATATATTTTACGTTTATGAGATGTGGGACAATGAAACTACACTTTTAATTTTTACATAACGTTCTGTAGTTTTTAATTTCTAATTCTCAGAAAACATTTGCACCCACGCTGTTTAACTATCAGTTATTGGCAAACAATTTTAAGAAATTACACTATAGAATACACCCTTTATGTTAAATAAGACAAGAGCTAAAACCCACACAATTTGTGAGAACTTGTATTGTTTATTATTAACCTTTGAAATTCTTTTTCACCATTTACAGTCACTGTTTCAATTTTGTAGAATATAAATTAAATATTTGAGTAAAATGGCAGTAAATCTAGAGAAAAAACTGGACTTTTAAAGTAATCATTTTAGTAGATCACAGGTTGATAATTAGATGTAATCCAAACATAAAATAAATCTAAAATAATACCAGATTTTTAAGAAAAAAATACATGAAACATTTTCATAACACTTGTTTATTACAAGCTACAGGCAGTTATACGATATAAATGACTGTAGCCGTAATGCTCCAAAGGTGAAAATATAATATTTAGAGAAATTTTCATTTTACTTCTCTCTAATGTGCATCATATAACAGGAATCTCTTCTACTTATTTCTAAGTTTTACTCTACGAGTGTCATGTTTGACCTATTCCTTTTTACTTTTACCTTTCCCAGAGAGAGAGAATTGATTGAAATTGAGTTTATAAATTATTTTGTATTAATAAATTTTAATTACTGAGATGTAGCATGGCTTTTTTTCTCTTTGTTATTGTATTTCATCTACTTGAAAAATGTATTATGATATGTTAACCCACCTCTCTGGGAGATTTTATAGTTTTGTGTCATATATAGAACGTGAAACAATTTACATTCGAGTTAGTTCATTTTAATCATATGTTTTAACTCTTTTGTTTGTAAAAGAATGATAATAAATTCCCTTTTATTGAAAATTATCATTTTCTGAATATTATGCCAGTTTTATAGTATTGTATTTCTAAAACTTGAGAAACGAAAAGAAAGCTTTTTTGATTAATTTTATTCCAGAGTTATCGACTTCACCAGCATTTAATTTTCCTGGGGAATATTTACAGAAAATGTTGCATTAGAAAACAAAGTTTTATAAAATAATAATAGTTCACACTCCCGAAATTATGTGTACCATAAAATACTAATAATGGAAGTTCTACTTTTACGTATAAAGATACAATAAAATATAAATTATTTTCCAAAAATAACACGAATAGTACTTTGCAAATCTGTTCTGCACTAAGATCGATATTGATTCGCTGCAAGCAAGATAAAATAAGAAGCAGCAAGGTTCATTTAAAAGAAGGGTCACATACGTGAAAGTGATGTATGGTTTGCAATATGGTAAATCGATAGAAAATGTTAAAAAATAGATTATATGAAATATACATGACTACATATATCTTAAAATATGAAAAAGCCCTAGTAACTCAGAATAGCATGTAATTACTTGCATAACATGGTTGTTTCCAATGTCTGATGAATGTTATTCTAATTTATTTCTTATGCTCAGAATCATATATAGTATCATAATGTGCTGGACTGGCCGATATACCGAGAAGGCCATATCCATGTAAAATCTTCGTCGGCGATGGTAAAAATTTCAGACTCATAATTGTTCTAAAATCCTTTACAGAGACTGCTGTGAATTGTCAATGACGTCATTATTATTTAGAATTATTATTAATTAGACGTTATTATTAATTATAATTATTCTTTTCATATCTAAATTCACGCTGTTTATCATTGAACGGTTATCAATTAAAATAGGCTAAATCACGCATTTTGATAGGAAGAAATTTTTTGCTTATAGTAAAAAGAGCTTTATCACATTCCTGCCTTAATAAAGCATGCTAAACAGTGAATAAAAAGCTTTGCGAGACTGGTGTATTAATACTGATTAAAAATGGTCATGTTTGGAAAGATAAAGCCATAGAAAGTAATTTAGAGGCACTACTATACAGGAAATTAAAATTGTTTGCTTCGTTAACCTTGAAAATATTCATGGAAATTTCAAGAAGTTTGATGAATGTATCATCTAAATTAAGAAAAATCTTCTCACGTTAAAATGACGATCGGGGAGGAAACCTGGGAAAAGAAATTGGGTAACCGATAAATGAGAATTATTCTTTAATTTGTTGTAACACGGGTGTCAGATTGTATCATAAAAGACTTAAGTATTTCGAGATCTTAATTTCTGATTCTTTCTTCAGAAAATTAATATTAATATACGTTATAGAAGGCCCATGTATATTTATTACCGTTTAAGGGCATTTATTAAAAACTCCTTAATCCCTTTATTAGTTACTAGCACATAATATCTTATAATTGGGCTAACGTATTATTCCTTCAAATAAGGGATTAAAGGCTGTCAAGTAATCTTAGGAAATGTCAAAACAAAATTCTAACATATTCCACCTCAGAAAAACGTTACAAATAACTACTGAAATCTTTGTCCTATGGTTAAAATTTTCATTAGCCCTATTTTCATTTATATTCCCAGTATTTATTAGAAAAAGCAATTTAATTGTCTTAAACAATTACTAATCATTAAATTAGTGTGATTTTTATACTATAAAACGTGCCCCTTAATTTAAATATCTTTGCATTTGAAGTCCCCTCGAATCTCAGTTTAAAAAACAATTAATGTTTTAGTTTTACAGTAGTATTAATTCAATTTCACGAATGTTAACATCGAACATGTTCTATCGACAATGAAATTATGCGCATAATAAGTTACAGTTTTGCTTATCGAAAAGTTTTCGTCGCTATTTGATAGACATGATATGAATAATCTACTATCACTAGTTTTGTGTACTTATAAAATATGTTCGGCTGAGAGTTCCAACATCCCTACTTTAAATTCAGATAAAAGGGTGGATAAAATACACTTGCAGTTGAAATAGATATGTAAAAGCTCTAGCATGATTATTTCTAATCGATCGATTGTGTGTTCATAGAAATCCTTTTTTAATTTTGATATTTTACTCCTTTAATGGGTAATGTCCTTAAATATACACGAAAGTTTTGGCTTTCTCATCCATACAATAATTTAATGAAATTAAATTTAAAGTTTTGTTAGTAAAATATTCAAAAGAAAAAAATTACGCATTCTAATTTTAATCATATTCCCAGTTAGTAATTCATCTAAGGTTTGATGCTTCAGTTCTAATTTTTTTATAACTTTTTCGATCAAAAACTATTTCAGTAAGTCTTTCCAACAATTCAATAATTATAATCGTAATTTTAAATTTCGACAAGAAATATTTACTTCTCACTTTTTTAAACGAATTTTATCAATTATGCTTAATTTTACCTGCAATTTTATTTTTTGATTTTATATTTCATCGCATTTAAAATTATGAATAATGTTTGAAACAGTATATTCTAGAAGAGTGGCAATATAGTTGCTGTACACAAGTCCCCTAGGGTTCCAACAGATAGTTGTCAGGGATCCGCAGTTACTGAAATCCATCTTTAGCCAGCCTCTGAGAAGTAAAACTTCAGATCCGCTTAGGTGCGAAACAATATTACTAAGGAAAAGTTTTTAACAATTTATGGAAGAACACATTTACAGAGCCTGGTGGTCCATATGGATTGCTTCCTAACAAATAATTATTCTATATTTTTGGTTATCAGAAATACTTATATAGAACTGACAGGAAAACACATGGAATACATAGTTCTCCAGGAAAACTTACTTTTGTGAACGGCTCCTCTAGCTCTGTTAAATATGGAATGATGAACTATGGAACCGAATGTACGAGGAACATAACTTGAAAAATATGTTAAATATTAGAATATTTAACAATAATGTATGCTTAAAATATACCTATCTATATATATAAAACAGTTCCGTAACTGACCGACTCACTGACTGACATACAACTCACAGACCAAACCGCTGGACCTAAAGGGCTGAAATTTTGCATGGCGATTCTTCATATAGTGCAGGGGTGCACTAAGAAAGATTTTTGAAAAATTCTTCTTAGATTTTTTTAAAATTAAATTTTTAAGCTGTTTTAGTAACTTTTTTCAAGTTTGCATTTAAAATAATAATCTGAGAGTTATAAAATTTATATCACGAGAAATATCATAAAAATTCCTTTAAAATGAGATATTTTTCGAATATTTACCTCCATTTATTGATTTTTGGTGAATTTTTAAAAATTAATTTTTAGAATTTAATTTATTAAATGCTGATCACGTGATTTCTTTTTGTGGTACTTTAAATAAATTTATCGTCACGTGCATAACAGCTAAATAGACAAAAACATTTTTTTTCTTGCTAATGCGGCAGACGATTGGACATTATCCAAAAAAAATATTAAAATACTATAAAAGATATTATGTTCCTCAAACTGTACTATATTAACTGTACTCTATTCTTTAGTATGTCCTATTACATTTAATTTGAATATTTTCTCGTACATTATTTTGTCTATAAAAATATCCCTTACGATTATTTTTTAAATTTATTTTTTTTACATCAATTGTATACATTGATCGTCGTATTTATTATATATATATATATATTAGACAAAGTTGTAAGTGAAAAACCAGTATAAGCCATAAACCACATATATACATTGTGTGTGTGTGTAGGGGGGGTGAGCTTGCGCGCGTTCGTGCGTGCGTGCGTGCGCGTATATATATTTAAGGCTATATTTATTTATTTAAGAATACGGAGCCCGTTTAATAAGGTAATAAAGAGCAAAGATAAAAACCCATAATTTTCATTCTTAAAATATGTACTCTTCCTATAAGGAGAAAAACAAAGCCAGGACAAAAAGTAACTTATCACATTTTTTAAGAGTGTGTACACATGAAACTGAAATGAAGTATCCACAGATTTAAAAACTCAATAATAAATCCTAGTATTTAAAACAATTAACAGTAAGATAAATCCTAGGAGTTCATTATAAGATTTTATGTAAGGAGTTTGAGTAAAAAATAAGATTATTTTGTGCATTTCGAATTAATAAAGCCTAGAAAACATATCATAGAACATTTATTACTTTACTTATTAAAAAAGTGATTGTTTGGGCATTCGAGGGGTATTCAATTACACAAAAACTAATTAATAGTTACTGATAAAAAGTAAATATTCTATATTAACTAGAAATCTGATCTTGTTTCAATGGTTACAATATAACTTTATAAAATATATATGCATGCTTTGGACAGTTGTTTTAAACCTTAATTTAAAAATTTTTTTTAAACATTAATTTTTGCGTTTTTTTTATAAGATTTTTATACTAAAAAGTTTATTGACTAGCAATTTTGGTAATATTTCCATCTAATTAGTGTTTCTCCCCCCCCCCCCCTGCAAAAAGTGATAGTTCTTAGGTGGTACAAGAATTGATATTATACCTTTATTGCGCTAGTCAAACGTTGAATTAAACTTTTGTCATTATTTCAGGTTTCGGTCTTCTTAAGACACGTTGCTTGGAAAGTAACTAACTTAGTTCTCAAATTTTAAAATTGAATTTACATTCTCTTATATTTAAAATTTTGCTAAAAATTATACGTCTATTATACCTAGGAGTCAAGTAAAGCATATTTTAGTATCAGTTTATATACACTGCTGGCCACCCAAATTGCAACACCAAGAAAGACAAGAGATATCACAACAAAATTTATTTTGTAGATAAAATGTTGACTAAGTATCAAATGATTAAATTTATAGACTTCTGTGAAGTGTGGTTCCTGCCAAAATCAGTAGCCAGAGTAGCCGCCATTGTTGGAGATCACCGCTGCCACACGCCTCGGCATTGATTCAAAGAGACTTTGAATGAGTTCTTGAGGTACAGCAGACCAAGCAGATTCCACACGTTGCCAAAGTTGATCTGCTGTGGCAGATGGGGATGGAATCTGGGTCAATCGAAGAGCAACCATGGACCACATGTTTTCTATCGGCGAAAGATCCGGAGAGCGAGGCAGCCAGGGAAGCAATTCAATCTGGCGATTGACGAAGAACCGTTGGACAATGCGTGCCACGTGTGGTCGCGCATCATCCTGTTGAAATATGGCTGTGGGCAAGCCCTGAAGGTAAGGAAGGACAACTGGCTCCAACACCTCGGAGATGTAGCACTGGATGTTTAAAGTACCGGCAATGCGTACTAGAGGTGTGCGAGAGTGATATCCAATACCGCCCCATACCATAATACCCGGTGCAGGACCAGTGTGGCGATGCATAACGCAGCTGTTCAGTATCCTCTCTTCACGGTGTCTCCAGACTCGAATGCGACCATCGTGGTGTTGCAGACAGAAGCGTTACTCGTCAGTAAAGACAATTCATTCCATTCTGTCCTCCACATCCTTCTATCATCACACCATTGGCGGCGGAGACGTCTGTGGTTCTGCGTCAAGGGTAGACAAAGCAATGGACGTCTTGCGGACAGACCACTCTGCTGTAAACGGCGTCGAATGGTACGCGCAGACACTGGATGATGCGTTACAGACTGCATGTGCTGTGCTATGGTTCGTGATGTGACTGAGCGATCCGTCACTGCCATGCGCACAATTTGCCGGTCATCACGTGAAGTGGTGCGCTGAGGTGAATGCGATCGAACACACCGGTCCGTCGTACCCTCCTGCATCCAACGAACACATATCCGCATTACAGTTGTTTGGTTTCGTCCAACACGACTACCGATTTCCCTGAAAGATAATCCACAATCTCGGTACGCCACTATCCTTCCTCTGTCGAACTCGGATACTTGATCAAAAGATGATCGCTGTTTTCGACGAGGCATAATTGATCGTTTTTTTTGAAAAAAACCAAGAAAAACACAATTGCCGAACTTGAAATCGTCCAAATCTCCAAGCCTTAAATAGCGCTTTGAAGTGGCGCCACACGCGCGCGTGATGTGCGTCTGCGCTGAAATTCTAATCATTTGCATATCTCACCTCCGCTAATGCATGTTGTAAATTTCATGTTATTTTCATGTTTCCTTCAGGGTGTTGCATTTACAGTGGCCAGCAGTATAGATTTAAGAAATGAATGATATTGAATACCATTCTTTTTAAAAACATTTTCCTTAACTTTAACCAAATTATGTCACAATATATGATACTCGAAATTTTTCTAAAATTTGAATTCTTTTGAAGAAAATAGACCAGTATCGTAAGTGAATATGAATTATTTATCTATTTACAGCTCTACACATTCAAATAATAATTTTATGTTTAAATTTACATGATAATTTTAGGAGATTTGAGCCTTATAACAGCTTTTCGAATGAAGAGATGTCATTTTCTTGACAGTTTGCATATTTGAAGGAGTTATCCCTATCTAATCTATAAATAAACGCATTTATTTTCCACTATATTTTACAAGAGCCCCAATTTTCTACTTTTTAAAATTGTTTCCCCTGTCTGAAAAAAAATATAAAAATGTAAGCTGTAACTCGTATCTCTAAGCCTTAGGTTATAATAAAATGCAGCTGCATGAGCGATATTCATTCAACTTTTAGAAATTTGAGGGTGCACATATGGGAATGTCATGGTAAAAAATCTTTGCATAAAGCTGTCTTAAATTTCTGAGATTATATGTCATGCCGTATAAGCATGATGCGAAAGAGCTGTACATACGCAATTTTAATTCCAGAAGTCTTTTAGACTAACTTTATTCAAAGGCAGGGGTCTTGAAGGCTAGTTTCAAGGAATTTATGGTTTCCGATGAGCTATTTTAGAAATAATAATGGTAAGATAGGTTAAATATGAGACAAAATTTGTAAGCACTATACCATATTTTGTAATCATGTCTTTTGAAAATTTTGCAATGCTTCTCAGACATCTTGAAAAAATATCACAGCTCAGAAAGCATTTTGAAGTAAGATTAAGATTTACTTAAAAGATTTTATTCTTAAAACTTTGAGTCTTTGAATGGTTGATGCATAGAAGTGTTTTTCAATAGCTCGTGTAGTAGTTGTGTAATTTCAGGATAGGTTTAGTTATGACTGTGCAAGTCGTATCAAACTGAGTTGAAAATTTTATTCCATTTTAAAAAAATCTTTAAACACCCCAGGAGTAGAAGAGCAGTTAGCACTGTGATTATTTTAATTTCAAGGATTTCATCGGCTGGGGGCAATTCAATAAAGTCTGTTCCATTCGAGGTCAAAAAAGGATTCCTTACAAAGTGTCAATTATGCGGAGTGTAATTTTTTGTGCTTCAAATAGATGTGTCTGAAAATTATTCTTTACTGGTTAAGATATATTCCACTTTTACGCTGCATCGCTTTTATGTTTGCAGTAAGTCCTTTTTTACAACTAAAGAAACACACACTATATATATTTATTTATAATTAATCACTAAACTTTATAGATGCTCCATTTTTCTTTTGTTCTCCAGATAAAAGGTCGCCTTTTTACACTGTGGGTTATGAAGCAATAGGTTTACGGGTATCATAATGTCACTTGCATTTGGGCACTTTTCCAACTTTCCCTTTACTTTTCTTTTGTCCTGAGTATAAAAACACAGAGCAAAGAAAACAACGCAGTAACTATGCATCAGGATAATGTCAGAGGCCTGTCTCGCTTAATTTTATCTCTACCATAGCAGAGCAGTTCAAACCTTAACGTTTTGGCGAGGTTGGACTTGCACAACTCGAAGAATGGTGAGGCGTGTAATAAAGAGAAAAAAATTATAACTCCGTAATTTGCAGTTTTTTGAAGGGCAAGAGAAAGGAAACAGTACAATAATGCAATACAGTTAGAGAATTCTTTTGACAGATTGGGATTCCTTATGTGTCTATGACATTTAAACTGAGAAAATAAAAGACACTCTAATATGATTGACCAATTTCGCCGTAGTTTTGTCGTTTAGGTAAAACGATGGGACTCTGCTGCATGTAAATTCATGTATCATTATATTAAAGAGTTATGTTTTGTTTACACGCGCACACAGATGTATATAGAGCCCAAATCTGTAACATTTTTCCTTTGCGTTATCCCATACCGTTTAATTTTCTCGCTAATCTTTCATTTCTTCCATAAGAACAACACAATGAATAGACAGGAAGGGGGAGAGATTCCCTGGCGGAAGGCTCTTTCCTAGGCTCCCCCTTATTAATTTCCTCTTTCATCTTTCCTTATTTCTTTCACATGCACAAAATGCTATATGAATATATAGAAAGTGTCATGACTATATAGAAAGTGTTATATGACTATACTAGCTGAAAACCGCGCTTCGCTACGGAGTACATTCAAATTAAATACAACGGTCAACGTATGCAATTTATGAGAAAAAATAACTATATATATTTATAATAAATGCGATGATCAATGTATACAATTGATGTAAAATATATATCTATCTATATATATATATATTTATTAAAAATCGTAAGGGATATGCATTTTTTTGGATAATATCCAATCGTCTGCTGCATTAGAAAGAGAAAAAAATATTTTTTTGTCTATTTAGTTGTTACGCACGTGACGATAAATTTATTGAAAGTACCAGAAAAAGAAATCACGTGATCAGCATTTAATAAATTAAATTCTAAAAATTAATCTTTAAAAATTCACCAAAAATCAGGAAATAGAGGTAAAATTTCGAAAAAAATTTCATTTTGAAGGAATTTTTATGATCCTTCTCGTGATGTAAATTTTATAACCCTCAATGTATTACTTTAAATGCAAACGTAAAAAAAGTTTAAAAAACAGCTTAAAAATTTAATTTTAAAAAATCTAAGAAGAGTTTTTGAAAAATCTTTCTTAGTGCACCCCTACACTATTAGAAGAATCGTCATGCAAAATTTCAGCCCTTTAGGTCCAGCGGTTTGGTCTGTGCGTTGTATGTCAGTCAGTGAATGAATGAATCAGTCAGTTACGGAACTGTTTTATATATATAGATAACAGTGATTCACCAAGGATCCCAGGGCCGCCGTACGCAGCCAGTGTTGCTCTTGTAGTATCTTGTGAGTGAATGAGTGTGCGTCTGGGTGTGTGATTTGTCTAATCATAAATCGAAAAATCGCTGCATAAAATGTCCCCCCCCCCAAAAAATGTCTTTGATTTTATTTACTGTAAGCTATTGTAGAAAATTCTCACTGGGGATTCTAATATTTTAATTTCAGATATTACATATCTGTGGTGCCCGGTATAAAGGGCTTAAGTAAAAAAGGTGATTTTTGCATATTTTTTAGTATTGATAAAACGAAAAATCTTTTGACTTGTATAAAAGGCTTAAGTCTATCAATTTTTTACGCAAAAGTACATTTCTTTTTACAACAGACTCAAGTCGAAATGATATTTCTGTGATTGGTATAAAAGCCAATAACTTGGTATGTTTATATCACTGTTTTTGACTTAAGCCCTTTATACCGGGCACCATAGATAGATCATCTGACATTGGGCCCATATACACATACAGGGAAGTTTCTTTATGGCGGCCAGTCATGGTTAAAAAAAAATGTCCTTTTTTGTGGGTGGCCGGCTAGAGAAGTTTTACTTTATATATATATATATATATATATATATATATATATATATATATATATATATATATATATATATATATATATATATATATATATATATATATATATATATATATATATATATATATATATATATATATATATATAATGTCATATGAATAGATAGAGATACGATAGATTCTCCAAAGATGTGTAGGCTACCGTATATGCATATCCATGCCATTTAATTATTTTGTTTTCTATTTTTACTGTTTAGTGTAGCAGCCAGCAGTTTCTCATTGTAGATTGGGCAAATGTAGAAGGAAAAAAGTGCCTACCTCATTGAGGAAAAAAACAAACTTTTTAGTGTTTGGGTATACGCTTATCTTAACTGTAACTAAGCGAAAAATCAGAATGAAAGGAAATAGACTTGATCTAAAAATAAAAATTTTAGATCGCTTTAAATTTATTTTTTTAAATGAGGTTAGCTTTTATACACCTGGCGAACAACCATCGTGCAAAGGTATATTACCACCCAAACTAAAAACCTATAAAATTTCATTATCACAAAAACTAAGCCACATGGAAAAAAAAGGTTTATATTTGTTCATAAAAACAGTATTTTTTTTCTGAAATCCCGAACACTACGCTGATCGATGTAAACAAAAATAGATGTTTTGTTTAAAAAAGGAGGTAAACAATTGTTTCAGCTGATTCTCGCAAACACATCGTCTTTCTTCAATGCAATCGAGATCTAAAATAGCTACAAACAGAAAGAAAAGACAATATATATGTTATCAAC
The DNA here is from genome assembly GCA_907164885.2 of Dolomedes plantarius. NCBI lineage: Eukaryota > Metazoa > Arthropoda > Arachnida > Araneae > Dolomedidae > Dolomedes > Dolomedes plantarius. The sequence continues at coordinate 21,011,002 of OU015501.1, read as the reverse complement.
TGAGGACCCTGTATCATATTATATGGATGTAGAAAAAAAAGGTTTTTTTTTGCACAATATGTGCTAGCTAGCAGGACGCTGGATATGACGTTTACCAGATGGTTTGACTTTATGGGCCCTTACTATCAATTTGCATCTGTATTGGACTAATGAAGGCTGAAGAGTATAAGCTAAAATAACTGTTTTCCTGGTTTTTCTTTATTATGAGCTCTCCTTTGCATTAACACTTATGAAAACAGTGATGGGGTTTTAATTATTTACCATGTAAAGTGCTTCTAAGTATTAGAGATATTTATTGCTTATTGCGGTATATAAGTTGGCATCGAAAATCTTTAATCTCAGGGTTGAGGTATGGGAAATTAGTGTAATTTTGTAATCTCACATTAGCAAATTAATTTTTTTTAATTATCTTTTTTTTATTTTGAAAAATCTTTAAATATACTGCGTATGTGTTAACATTTTAAAAATATTGTACAAAATTTAGTTTTCAGTGATAGATATGAAAATTTAATGACCAGTAAAAAATTATCCAGCGAAAAATTTTAAGACTATGCTATTTTTATCCAAACATTTACATGAAAAATAAAGAATTTAAATATATGAATTGGCTATTCCATGATTAGATAAATTCTGAGAGAAAATATCTCAGTTTTACTTTTGAATTTAAGATCTGCGATGTCAACTGTTGCATTACTTTAACACTATAGTTTCTAATAACACAATATACAAATAACTCATGTTGAGAAATACATAAGCTACGTTGTCTAGAAGGTTAGTATACAAAATTTTAAGTTTCCTGTCAAATAATCCAATTGAATCCTCCCGTGATGTTTGTAAGGGTGGTAGGAGGGTACGACCTCTCGTCCCCGCCGATAAACTGTGATGGAACGTAAATGGTGCTCTCAGTTAAGAAGCCAACAAATCCGGGCAGTGTATGAGCGAATGTCTCCGGACAAGTGCCTCGCATTTGAAAAAATCTAGTCTACGAATTTATAGGGAAATTTTAGAAATTTATAAATTTGGATTTATATATGTACTCCGTAAATTTTAACATTTTAACAAACAGTAAATACAGTGGTACCTCGACTTACGAGTGTCCCGACTTACGAGTTTTTTGAGATACGAGCAGTCTATCGGTCATTTCCTTACCTTGAGTTCCGAGCTAAAATTACGAGCCAGCTTCAGATACCCTACCGATAGTTTGCGGAATGGAGGCCATGTAACGTTCTTGTCAAATGAGGCGGTGAAAGGCAAAGTGGTGTAAGTCAGTAAGTCAAGTGGTGTAAGTCAAAAGAGTTTAATTGCAAAAACTACAAAAAATTCCACCATAAATTGAACAAATTATAATTCATAACAATTATTACAATACTGCAAATAATAACTTTTTACAATTTCACTATAAATTGAACATGGAGATTCTTTATTTTCCCTCAAATGAAAAAAGTTGAAAATGTGACTTACACCACTTTGCCTTTCAACGCCTCAAATGAGCAGACGAGAAACATATAATATTTACAACATTTATGTGAAATTATTATACAATTATATACATATTATTTACATACAATTACATACATATTTTTGGGGGGAGGATGGGGCCACGGATCGGATTAACATTCTCGTCAGATGAGCACACGAGAAACATATAATATTTACAAAATTTATGTACAATTATTATAAAATCATATACATATTATTTAAATACAATTATATACTAATCTTTTTTGGGGGGGGAGGGGAAGATGGGGCCACGGAACGGATTAATGTTCTCGTCAGATGAGCACACGAGAAACATATAATATTTACAACATTTATGTGCAATTATTATAAAATCATATACATATTATTTACATACAATTATGTACAATTATGTATCTTTTTTTTTGGGGGGGGAGGATGGGGGCCACGGAACGGATTAATGTTCTCGTCAGATGAGCACAAGAAACATATAATATTTACAATATATATGAACAACTAGCTGAAAACCCGCACTTCGCTACGGAGTACATTCAAATTAAATACAACGGTCAATGTATGCAATTAATGCCAAAATAAATAAATATACATATTTATAATAAATACTACGATCGATGTAAAAAATATATATACATATATATTTATAAAAAAATCGCAAGGAATATTTTTTTTTATAATATCCAATCGTCTGCTGCATTAGAAAGAAAAAGAACATTTTTTTTTGTCTATTTAGTTGTTATGCACGTGACGATAAGTTTATTTAAAGTACCAGAAAAAGAAATCACGTGATCGGCATTTAATAAATAAAATTCTAAAAATGAATCTTTAAAAACACACCAAAAATCAGAAAATGGAAGTAAAGATTCGAAAAAGATCTCATTTTAAAGGAATTTTTATTATCTTTCTCGTGATATAAATTTTATAACCCTCAAATTATTATTTTAAATGCAAACTTAAAAAAAGTTACGAAAACAGCTTAAAAATTTAATTTAAAAAAATCTAAGAAGAATTTTTCAAAAATCTTTCTTAGTGCACCCCTACACCATAAGAAGAATCGCCATGCAAAATTTCAGCCCTTTTGGTCCAGCGGTTTGGTCTGTGCGTTGTATGTCAGTGAGTCAGTTACGGAACTGTTTTATATATATATAGATTATTATACAATCATATGCATATTATTTACATACAATTATGTACATATTTTTGGGGGGACGATGGGGCCACGGAATGGATTAACGTTCTCGTCAGATGAGCACACGAGAAACATATAATATATACAACATTTATGCACAATTATTATACAATCATATACATATTATTTACATACAATTATATACATATTTTTTTGTAGAGGATGGGGCCACGGAACGCATTTCAATTAATTTCAATGGGGAAAATTCATTTGACATACGAGTAATTCGAGTTACGAGCTCCGTCACTGAACGAATTAAATTCGTAGGTCAAGGCACCACTGTAAATTTACGACGAATGAAAGCATGATAATGAAGGATCCTAAATTTTAGTCTCGCAGTTTATTTCATTTTTTTTAACTCAAAAGCGTATTTCTGTAAACAAGGGAAGATTACAAGGAACATTCATTTCGACCATTTTACCATTTAATTCATCACACATTTCTAGGAAATGTACGCGTTTAGATAGGTTAAATGTATTGTTTTCAAATGGATTTTTTTGTTGCATGTGATATTTTTTAAACTCGTAGGTCTTTAGCGAAGAAATCTGAGAGTTTGTATTACTTGTGATTAGCCATGACAATTCACTAAAATTTTCTGCTGGAAACAAAATTTCAGTCAAATTAAATGAATTTCCTATTGCGCATTTGCATTAAAAAGTTTTAAAATTCGATGCAAAATATTTTTAAATTGGAGTTTGGAGTCTGGCTTAGGTTTCAAAAATGTTTGGTCCTATGGCAACAACCAGCCAGCTATGGGAGGGTCAATCTACGCGCAGCAGTCCCTTCCTTCGTTGTTGTTGTTGTTGTTGTTGTTGTTTCTGATTCCCCCTTGCCGGAAGTATTCCAGACTAGGTCCATATAGAATAGAGGGGTGGGAGTGTGGGGGGGGGGGGGGGCCCCTGTTTATAATGGCACCACAAGGCCACAAGGTCGGAGTCCGATTTAGCCAGCTTTTCTTCGTGACAATCAATAACAGAAAATTTTTGTTTAAGTTTTTTCTGTCACGGCATAAAAACGAAACATATGATGAAAACGTTGTATTTCTACGGCTAACAGCATAGAGTGTTTCTTTATTATTAAAACTAAACTAAATGTGACATAATCAATATTTCCTTTTTACCATCTTGAAATAAATGGCATTTTAGAATAACTTGACTACATTTGTTTTATTCTTAACATTTCTCAGGTTTTATTACTTTTTTATAAAGGAAATGAATTAGAAATAAGTTGCGTTATCGTCGATATATGTTTATATTTAAAACACTCTAAATTGGGAATATTTGTTTATTTGAGAAATATGTATCCTAAACTCGACAAAAGCTAAATTGACCAAAGAAAATCTTCAAATACCTCCACAAGATAGTGACAGTGATCATTAAGGCGTATCATATGATAAGTTATCCCCGTTTCCGTTTCAAAGTTTGCTAATATCGGGATTTCCTTTTCTGCTCAAGTGCCAATGGAAGTCAAAGGTTCCAAGTTCGAAACCCGAACAAGAGCTGCAATGCTTTATAAAAAAAATATTTTGTGAAGCTAAAAACAATTCTTTTCTACGTGATTATGTGCTGAATATATTAATATGCCAATGGAATGTAATTATATGGCCTAAATTTTTTATACTGCCAGTGGAGAACTCATATAAACTATTTAAATTTCCTCGCAAGTTATTTCATAAACACAAGTTCCGTACGTAGGATGTTTCTTCATGAAAACCTTACGAAAACTTTTACCTAGCTTTTTAAGCTCTACACACACAAAAAAAAGAAAGAAATTAAAATATTGAATGCAGCATATTTTTTGTTCTCACAAATATCAGTAATTCATACAAGCCAAGAAGATAAATCTTAGATACAGTTCAAATATAGTTATAAATAATCAACTTATACTCGCGCATTTTGATGTTTTTGAAACTTGTAAGCTAGTGTAATTCGGCCTGTTTCTAGAATCCTTTTACTGGGTGATAAATCAAAGAATATACTATAATAGTAATACGCTATACTATAATAGTATACTATAATAGTAATCCGCAGCGAAAAGTAAGGACTTCGATCCAGTTGTCTATCACAATTGACGAGAAAACTTGTGAAGACTGCAGAATAGCAAATTACTTTGGAAGGAACACGCCTCTAAAGCTTCTTAATTATCTTTTCAGGCATCACAGTGACACATTCTCTTATGTTTCAGTCTTATTTGTTCTTTCAAACCTAGTTAAATGGGTTGTTTCACTTTTCTTTACAAAGAACAGTAATTCAGTTTTTTTCTGTTTCATCAACACCGAGCAAATACTGTTTGATTGAGGAATAATTTAAGTTCACAGTGAAAAGGGAACAAGTTGCTTCTTAAGCAATAACCTTCATTTTTACTTGCAGTTTTTCTTTGCAGTTCTCTATTTCCTACTTGATGGGAAAGTTTTAGACGAGATAAAATAAATATTTGTTGAAGTTGACAGAGAAATTCACTCGGTTTTGTATTTTAATTATGTGCAAATGAGAGAATGAAACAATGAGTTGTAATGAAAGATTGTTCAAGGTTTGTGTAAAGACATGATCTGAGAGACAGAACTTTATAACTTAACTAAAATATTTTTGGAGATAAACAGAATACTGCTTTTGTTTAATTAGACACTCAAGACACTGAGTAGGGTTGCATATAAAGATACTAACATCATCATTATCAATTTTGAATGAAAAAAATTACAGACAATGAGAAATATGTGTTTAACGGAATCTTCTCATGAAATTACCTTCAATGCACCGATGTATAAAAAGGCCTAAGGATTCAAATGGAATTATAGGGAAAATAGGAAATTGTTTTCATAATGGGAGTCGGTTGCCAATTTTGATAGGTACTTTCAATTTATGTGAAATTTATTTTATAAAATTCAATTTTATAAAATTTTGGAGCTGTAGATTTAACGAAGGAAAACTTACTATACCATTTATTTGTAAAAAGGTAGGTTACAGATTGCGATGTATTTTGTTGGATAATACTTAACAACATGACTTCCAAATACAGTAACATTTTAATGTACTATGTTTCTTTTAAAATTGTAAAAGAAAAAAAATCAAATTGTTTATTGTATAATATCCAATCAAATTGGATAATATTTGACAACATGACTTCCAAATTTAGTAACATTTTAATGTACTTTGTTCATTTAAAAATTGTAAAAAAAAAAAAAAAAATCAAATTGTTGTTAACCCTCTTCTTGTTAGTATTTACAACTAGAAAACAACTGGGATAGTACCGCTAATGAATAATTGTATGCATAAAAATTCTTTATAACGTTTTTGAAAAAGAGCTTGATTTCACTGAAGATTGGCTATGTCAATTTATCTAATATATATTGCTGATGATTAGATTTATTGTCAGTTTTGAGGGATTCCTTATAAAAATCTACTGCGATATTGAATAATATATAACACGGTTCATTTTTATAAAGCTCATAGAAAGGGTAGCTTAGATATATTGACAATCTGCTTATCTGCACGGGGAAATCGCTGATTGTATTGTATCACATTAAAAATTATCAACTTCCATAACTTATAAAGTGAGAGCTAATCGATATTATATTACAATTATTTTAAATTTGTAATCTAACAATGAAAGAAACATCGAGAAATATAATGATAATCTACCCGAACCAGCTACTTATGTTAGAATGACGTGATTCAATGTGTTAAAGTGTGATAGCGGGCTTTATTATATATATATATATATATATATATATATATATATATATATATAAAATCAATCCTATCCTATTTTATGGCTAATATTTGCTCCTGAAAACCTAATGCGCATGGGATATTTACTAGTAGTAACATTCAATACGTGTTTAGTACCACATAATTTTCATACATCATATGTCGTTAGAATAATTGTAGGTTCAGTAAACCTCAAGTGTTAATGAAACACAATATCAAATATTAAGTTTTCAAGAAGGCTTTCTTAATTAAAGGTTTTGTATATTAAATGTTACTTATTTGTATAAAAATAATTTCTACTTTTATTTTGAACACGTGATTAAAAAAGTGGGCCTGAAAGTATATGACGACAATTACATTAATAAAGATTTATTTCGCTTCTCTAATGAAAATTAGACTTATTTAGAAGAAAGAAAAAGCACGGCGAAAATTTTCTCTACGATTTCGAAGATAAATGCCCTCATAAAAACAAATCACATTTTGTTGTTTTCTAACGAGAGAAGCGCACGCTAACGTTGATTTAGAGAGCACATTGTAAAAGCGTGAACGCGCATCAAGACATTGTTACTCTTTTCGATGTAGGTAGGTGAATAGTGGGACCACACTCTCCAAGTTGTAAGAAATCAGCCTCTTTTATATATCGATCCAGCCGTATGACGTAAGTACATGACGTGATATGTCAATCGGGGGCATGCGTAGTCGGAACATCACATCATACACTTGGGAGGAAAGGATCGAAGGTGTACGATTTTCGCTGCGGTAAAATTTGAATGCTCCTTCAAATATGCCATCACGTCAAAAGGAATGAAAATTAATAACTCACCTTTGGAAATGGGCAACAATTAAGATAATTACACGCTAGTTGTTAGTCGAATAAGTAGAATAATGAAATGAAACAGATTGGCAGAAATACATTGAAAATAATGGAAAATTATTGCAGATTAAACATTAAATGGAGTTCATTTAGGTAAAATGTTTTTATTTAAACTTTCATTGATGATTTTCGTACATGATTTTTTTTCCTAGCGGAGGCACTTATCGTTTAGACATTCGCCTGTAATTCACCTCAGTTTGCTGGCCATTTTATTTTCATACATGATAAATTCATTTGTTAAAGATGCGTATTAAGTCTTTAAGTAGTAATATTTTAGCACCTTTAATTTCCTTCCATCTTGTGTACAAAATATTATTTTTTTCTCTATAGACATACATAGATTTTCATTAATCTAATCTACATAATATTTATCGAAGGAAAAACAATTTTGAGAAAATAATTTCACAAAGTGATGAAAGAAAGTAACACATTGATGGTTTTGATAACTGGGAATACGAAAATAGAACTCTGATAAACAATGGCTTATGAAATTTCTAAATTACCTTATAAAGAATGATAATGTAGTAATTCTTAATTTCTGTGTGCAGGAGTTTTTTAATCTAAAACTACTGCCAACTTTATTGTTGTAGACTAAAAGAATTAAACTTATAAAATATCTTTATTTATAATAATATATTCATTGATATTTTAAACGGCCAAACATTTAATGAATCTTACACTAAAAAACATAAAATTTAATGGTCTAACTTGAGATCATGTAGTTATAGTTAAAAAACAAGATTAAACGTAGGCGTGCACTTTGAAAGCTATTTAATATGCAGAGTTGCTGTTTCAGTTGGCCACTTACAGATTTTAATTCTAGAACTATGGAGCCAATCGAAAGTCAACATGATGGAGTTTTTTTAAAAGGTATAAATAGGTATATTTTTATTTATAAGTAATTCGAGTGGTAATAGGTTCCTTTCAATGTTCCAGGAATATCCAATCTCAAAATTCAGACTTAAAAAAACTCAGTGTAAATCTCAACCGAATCTATTTATTTCCACGAAGAAATATACAATATTAATATTCCGTCGTCTTAATAAATATTAAGATTTCAGAAAAATAGCATATTGCTGAAAATACCAACGTTTACAAATGCACACTAAGAAAAATCAGATAGAAATGCTGAAAGTATAACAGCATTTTAACTCACGCTAGAATTTGTATTTTTTCTAATTTCCAATAATACAAACTAGTTATGAATTTTTTACTCTCCTTATCTGTATTTCTTTTGGCATCAGAATATAGCTCAATGTCAAGGGAACAGTGTTTTGGTGATACCGTTAACAAAGACATTCTCGGGGAAATGGCTTTTATATTTGAATAGAATCGCCCCTTTTACCCCTGGATAGGTCATTTTATGATTGAAGTGACATTTTCAATTTGTAAGATGTTCTAGCTGTAGTTGGCAAGTGGTTTTTTTCTTATCATGTAGTAATATGAAATCAAAAATTTTCACCTATATTTTAACGAATGCAACTGCATTCTCACATCGTATTTCTGGATTAGTTTTGAGCTTGCTAATGGGCTTTTTGACATCATATATTCCTTGAATGAGAAATACGCTTAAGGTGTTGTTTAATACTTTAAATAGGGACGTAATGTATTTCTTTACTTCACCCACAACGACCAATTAAGCTTTTTCGAATTATGTTATACAACTGTAAAATTGTTGCTGTAAAATACTGTTATTATTTAACAATGGTTAAGAAATATTAAGCAATATGTTAATTTTAGAGATGTGAGTAAAATTAATATTTAAATATTTTTGCCCGTGGATGTAATAAATAATGAATATACATACATAATTTATGTCAACAACGAAGAGATTGTTTAACCTGGACATTATTTGATAAGCACCCCAAATATCTGAAGACGAGATTGTAATGAATTTTGAAATACCAACTTAAACAATTAATTAAAAAAAAAAGAAACATTAAAGTATATTTTTACATTTTTAGACAGAGATTGAAAATTATTCAATATTTTCAATATTCAATATTTCAGTTATTCCATATCATTACCTCATATAGTGTGCTTTTAAATCAGTGGGAAAGAATTCTTAAATATCATTAAGAGGACAATGAACCTTCAGATTGACAAAAATATGTCCCAAAAACGATTTTTTTTCTTTCAGAAAATGATTCTGCAACTCATCAGCTTTAAATTTAAAAAAAACTACTTTGATCCGATCATTATTAACCGAGTTATAAGTATTTTTTCAAACGTAAACAATGGAAATGTTACGTTAAATTAAAACTTTAAATGCTATTTTCTCAAAATAAGTTTTCGTGTATTTTCGGTAAGTTCAACATGTTCCATGCTTCATAATTTTTCTTGAATTTTCATAAAATTTCATAAAATGATTATTTATATATGTTAGAATAATACTTAGTAATAAATTCATTATACTATGTTAAAACAACTTAAAATTTTTACAATAAAAAAAATTGATAAAATTTTGCTTAAAATGACCTATTTTTATCGATTTCTTTTCCAGTTTTTATAAATATGACTATAAATCAAATATTGTTACTAACTTTTATTATAACTATATAAAGCTAGCTTAAGAAAAAAAATTAGATATCTGAGAGAAATATTGATGCGCATGGAGCATTTTTAAATAGAGTAATTAACAAACTGATTTTAATTAATATATTAATTAATTACATTCTGATTTTTTTAAATTTAGTATTTTCATCTCTAAACAACACTGTATAAGTATACAAAATTTCATAGCAATTGGTTGATAAATAAAAAAAGTTTTTCATGGTCCATTGTCGCCTTAAGTATTATAAACATGTAGAGTTTTTTCAATTCAGTTTTTGTAAATTAATCATTACCTAGATTTAATAAAAATGATTGCAGTTTTTTTAAGTCTGTTTGTTTTTTTTTTGGAGGGGGAGGAACCTTTCTAAGCAATTTTACGGTGATAAGAAAAACATTCGAAATGATTCTTTCAACAAAATTGTAATGCTGTTCAATATTATCTGTCAAAATCCAATACATTTGCTTTATTAAAAGCGGAGAATTTTGCTAATATTGAACAGTTGGTAGACCGTTAAACTAATTCATTATAGATTTCCGAATCACGACTGAAAACCTTAAATGAAGCATCTGAGTAATATTCCTTTTTAAAATCACCAGTAAAATTTGAATAATATTTGAGAAAGAATGCTATTGATCCATCTTAATTTGGAAGTTGTAATTCGCATCTCTGACGTTATGGATATTTCTCTAGGAAATAATTACGATCAAGTTTGTTTAGGGGTGTGCGAGTTATTCATGGCGCTTTTGGTATTTTGTTTTTATTCTTAATTCAAAAAGCAGTGAATGCTCGGTTTCTCAGGAAACTGATATAGCTGGAATGATCACATGAAATAAGCTGTTACTTTTGTTAAGTATTATTACTTTTTTGCTGTGTTCTTACTGTGCATAAAAGACCTATGTAAATTATTACACATAAATATTGCACATACAAGAATAAGGGGTCTGCAAACTGAAAATTCAACAAATATGCCTAATTTCCTTAAATAATTTAACTACACGTTTTCACTGGTGACTTGCAAGTTAATATAGGGCAACCTGTCATAAGGTTATGTTTTGTTGTTCTCAAATGGATAGGAAAGATGACTTCAGAACGGTTAAGTAGCAAGAAACAAAAAGTTGGGAAATGTTGGTCCATGTGTTCAGGATGAATCTCTCAGGTGCCACAATGGTTAGTGATACGCGGTTCCAGATGATTATGAAAATGTTAAAATAGTGTTCTCTATCACACGCCTTCCTCACCAGCAAGAAACGAGAATCTCCTGAGTGAGATTACCTACAGTTGCTTAAATGAACATCTCGCAGTTTAAAACCAAACTTGTAAATAAAAATGCATATAGGTCTCGTTTTATAATACTAAAAACCGCTAACTATTCGTATTTATAAAACTACTCGTTCAGAGGCAATAACTGAAACTTATTTTGTCCATATGTAGTAAAATAATAAAAGACAAAGTTTTGTCCATAAGCCCAAATTGATGAAACACAAATGATTGCTATGAAAAACCTAATACTGAAAATAAAAGAATCCGAGATCAAGTAAAATTTATAAACATTCAAAAAATGTAATGAATTCTTTATGAAATTTTTACTTATCAGTACTAATTTTGATACTGTATGACCATGATATTTATATCTATAACAGAGTTTCAGTGAAAAGTTAGCTTTACTTTAGTAATTACCGTTACTAGGATTTTAAAATGGTATCGTTAATGGGGTTATCTATCTCTTAGAAAGACATTTTTTCATAGAACTTTTTAAAGAGAAATGAGTTATATTAACTCTCAATAGTAACACATGATCTTTACCTAAAACAAAAAAAAATACATTTTTAGGATTATAAGAAGCAAGTTTGTACACAAAGAAAATTTACACTGAAAACGAATCTGCAAAAATGTTTTATTAACATAAGAGTGTTAAATGAAATTCAAAACTAGTTCTTTGCTCTTAGTATTTTATCCGTACACATAATTGTTTCTTCATGCTTATTAGTCAGACAGATATGAAATTAGTAGATAAAATAATGAAAGTCAAATATTAATTGCTTTTAGAGAACCTTTACCCTGGTGATAAGTTATTAAAAACTAAAATATTTTGATAATGATGATAATTTGTGAACGAATGACCTCCTAGACGAAACAAAGAAGGATACGCTGTACAATTTTACAAAAACTATTTATTCATAGCACAATTACCTTACTAACCACTTTATATAACTAAATTGGGAGATGAACATACAAAAATTAAAGACTTTTTCCTTTCGCAATATAAACATATTATTTCATCTAGGAATTGAAGACATTTTACATTGAAAATGCATATATTTCTTTGTATGAGTATGTACGCAAATTTATCAGTTCTGTTGAACAAAGTTAATTTAAGACCTAAGCGCTTTAAAATGATTATAGACCGTAATATATTAAACTCTATGATATAAAGAATTTTCGACACTTAGCTCAAATGATTAGTAGTAAAGTTAACGTTTTACAGGGCTTTAACTAATTTTGAAAAGGATAATTTGGAATAATACAGAAAATTTCTCTTGGGACAGTCTTTAAATTAGCAGTTTAAAGAAAATGAAGGTTTTAAATGCTTATTTGTTTCTCGCTTCCACCTGTATGTACTCATACTGAATTTATATTTCAAGAGCAATTAGAAGAAATAGTCTCCTAGCATTATTTGAAGGATACGCTAAAGTATCATGAACTTAGTTTCCTTAACAATATTTCATTTTGGGAGTAATTTTTGGAAGAACATTTATTTAGGGAAAGAGACTATCCTTGGACAGATGAGTCTAGTTCGTCATGTTATCGCGATGCCAAAGTATGCAATACCTCGTCCTGCCATTAAAATATTTTATATTTTCTCACTGCGGCAATCACTTTGACCTGGGGTGCATCCTAAAGGTGGCCAATCGTTGCTTCCAATGATGGAACAGCAGAAGCCTGTGCATACCTTAACCAGGATTCGAACCTGAGCCCACTTTGGAGAAGATCGCGATGCTAACCACTATACGATGACTTAAACTAAGTTGTATCGAAAACAAAAATAATTTGGAATAGTACTTCAAGGGGTTGAAAATATTATCAATCCCTTCGATTCATACCCAGTAATTTACTGTCATTCTATTTAACTTTAAGATGAAGGTTTCTGTTTACAGACAACTCTTCTCATCCTTACAAAAATCATTGTTTAGAGAAAAAAGCATTGAATCGATCCAAAACAATTTTTTCCAACCGTTAGTTAATAATTTTATCTAAATTTAGCAAATAGTCTTTGCAGTCAGCATACTTTTAGTTGATAAACTATAAAAATTGAACTTTTACATCAGGTTTATTCTATTTTCACTACAATATATTATAATTAATGGCGTACATGAAAAATATGAGATTTTAGAGTATGAAAAGGTAAGTAGTTCTGTCATTTTAGGGAAAGATATGTTAATGTACAAAGACGTCAGAATCAATTTTATAGATTACAAATGCTTTCCATTAATTATTACAAGCTAAAAGTATTATTAAAAACTCTAACTTGATTCTTATTTGTTTTCTTGTTGATACACTTCAAGTTTAAATTTATTTATTAGGGCAGCTTAAGGAAACCAATTTTGAAATTAAGGAGATAGCTTTCCTTTCGAGAACGGGATGAAATTCCTTAAGCACCTAATTGTGAAGTTACTTAAGATTCTTTATTCTAATGTACTGACTTTCATTGACACATTTGTTTATACTTTATTTTACGTCGACTTGAAATATAACAAAAAGGAATAGAGAAAAATGACTTGTTATGAAAAATAGTATATCCATCAGTGACAAATATATAGAATTTAATTATATAAATTTGAAACAATTCTACGAGGAAAGTGCGTTGCATACTATATCTAATTATGTATTGATAATACATGATTAAAATTTAGATATCACACACAAATAGTTAAAAAAAATCTTTTCATTTATACTTTGCAATCATATTTAATTCTTGCTTACTTTAGGCATCAAAATAATTCAAGTGATATGAAAGACATTTTAACTGGGATTTACGGTTAGATAGTTTCTAGAATTATTATAATCAGAATGGAATATGTCATGATTCTAGATTTATGTCAAGTAGAAGCTAAATTATGTTTTGTTTTCAGAGTTATTAATGCTAATATTTTTAACAGATGTAAAACTGATTATACCATGAAATATCTTGATTATTAATTCTTGTCATTTTAATATTTTCCTTTCAACGTTAAAGCCCACAACGTATTTATAAAATTGAATTTTATTTGTGTGAAAGATGAATAATGACGTTAAATGAAGATTTCACGTTAATAATATTCTACGTTTCTGAATAATGTTCAGATTGGTGTAAAGATCCTAAATCCCCAACAGTTAATAGAAAAGGCGTGTATTTTTGTAGATTTAAGAGATTTTTAATCTTTCATCCATTTGTTATCTTAATATTTTAGAAGAAAATTTACATTACCATTGACTTTACCTGGGAGCATTGAGCAATCGCTCTTTGCAATTTTTTACGTGTATAATATAAAATGTTATTTAAATGTTGCACTCAAAATAAATTATTTTGTCACGTGGAAAACGCATCTTAACAACTAATTTAGATAGTTTTTAATACACAACATGTATTTTACAGAATATCTTAGACAAGAATATATGTTTTAAAATCGCTATTTATAGTAATAACTGTATACCATGGAAATTAATTTTACGTACCATTAAACTGATTAAAGTTTAAAATAAGTCAAGGTGTTTACAAAAACACTTCTCATGATCGAAAATAGCTTGTTTATTTCAGTTTCAAAACTGTCCTAATCCAAAAAGTAAAAATAAATAAGTAAATAAAATTACCACTGGATTCTGATAAAAGTGGCACGCTTGCATGAGGGTATAGCTGAAATATGTAGTAAAACTATATCCTTAAGAATTTTAATGTTAAAATATGTGGTTATTTGCAAAACACTACCTATACAGTACAGGATTTGTTAATTTATTTAAATTATCTTCAAGATAAATTGTTTCCATTGAAAAATTCTTGTATTTATGACAGGATTTATATTTAATGATATATTTTAGCTCAAGTAAAATTTGTTTATCGCCATAGGTGCAAAAAAAGTCAAAATACAATTTAGAAAGTATTTAAAAGTTTTTTGCAATTTACGGGAAAATCCCTTACAGCGGATAAGGGCAAATTTGAAACTCACCATCTTATTTGTTGTGGAATTTTGATCGATTTGTTTCAGTAACTGGATGGCAAAAATGTGCACAATAGTGCATTAATTAGCTCGAATAATCAGGAGCACAGTGTTAAGTGGAATAAGTTATGAGAGATTTTTCATAGTTAAGATGTTGAACACTCAGGAAAAAAAGTCCGATGCCAGTGAAAAAATTTGCATCATTTGTTTTCCGAGTGTTCAAAAATATTTTTTGTAACTATGTCGGAGCAAATGTAGCATAAACGAACGATTTAAAACCTCGAAGAAATAAAAACTCTAGAAGTTTCAGTAAGTAGAGAATTATATCATTGCGTTGTAGAATAGTCTTACTTAAAGTTTTGCCTTTACTTCAAATAAAGTCTGTATTTGTACTACATTTCTGATATTTAATAAGTAACTACTTTTCTGCTGAATATCATTTCATTTTATAAAAACTGCATTTCTTTCCACTGATATCAAAAAAGTACTGACTTAGAAATATTTCAAATTAAATGTTAATTTTGTTTTTCTTTCAGGAGAAGTAACTTAAATTTCTTCAATACATTTTTTTTTGAAAGAGAGTCTAGAAATAAATTTAGGAAGAACAACTTTTAATGCATTCAATATACTTATTAAAAATTGTAGTTGTCAAAAGTTAATATTTTTGTAGAATGTTTATATAAAATTTATAAAACTTTAGAAAAATGAGCATTTTGAAAGAAATGTCTTAGTGCATTTGATAGGGTTTTTCTTTGTCTTTCCATGGAAATAAAGGGAGATCTCTTTCTTATCCTCTTTACACGTGACTATATATATATATATATATATATATATAAAATTGGCATTTCATACTAATGATGCCAATGCTCGGTACATTGATACTTATTGGGGTATCGATTGATCGTCAAACCGTTACCAATAATTCTCATCCTCTTTCTCTGTGCCCTATTCATGTTATCAAGTCAGGCAAAAGACATTGGTTTTTGATAAATGCTCTAATAAGCTTTGTAAAACTTTGTAAAATCACAAAAACAAATGCGCGTTTTAACCGTTCTACTCTTCTCATTAATGTCCACAAGGTATCTTTTGTACTAAATCGATGATTTTCTACAACTTTGTAAATCACTTTTTTTCTCTATCTCGTTCCGTTTTCGAGATAGGAATGCTAAATCCGCAGTTTTCCACCATATGGCTCGGTAGGTGGTTTCATTCAGTAGCTAATGACTACTTTACTATACCTAGACACCACTTTTATGAATATACCAGCAGCCGTTCCGAAGTTAAGAGAGTGGGAAGGGACTTTAGTGGGCATACTGTATATATATATATATATATATATATATATATATATATAAATTATATATATAATAGCCGTTGTCTCTGTATAACACTTCCGGGTTGTACTCATCTTTCAATTGAAGCCCTCAGTAAACAAACAGCCAGTTAGGCTTAATTTCAATTTCAGATGTGGATCAGAATTTTTCTTACCTAAAAACTAATATCTTCTCCTTCAAATCACGTTTGTTCAGCCTATTTTTCTATAAAACATTCAGAACTAAAAAAAATTGGATACTTTTAGCTGTATATTTAACAGTTTTTAAAAATCTGTTTACTTTTGCGATGAATTCTGAAAGTAAACAAACTTGAATGTGAATGAATCAAGTAGCTCAAGTATTCATATCGCGTAGTGAGCTGTAAAAAACTGGATGGTAGTCTACTACTCCAATCGCATAAAAACTAAATAAATAAAAAATAATGAAAGGATTTGCTTTTACAAGGTGCGGATTAAATGCAATATTGTTAGACAATTCGGGATATTTTTTTACTTTCATATAATTTTTCTATTATGACGTCATTATTAGTATTATGACGTCAAAATGACGGGTTGGATGGCAGTCTACTACTCCAATCACATGAAAAACTAAATAAATAGAAAATAATGAAAGCGTTTGCTTTTACAAGGTGTGGATTAAATGCAATATTGTTAGATAATTCGGGATATTTTTTAACTTTCATATACTTTTTCCATTATGACGTCATTATTAGTATTATGACGTCAAAATGACGGGTTAAACTTCTAGTATATATATATATATATATATATATGTGGGATGCCTCCTTTAGATTGGGCTAAACTAGTCGTCTGCTACAACCAATCTAGCACCCCACATTTAATATATACATTCAGGATGACTCATAAATAGTCTCTCACTAACAATAACAATAGACATTTATTTACTTGACACCATAATTCACACTCATAACACATAACATATAGTAGTTGACGTTTTAAGGTAATAATAGTATTGCCAAGAACTCTAACGCTTGGACTTCAGAAGTCACTCGACTCCTTCAACTAGATTTGCCAAGCACTCAATCAACTTGGTCTTCCTGAAGTCACTGAGACTTCTACAGCACGGGAGCTCAATATCGCTTCCCTGCGGCCCGTAGCTACAAGCTAGGCCCAATCTCCGGGGTGTCTTTCCCCGTTCTCGCTTAGGAGCACCGTCCTTTGACACTAGCGCACGAGAGCCTCTGCCCTTCGTCGCCTCCAAAGCTTATCTCCCCCTAAACACTTTCTCCCAGTTCATCTCTAGGAATTCTGGAAGCGCTGTCGTCGCATAACGTACGCGGCGGCATACTGCTCATAGCCGGAGCCCTGGGATAATACAATCCCCATAACTCGGCCGTCTTGACAATTGCTGACGTCCTCGGCAGCGTTATGCCTCGTCATCATCAGTTTTTAATCACACAAAATAGCACAAACGAAACAAAACAATGAAATAAAAAGAAAGTAATATGTCGTTTACAGTCGGTCATGGCTCTTTTCTGAAAGTCTAGTCGGAGCCAGTGGACTACAGTTCACTGTAATACTTACACAAAAACACAGGTACACCACGTTTAAATTACGATGCACAATTCCTCTTTAACTGTAACACTTAATTTGTTCAAAACACTAATGATACACTCGGTCACACCAAGTTTGTGTTTAAATGCGTCACTCAGTCATAACGCTATCGAACATACACTCACAAACAAAACACTTAGTCTTCCGTACATCGGTGACACTTAGGGCTACCAATAGGGCCAAACACAACCCTTGCATACCATATCGCCCTTTACGACACTTAACTGATGACACTTTCTTCTCACACACTTCCCGATCACAAGCTGAGCACACTCTTTAGGTGGATTTCCAAAATCTGAAGAAGTTTGAAGTATGATAACCAACACTATTTTATACTCTTGAGTATATCGGTTCAACACTTTCGAGTCTGGGACGCATTTTGCAGACTCAGAGCAAAATTTCACAACCATTTCCGAAGATCCTTCACTCAAACTTGCTGGTATTTCGGAATCTATGGCCTTTACACTACGTCGTTCCCATTCACTACGAATCACTCTTCCTCCCCTCTCCTTAGCATTAATTTCACTTGCAACATCCAAAGAAATTCCTTCTATTACCTCAAAAACACATAATCTTCTTTCCTCCTCCTTCTTCCAAACATAGCAACTATCGTCTTTCCCTAAGGGAATCTTTTCCGCTCCCTCAGACACGCACGTTTCCCTTATTCCGTCGTGGGGTGGTTTTGTAGGTTCGATGACACCTGTCATACACAGTGGTCGAAACTGTGCAAGCCCTTTCTCCTCTGTCGCACCGCCGGTGAAATTGGATGACAGCTTTATGAGTCTCGTAGCGGTTGCGGTCATTTCGCCCCCTTCTGCTCTGTTGCCTTCAAATTTTGGGGGAGCCTCTGCACCCTTCGTTCTGGTTTCAAATTTCAGCAGGCTATCGCCGCTCTCGCTGGGGTCAGCGAGGGGTGATTCTGGAAGTTCGATGAACTTTGGGGTGTCGGAACTCGGGGTGTTTACTGATAAGCTCGTCTTTTCGGCTTGGAAATATTCTCGGTGATCGTCTGAGCGCTTTTCTTCCTCACTTTGTCGATTCACTCCCGAGAAAACATCAGATGCACGAAAATATCTCTCTTGACGGCACCCATAATTATCTGCACCTTTGTCCATACTAAGTATAGACACACTATCCGAGTCTATTTTAGGCGACTCTATTTGCACAGAAACATCAATTTTCGACAAGCTACTCTCGCTGTTACTGTCACTCCACGCACTTACATTTTTCGCTGGTATTCCTACCAGTCTGCGTTCAATCTCAGCCAACTTGAGTTGAAACTCAATCTCCTGGGCTGCCATTCTACGCTCGAACTCAACTCTCTCGGCTGCGATTTTCTCCAGCCTTTGTTTCTCGGATTCTCGTTCTTCCCTCTCTTCCTTAATCGAATTAAGAAGATTTTCGATGTAAACATCGTCACAATCTGATGTTTTAACCAGGGCGATTAATCGCTCAACCTCTGGTTTATCTGGGACCTCTAGGCACAGTTCGTCTACTAAAGTCACCAGGTCTATTATTCTCGCTTGCTCCCGATATGCCATCTTAGAAATTCTTCACACGTAAGATTCTGTGTTTTATCCGTTCAATCCGGGGCACAATTTCAACTCGGTTTCACAATTTTAAATTTGCAAATGTCACAAATGTCTCACTTAACAGTTCGTACCGTTCGTGGCACTTCACGCTTTCACAAGTTTGTCACTCGTGTTCACAAAACTTTTAACTCACACAAAGTCACTTCAATGGGAGTCACTCACCGCACTTCTCACTTTGTGGGATCACTTATCGCACTTGGGCGTCACTTCTCGCACTTGGGCGTCACTTCTCGCACTTGGGCGTCACGTATCGCACTTCTGGCGCCAATATGTGGGATGCCTCCTTTAGATTGGGCTAAACTAGTCGTCTGCTACAACCAATCTAGCACCCCACATTTAATATATACATTCAGGATGACTCATAAATAGTCTCTCACTAACAATAACAATAGACATTTATTTACTTGACACCATAATTCACACTCATAACACATAACATATAGTAGTTGACGTTTTAAGGTAATAACAGTATTGCCAAGAACTCTAACGCTTGGACTTCAGAAGTCACTCGACTCCTTCAACTAGATTTGCCAAGCACTCAATCAACTTGGTCTTCCTGAAGTCACTGAGACTTCTACAGCACGGGAGCTCAATATCGCTTCCCTGCGGCCCGTAGCTATAAGCTAGGCCCAATCTCCGGGGTGTCTTTCCCCGTTCTCGCTTAGGAGCACCGTCCTTTGACACTAGCGCACGAGAGCCTCTGCCCTTCGTCGCCTCCAAAGCTTATCTCCCCCTAAACACTTTCTCCCAGTTCATCTCTAGGAATTCTGGAAGCGCTGTCGTCGCATAACGTACGCGGCGGCATACTGCTCATAGCCGGAGCCCTGGGATAATACAATCCCCATATATATATATATATATATATATATATATATATATATATATATATATATATATATATATACTAGCATTATTGCCCGGCGTTACCCGGGTAGATATATATAGATATAGGCTGTGGACCTTCTTCTTATTATACGTCTGATTTTATTGAGAATTAATAACACAGTGTTGCGTGATTCGCACGTTTGGATTGAATAAGTTTACTGTTAAATTATATTTGCTAGATACTGATTAATTAGATTTAATTAGATTTGTTTGATCCACTGTTTAATTAGAAATAAGTTTTATAATTTACATTTGCTTTTATTTTTTTTATTTTTCCCTTAAAAACGCAGTTTTTTCCACATCACCCAAGAAACGCACTTTTTTCCAGATCACCCAAGAAGTAAAGTGCAAGAGGCGTTATTCCCTTTATTTAAAATTAATTCATGTTTATAAAAATAAATAATAAAGGCAAATGTTAATTATAAAACTTATTTCTAATTAAACAGTGGATCAAACAAATCTAATTAATCAGTATCTAAAAAATATAATTAAACAGTAAACTTATTCAATCCAAACGTGCGAATCTCGCAACATTGTGTTGTTAATTCTCAATAAAATCACACGTATAATCATACGAAGGTCCGCAAGTTCAAAGTTTCTTTCTTTCTTATTGTTTGTATATCATTTCAGTAGAAACGCGCTAAGCGCATTCTGTCTAGCCAGATGAATATGAAGAGCGGGGGTGCAGCCCAGTATTTTTTTCATGGAATGCAGGAAAAATTGTATATCTATATATATACCCGGGCAATCATTCTTTAAAATTAATTTCATGAATTTTCTTATGTCTTAATATAACTAATGGACTAATAGTTCGGAATGAAAGTTATGTGTCGTTATGTTTCTCTGTTTAAAGAGCTTTTCCTCCCACTGCTTAAAAAACCCCAAAACTCTAAAAGATTTATCTTATATAATTTCACGGAATAAGTAATTCAAATACATATCGTATGTTAACTCTGTTTCGAGAACTTAGGGGAAAAAACCTGTAGAACTCTTAAACTTCTTTCCATTTTATGATCCTCAACCGATTAATATATTTAGATCAACAGAAGGCTTCCAAATACTGGTCATGGGACAAACTTAATTTTTCTTTTTTTTCCTTCCTTTTTTTTCAAATTTTATTAAGTTCTATTAGTTTGAACGCCATTGTCTAAAATTGTCTAAAGTAGCGGTTCTCAACCTTTTTAAAGACCCACGACTCCACTAAACGTAAGAAAAATAATGAACACTTTTCCCTCCCCCCCCCCGGTCACCCCAGTCCAACTCTCAAACCACCCCCAGATCACCCCTCAGAACAAATCTCTTTTCCCCCGCGTATCGAATTTGACTGGTTGTGGTGAAGGGGCTGTATCCACATTAAAGAGGTGCGCTTAGAGGCACAAAAATCATAAAAAATTAATTAAAAAAAAACTAATTAAGCCCCAAATTTCGTTTTTGCTGCGTTTAGTTTCTCGGGTCCTAAACATTAACTGTGCCGAATTTGGTCCCGGTGTGTGAAACAGTCTATGATTCTATAGCGGACAAACAAACAGACGAGCTCTTTTATATATATAGATATACATATATATTTACATATGCATATATATATATACATATATATATATATATATATATATATACATATATATATATATATATATATAGATATAGATATAGATATAGATATATATATATATATATATAGAGAGAGAGAGAGAGAGAGATATTTATACATATATAAATATATATATATATATATATATATATATATATATATATATATATATATATATATATATATATATATATATATATATATATATATATATATACACACACATATACATATATGTGATAATATTATTAACAACCTATAATCGCCCATTCTAAACTTTCTCTTTGTTCTGGTAACCCCTTTTTCTACTGCTTGGTCTAAAACGCCTCGCCTTTCCCCACACTAACTTCCTCCGCCAATTCTGGCAACCTCTCTGAGCTAATTCTATTTTGGCGCTTTTGCGGTAGACGCTAGACTGACTCGAAGTGAGATGAATGTGTTGCTTTACTCGTAAATAAATGCGATTGTTCCCGAAACTGACTGTATTATTTTCCGGCCACGATGAATGCTCCTATTTCTTGTGATGTCCATTCGGGACATGACACACATATACACACACACACACACACACACACATATATATATATATATATATATACGTACTTTTTTGTATAGGTATATTAATGTACTTGCTAAAAATTATTTTGCGTAATTTGAAAGCATTGTATTGGTTCACGTTAGCATATACTCTGTTTCTTATGTAAATTTAATTCAGAGTTGGATTTACTGGAAAGTATGAAGGAAAGTTGTTTTAATTCTAGAACTACCTACAATTAACGTATATCTACTTCAATCAATATTAAAATTAATCATTTTGATTCGCTCGGTGGTTTTAGTGTTAAGGCAAGCCTGAAATAGAAAGTGTAAACAGCTAGGGAATAGTATTCATTCGAATCAGTTCTTGTGATTATTTTTAAAGAATTACTGAATGAATTAATGAATTACTCATCTTTATACTTAATTAAATAATGTAAACTTACTTTTCAGAAAAATCTTTTAGTTTTCTTTGAATGGGGTTTCATTGATATCAGAGGTGTAATTTTTATTGATTTCATTGTTTAAGTAAACGCGTCTTTTACAAATACATTGTGCAGTCTTTGATCAATATTAGAAATTACTCCATCCTAATAAGAAGTAATTCTATAAAAAATTCAGAAAATGTATATTGTGGTACATAATCGTATTTACAATCACTTGTGTAATAAGTAATTTATTTATTATCCATGTGAAATTTAGATGTATATAAGAATCTAATAATATAATCGAAATTATACTTGGTCTTGCAGGGTTTTTGAAGTTAAAGCGAATCTTAGGTAGGAAAAGGTTGAACAGTAATTCTGAATTAAAAGTACAACCATAACTGTTAGAAATTTCTTGAAACTGAACACGTATGTGAGAAATTTGTAGGAAAAAAATGCTGAGAACACCATTAAAACGTTCATAGAAAGTGATACAATGTTGTTCAAAACTGCCTTCTAAATTATCCGTGTTGTACTTAAATGTCGACATTCCTGTAGTTTCCAGACATTCTTTATGTCGTAGGAAAATGGTCGAAACTTGGATTACGTTCGGTTGCACAATGTGTAAAATTATAAATAGGGCACTTCATCTCAAGTAACTTACTGTTTTAAAATTCTTTGAAAGTAAATCAAGAACGTCTCCAGATTAATCTACCTTCTTAAGTGTTGTATTAGGTCTATAAAAATAAGATTTACAGTGATTTTTATTGAATATAACGTGCTGAAAGTAACTGCATATTCCGACAGGTGATCTTATACTAGGCATTTTCAAGTGTGCATAGCAGCACTCTTATATATAATTCTTTCCATTTGTCAGAACACAATGCTTGGTTGTCATCATGAATTTCAAGCAAATAAGCTACAGCTTCGGATTGAGTCGTTTTTTGATATGCGGAAAGTTTCGAGGTCGACTCGCTACATCTAGATATCTGGCAAGTTGCGTTGTATCTTCATAAATATTTTTTTTCCTTCTTCTGGCTCTTTTTTTTCTTCCGTCTCACAGGCTATCACTGAAATTGCACTATTTATTTGTCACTGAGGCAAAATATAGGCTGTCAAGAGACGCGCTACTGCAAAACAAATCTGCTCCATTTGTATATTAATGGAAGCCTTTTTTATAGTTTAAGTTGTATTCCTCAAGATTGAGTATGTCTCGTATAAGATAAAAAACGCAATATATTCATCGTTTACAAAATAAGGATTAGCCTGTGCTTAATTTAAGGCCACTGACACTAAGTTACGGGCCATGCAAAATATATGTTCTTTAAGAATATAATATATTTCTATTTCAGCTTACTCATGAATCTGTTTTGATATGTATATTTTCTTATTAAAACGGTTTCAGAAGAAAACAAAAAGCGATTTTCCATTACGTCAACAAATTCTAATAATTATTTAAATGCACAAAAATGCTAAATAATATAAGTGGAATTCTCGTTTATTTGCGTGTAGATTATCCGTGCATGACTGAGGAAAAAAGTTAACATAAACTATTAATAATCCAAAAGAATGTAAATAGGTATCTTAAAGAAAGATGTACAACACATTTTTAACAGATGGAAAAATCTACACTTCACTTTTATTTTAATTAAACCTAATTTTAAATCACCATATCGTCACCGGAATGCAAGAACTAGGTAATTCCAAAAATATTATTTTTGAGATATCTGGCTATTTATAGCTAAATTACATCATAATTGAATGCTTTACTAGACAATTTACTTTGCTGCTAACCTAATGCCATCTGTTGACTACTAGTGTACTAATTAGACAAATAGAACGACAAGTATTTTTTCACTGGAAGAAGTAGACATTTGAGATCTTCTAGAATTTGATGTATCAAGTTACCTAGATCTTGCAATCAGGTGACGATATGTTACTCGAGTATAAGCAGAGGAACCTTTTCCGTATTATAGTGGAAAATTTTTGGATTTTCTGGCTTTTCATAAATCAATTAGTCCGAATAATTAAGAATTCAATATGTATCTTCATAGAGTTTCATATACAGCTGTTCATAATATGGGAAAATACATGCTTTGTATGAATTATAATCTTTAAAATTATAACATGCAAACGATATACAGGGTGGTCATAAAAAAAAACTTTGCCGATATATGGACCTCTAGCGGCTGTTCCATTCACCCGATCGAGATGAGATTTCAGATATAGTTATTCAGAGGCACGAGCTCGGGATTCTGTCAACGGCAACAAAATGACTCTCACTGTTACGGTTATAGGTATAGAAACTCGAAATTTTCGAATGGCAACGCCCACTTTTTCCCGTCGCAAAATGCTCAGCGCATGCGAAATCCCTAAAGAGCATTGGAACGGTACGTGTGTCACAAAAAACGGATGCGTGATGCATGCACAAAAAACAGCTCTTCGAATGGCCAACAAAAACATGATGATGGCCTCCATGTGGAAAATTTTTAATCCAAATAAAAGTTTTCGTTTGTCCGAACTGTGTTGTCATCCGTGATTGATGTCTTGCCTCTGTCATATGCAAATTTCCCCCGTGTGCCCCGATCGTGTTTTTGTAGGCCGTTCGCAGAGTGTTTTTTTTTTGTGCGTGCATAACGCGTCCGTTTTTTGTGTTACATGTACCGTTCCAACGCTCTTTAGGGTTTCCGCATGCGCTGAGCATTTTGCGACGGGAAAAAGTGGGCCTTGCCATTCGAAAATTTCAAGTTTCTGTACTTATAACCGTAACCTTGAGATCCACTCTGTTGCCGTTCTCAAAATCCCGAGTTCATACCTCTGAATAACTATATCTGAAATCTTGTCTCGATCAGTTGAGCGGAACGGTCGCTAGAGGTACATATATAGGCAAAGTTTTTTTATGATCAACCTGTATATCCGTTTCCATACTGTATCAACGTAGAACATTTACGATTAAATTATATCAATATAGACTTACACACGTTTCTAATCAAGTTCAAACCAAAATCTAAAAACATTTATGTGACTCTTAAAAGTTAATGACATTGCGTCTCTTTCAATGGTACAAGTGTTATCGATTACAAAGCCTTTTTTTTTAATTATAGGAGTGATTAAAAAAATATTCACGTCAGCATTGGGTAATCCGCCAAATAGAAGTAAAAAAGAGATGTATAGCAAAATGGGTAATAGAAATCATAATTTACTCTGAACACAATGCGTAATAAGTTTGAATTTCTTTCATTTATACCTTTTGTTTCTTTATTCGAGGCAAACTAGAACTAACAAATATGTTTATTTACTATCGATATGAAATTACAAGTAGCTTGTGATTAATAACTGTGACAAATAACTTGGGATTAATAAAAAAATATCATAGTTATTTATAGTTAAGAGATCCCCCTACCAGATTACGCTAAACGTAAAATTCTAAAGTTCACCCAGTAAACTCACTGGCGGGCACGTGTCTCACAAATCCGAACTGCAATGTACCGTCTTAGAAACGTCTCTTCTACTTGAGCGCAGAAGAATCTACTAGCCTCAATTCATTATTCACAGTTTTACATTATTAGTTGTGGTATCTTGCGTAATTTTACCCAATTACCGTAATATGGTTTCCTCTTTAGCCATGTCTCGGGTGGGAACTGAGAAAGGCATCGCGATGAGGGTTTACAACGAATTGCTAATGGAGAGAGCTTATGAAACGCAAGTTTTTAACTGGAAATAATGCAATACCTTATTAAGTACTAAGCATATTAACGCTATTAAATAGGTGGGCATCAGACAGTAAAGTTGGAGTGAACGACGCAAAACATTGGGAAAGGCAAAGTGGCTTAAAGAGAATGAATAAAGAACAGACCTATAGCTAGGCAATATATTCTTTTTCCATATTTCCCTGAAGCCATATGTAGAAAACAGGAATAAGCTGCAGCATATCAATTATAATTTCCAGTTGCACTGAAAAAATAAGTATCAGTGATTCAGTAAATTAATGCATTTTTCTTAATTTGTACGTTTTGACATCAAAATAAGACTACTAAAATGATAATTTCTTGTCACCCAAAATTAGGGGGACCATTTAGCGTGAATGCTACTTTTTAAACTGTTATTTTTAATTCTGTAATTGAATTGTATTTGATACCGAAAATCATATAAACTTCTATAACCTCAATGAAATATCACACCTAAAATAAAATCTGTTTATAAGGCAATCAGACCATTGATATTTCCTAGAAAATAGCTAATCATAAGCGTGTATCTCAGTGTTATATATATAGTTTCATAAAATTATAATTATAGACCATACTTGCAATTCTCGCGTAAATTTCTCACACTACATTTCGCACAAGGCGTATATGAACGAAACAATATGTTTCAAATCAATTGTGCTTTTACCTTAAAAAAAGGGAAAAAGATTGTATTGTCCGGTATATATAATTTAGGTGAGATATTAAATTAATAATAACGATCAAATTTAAAAACAAATAAAAGGAAATTTCACACCTAAATTGAGACATAGAAAATTAATTTACTAAAAAAAAATATTCGGGTAATTCTTTTATTCACATTCAGCCACTGTATTTTTATATCATTTAAACAGAAAACCAAACTAATTTTTCATTTCATTATACCAAAAATAAGAAACATCAGATTAGTTTTAAAGACAAATTAAAAACTCCCCGTAATGGAAAATATTCAGCAGGGAAACCTCATGAATTGTTGATTAAGATGCATAAATTATAACACTGATGGATATACTTCGATTTCTTCACCTCTCACAGATATATTTTTATTCCATTTATTGCCCTACTATGGACAATATTCAACTTTTAGTCTGAATATAAAGACATTTGATACTTGCACAATTATTTACCGTCAAGTAAATAAACGAATATTATAAATTTCACATTTCTCCACTTTTTAAAAAAGTCTACATCTTCAATGGTAGATGAGTTAACCTTTTTGCACAATTTTGATTATTTACCATGAATTTTGTTAATTGGTCATACACTTTAAAATTTACGGAACGTGTATTTTGCATAACGCAGATTTTCCTTTTATAAATACAGGGAAACTTCTCTAGCCGGCCACCCTATTCGACAGCTACCCCTCAAAACGGCCACTTATTTCCGGAACTATGATTGACAGCCATACAGAAGTTTCACTGTATATCACCTTTCCTTGCCAAGTATTTAGTGCCACGTTACAGAGAAATGGCTTGTGTAAGCCTAACCTCAACTTTTAGAGTAGCGATTTTGTTTTCATGATTTCCATTAACAAATTGCAGTGCCCAAACTTTTTAGATTTCATTTATAGGGACCAAATCTCCTTCCTGTGCAGACATTTCTGTAAACTACATATAAATGTACTAAAACCCCTACAGTTTTCCTTCACATTTTGTACTTAAAAGTAATACTTAAAAGAATAGAAAACCCAAATGAAAAATATATCAACTTAATATATTTTTGTCCCAGCAAATCAAAGGGTTCTTGATAAATCTTGAAGGGCGTCTGAAACCATGATAATAAACATGATACTAACTGGTACAAAGCAAAAGCCGTGGAAAGTGATTTCATTACTTCATAACATGAAACCATTTCAAATACTTTGGTTGAAGCCCCTATGCCTTGTATAATTTTATTTTTCTAATAACATTTTATAACTTTATGTAGGCCGATACTCTTTGACCTCATAAGGAAAGTATTTTACATTTTGCAAATATGCAAATTACAGAGGTGGTAAGATAATTCAGATGTCCACTTATGTACATTTGAATACACTGAGCCAATTTTAAAACTATATTTTGAATGTATGTTCACAAATTTTGTGAACAACGTTATCGAAAATTTTATAGCAATATCAATAAAATAGGACATATCAATAATTAAAAGGACTTAATAATCCCTTAAAATGATAACTTACTCAATTTTCGATAAATCAAGTTTCTCATAAAATTAAAAATTAGGCTCTAAGTTTCAAAGATGTTTTATTAAAAATCGGAAAAATATTTTCACCTTATAATACATAACATATATTCATCTTCCATTAAGCAGATTAGGATAATGTTTATACCTATTTATATAATCGAATCAATCAAGTAAAATATTGTAAACATTAAACCAACACCCATTACAAAGATACATTATTCCAATATTATGCGTAAAACCACGTCAGTGTGTATGTTAAACAGTGATTTAACAACTAAATGATTGAAACTTTTCTGTTTCAGAAATATATATCTTGGCTCTTTTTAAAAGAATTATCGATCTTGTCTACAATCAAAATAGCTTTCAATGATGCTGCCTTTTGGTGTTTTTGAAAAAAAATTTTTGGTGATATCTAAAACCCTTTATCTGTATTCTGTTACGTACCAAGCCATACCTTACATTCATATTATTCATGAAATATTGAAATGCGTTAAGTTAAAACGTCTATAAAAAGTTTTAAATCTGTTAAGTAGTTACAGAGTTCCTCCTTTCAACTGTTTTTGAGCCACTGTAGAGTGATTTTCAAGCGATTATCTGTTGTTATATGTCGGAAGGTAATGAAAACATATCAGGCTTTGCCATCTATTCGGGGGGGGGGGGGGGAATGAAGTAAGTTATTCTGCGAAATTACACCGTTACTTATTGTAGAGTACCAGCACTAGAAAATGAAGTAACTGCTTCGTAAAGGAAATAAAAAGCTTTAGTTAAGCTATCTTTAACAATCTCGACGTCACCTTTTATCAGACACTAGCTGAAAACCCGCACTTTGCTACGGTGTACATTCAAATTAAATACAACGGTAAATGTATGCAATTAATGCCAAAAAAATAAATAAATATATATATATTTATGATAAATACGACGATCAATGTATACAATTGATGTAAAAAAAAAAAAATATATATTTATAAAAAAATCGTAAGGGATATTTTTATAGACTTCTTTAATGTAGAAGAAAATATTCAAATTGAATCTAATAGGACATACTAAATAAAGAATATAGTACAGTTTGATGAATATAATATCTTTTACTGTATTTTAATATTTTTTGGATAATGTCCAATCGTCTGCCGCATTAGCAAGAAATTTTTTTTGTCTATTTAGTTGTTATGCACGTGACGATAAATTTATTTAAAGTACCAGAAAAAGAAATCACATGATCAGCATTTAATAAATTAAATTCTAAAAATTAATTTTTAAAAATTCCCCAAAAATCAGAAAATGAAGGTAAAGATTCGAAAAAGATTTCATTTTTAACGAATTTTTATGACCTTTCTCGTGATATAAATTTTATAACCCTCAATTTATTATTTTAAATGCAAACTTAAAAAAGGTTACAAAAACAGCTTAAAAATTTACTTTTAAAAAATCCAAGAAGAATTTTTCAAAAATCTTTCTTAGTGCACCCCTACACTATAAGAAGAATCGCCATGTAAAATTTCAGCCCTTTAGGTCCAGCGGTTTGGTCTGTGCGTTGTCTGTCAGTGAGTCAGTCAGTTACGGAACTGTTTTATATATATAGATTAGCGCCCACTAGTGCACAAATCTCCCACTCTTACCTCACTCCTGTGTCAAAACTACATAGCCGACTCAGTACAACCATCAGTTACGTGTCGGCTTGTGTTGCCCCGTCTATTTAAAGTTTCCGCACTCAAGAAATGTAAATTTACGATATCGTATTCAATGAACGAGTTGAGGAGCTCTAAGAAATTTTTCTGGTGTATTTCTTAAAGTTCATTACTATTTAAGTCATTGAAAGAAAAATCGAGGGTTTTATCTTTTACATAATATTTTGAATAATCTGAGAACTGAAAATTTTAAGTTTTCACCTATGAAAAATAATAAGTTTAACTGTACCAGACATGGGTGAATTTGGGAATGAACAAAAAAAACTGCCAATTTTTAAAGATTAGTAAGTATTAGACAATTCAAATAAAAAGTCTATAAAACTTTAATTATCAGGACGTAATGCATCTGAATACTTTTCAATACTTTGTAAAATAGTATGGCATCAATTAAAATATTGAAGCACAGTTACTGCGTAAGATCTCTGATTAATTATTGTGCAAGAAAAAAAAGATTAATGGACTATGATATAATAATCTTTAATATTTCCCTCATTCAATAGACTTTTAATGAAACATCCGTCCCCTTCATTGCGAGCAATTAATTGTTTCTTGGATTGAAATGGATCCATTATAAATATTTAACTGGGATAAAAACATTGTGTGCGTAAACAAAAGAAATGGTTTTTAAGTTTTAATTCTGCTCTTGAAACAGGTCGAAAGTTAATTATTTTCAGATCTGTTCATGAATAATTAAGTACTCGTCTCTTACTACTTTTTTTAATAAGGTTTCTTCTGTTTCTATTTTTTCTTAGTTTAAGTAACAAATTACTTCTTTTCTAATCCGACTGAGATTAAGGTTTGATGCCTGATTTCCTTTTATTTTGGGAACGAAGTGTGATCCAATGGGGCATATGAACGGAAGAGAGCACTTGAATCAGTTCGACCAGTTATTCATAAATAGAAATGACCTTCTTGATTGTGAGAAGACGACTTTAAGACTGGATACTTCTCCGCGAATGATTGAACTAACGATTCAGAAAGAACCTTCGCACGGGATTTACGAATAATAGTAATTCAACCAACAAACATCATATTCGCATAAATTTCATTTTGATTCTTTCCACAATTTTTTCTTTTCTACTCTTTTACAGTTTTGACTTTTATAGCACATTTATATGAGAAAATGAAAAGCGATTATCAAAAATACTGTACAAAAAAGTATTAAAAAAACTGCATATATTAGTTAGCTATCGTGTTTGACTCGTTCAGAGATTTAGTATGTTTGAACGTAGAAAATGGCGGACTTTGCTAAAAATGACTGCGTCTATTCTCTGGAAGAAAGGCAATCCCGAGGGAGATTTTTGTTTTAATTAGGCTAAGAATATATCTGATGATGCGTAATGTAGCTTTCGCTGCCGATCTTTGAAAAGAAACGTCCATTTTCACTTAAAACGGATATTTAACTAAATCTTAATTTAGTCGTGTGACTACTTACTCAATATAATGTAAGTCCAAACAGATACGTTAAGATTAAACTAGAATGAGCTATTAATATGTTGCTGTTTTGCCGAGATTCAATGCAATATCAACATTGATTTAAGTGTCAGATTTGAACTTGACATAGAACTACTTATTTTTGAAAAAAATTGAGTTTTCTTGCAGATTTAATAGAATGATATTACCTCCATATTTGAAATCTAATAAAAAAATTATTTGTGATTTTTTCTGTCTCTAATATTATATAAATCGTATGCAAGGAATATCTATTTTCGTCGTTGGTCTTCATTTATAATATATGCGGTCGCCATGTCTGTTAATCTTTTCTAACTAGCCTTATCACTCATATTTAATCCTCCGTTTTCACTTTACTAACGCAATGGAACACTGGGCCTGTGTGTGTTGGGGGGCATTTAATTATCGTAATTGTATCTTTGTATTCTGTTTAGAATTATGGTAACATGAATATATCTATACATTTTTCTATAATAACTGCATAATTAGATAAGAATACTTGTTTTCGTCAGCAACCTCCAGGAATCCATATAAACACTGGTTGAAAAATCCCTTGAATATAGGAAAATTCCGTTCCAATCGCAAGTTTGCTTTTAACATATCAGCTAAGAAAATTTGAAAACTGTTACAACTAATTTTGTGTTAATTTAAGTTGGAGAAAACATAGTTAAAAAGAGTATAACGGAAAACATTTTTTTGCAATTCAGTTTAGGTGACCGACTAAATTCAGTTAATGTACAACACTTTTTAACTACATCTTATATTAAAAAATTAATTCACTAGTTTATAGGAAATCAGTGTATCTTTATTTACAGAAGATCGAGTGCTAAAATAATTTAAGGAAAATTATTGGGTAGAAACATATCTTCGAATTGATTTAATTTTCAGGATTTTTGAGAAGTAATTATAAACATTATACTATATATGTATCGGATAAAAATTTGGTAGCAAAATCTATAACATAAGTCTAAATTTCTATTAGATTAAGAATAGGATATAATCATCTGTGTATTATATAATAATACCTCATGATACATAGAATTGTTGGCAGAAAACTTATTTGTTTTTATTATTATAACCTCTTGTTACGATTTATTAAAATTAACGTAATAAATTTTCTATACAGTGGTTTATTACTAAGTATTAATTTTGTTATGTTTATCATGCAGTGCTTATTCCAAGAAATTTTGTTTAAACTAACAAATAATCCTGCCTCAAACTGAAATTTAAGTTTCCAATCTTTTTTGGTTCATATGAATTAATTCTTTATATTTTTGTCTTGATCTGTCTAATACATATTTAACTAGTTTCAGTTCAATTGTTTTCTTTTAGCTATTTCTGATTAGTTTCGTTTGTAATTTGTTCAATAAACATTTTGGTAATTTGAGAACTCTTATTTACTTTTCTTCTAGAGTATTTCCGAAGCGTATTATCTTTCTAAATCATTTGATTGCAATAAAATGAGCTATTGTCATTTTTCTATTTTCTTATTCTCAAATCTTTAATATATGCGCTATTAACTATATTAAATATTAGATTAAAAAAAATCTTGCAGATATCGTTTCTACAGTTCTGAAGAATAAATAAACATACGAAAACGGCAAGTTTATAATTTATAGAAGCTTAGGTAGAGGTAGTGTGTTTATGAATGAAATAAATGCTATAGCATACATATCGATTTCCTTCTCTCAAGCATCTCAACTCACTAACAATTATGGAGGATTTTAAAAATAAATCATACATAAATACTTGAAATCTTAAACCTCTTTCTTTTGGATTATAGAAAAGGAAAAACTGAAATAAGTCAAAATAATATTTAGTACAATTATATTCGAACAATTATATTCGGGAGAATATAATTGTACTGAGCAAATTTAAGATATCAAGTATACAGAAATAATGTTTCTCTTATATCCTTTGGAATTACTTATGCAAGAGAATTTTCGCCATTGCGTAATTTGCAAGAAAATAATTCGCTCCGTTCTAAAAATTCCACGGAGAAGAAAAATTCATTGGTAGAAACAGTTCTATGAAAGATATATTGGATTCTTTCAAAAACTTTGAAATAATCTGTTTAGGAGAGTAAAATGAAAATCTAAAATTATATTTAATACGGAACTTTTACACAGGACAAACTTCGTTGCTCGATGTATCGTCGACTTTGGGTTCTGAGGGTGCTTGGATCAAATATCGATAAGCGCCATTAAATGCCTCCGTGTCTAGGTCGGATATGTGCACGTAGATCGGAAAGTCCCTCCAGGAGGTCAGAGATGGAGGCAGAGGGTACGATCCTCCCAGATGTCACCCCTGGGGATGCTTGGTCAAAATTGAGGTGGTACTTGGCTAAATCGGACTCTTACACTCGTGGTGTGATTATAAACCGGAGCCGCTTCCCTCAGCCAGCTTGCCTATGTGGACCTGGTCTTAAATATTTCCGTCCAGGGGGCATTAGAAATAACAACAACAACAAACTTCGCTGTTAATTTAGTCTTCATTATATCCTTTTCATAATTACTCCTTGTTTACGCAAATATTGGTAATTTGATGATTAACAGAACTGTGTTAAAACAACAATTCTCTCCCACATACATCTACAGCCTACACGACGGCAATGACGCTGCAGATACGTCGGAAAACGGCGTGGACGTCATTTGAGAGAACTGTCACCTACATCATACGTCACACAAACTCTTTCGACGTGACAATCATTACATGTCAGTGAAATGTTAAAATGCCACTTAATGGCATAGCTGCTGTCATATATTGCTACTAGAACAATTGAGTCGACATTTTAATTTGTTCAAGTTCTATTTTCAACCCGAGTCGACTAATCACTGTATAATAATATTTGTATTTTTATGTATGACTCAAAATGTTAAAATAAATTCATATTCTTATTCATGAGGTGTTTTTTCAAAAAAAGCATAAAAATTTATTTTACAACTTTTATAAATGAAGATTTAAAAATTGAAAGTTATGAATGAAGACAATGTTTTTCCACCGATTAATGCTAAAAAAGCTAACAATTTATTTATAGCACACTGAGAGAAATTTTAACACAAACACAAAGATCATGACTTATAATAGCAGCTGTATGTTAGTTCATCAGAATATGTTTTAATTAGGAAAATTACATAGAAGGTTGTCAATCGAATCGTTTTCGCGTAAAAAATGCACTTCTAATGATTGTATTTTCATTATTTTGTCGACTAATTGTAGTCATATACTTCATCTAATTTTAGATCTGCTTCACGAAAGCTCAAGTCAAAAATCTCAGGTTACTTTTGTGGACTTTGTGAATTTTTTTTTGGTTTATAAAATTCATAACATGCTGTTAAATTATTAATATTGTATATTATGATATATATATATATATATATATATATATATATATATATATATATATATATATATATATATATATATATATATATATGTATACATATATATATAGATATATATATATACATATATATATATATATATATATACATATATATATATATATGCATAAATATATATATATAAATATATATAAATATATATATATATATATATATATATATATATATATACATATATATATGTATATATATATATATATATATATATATATATATATACATATATATATGTATATATATATATATATATATATATATATATATATATATATATATATATATATATATATATATAACGTAATCCGTGCACATAATGCAGGATATATATTTAACATATATTTTTATATATTTCATTTTATTGTGAAACTGTAATATATCATAGTATACTTAGTTTTTTATAATGAGTTCAAATAATTTATAGTATTAATTTTAAAGCAATAAATGGTATTAGAAATTTTTTCTACTCGTTATAGGCACTGAATTGTGTATTTAGGTATAATATATCAAGAGGTATTAAATAATTAAGATTACTGTAGATTTAGAAATGAATTACGCAAAGTGAATCCACACGCAATGTTTAAAAATTATGATTTTCGCACATATGAACTAAACCTATGTTCACTTTTTCTTGAAGCTTTACTGTAATAATTGTGGTTAATACAACATAAGTATATTACTTAGAACTGCTAATATTGACTAAAAATAAGAGAAATGAGACGTCAAAAGAGAATCAAGAGAAGGGCAAAATCCTTCCTATGTACACCTAGGTAGTCTTGAACATAGGTTTCGCCCTTGTTTGGGCTCAAGGCATAACAGATGAGCACGCTGGCGGGAAAAGAACTCCTAGTGTGGAATTTCACTCAATTTTTATTGATGATTTACTAAGTAAAGTCTCCCAGCCCACTTTTACAAAATTTAGAGTGCAAGAAGATAACAAAATGCAAACAGCTCGCTTTGGCTTTTCTAATCCAATAAGCAATACACATAAAGTGTTTTTTGCTTTAAGCACCGCCCTGCAGGCCGGTCTTTATGCATTTTGTCACCTTTCTAATACGGTCACTTAAGTCTATTGTCACAGGAACTAAATGCAGAAAATTTAACGAACTTTTCCTGCATCTTTTATAAAGGTGTCAGCGACTGTTAAATCGTGTTTAAAAATCTTTGAATTTTTGAAGTGTTTCCTGAAAATAGAGTACAACTGAAATAGAGTTATCTCCCTACCCTATGCCCATTAAGTTTTAAACAGCTGTTTTAGCATTTAAGTCTCGTTAAATTTCTTAAAGCTTACCTCTCTATAACGTCTGTAAATATTGCGTTATTTAGATTCATTCATAAAAATTTTAAGGGACTATTTTATTATTTCAGAACCACAAGTTATTCACTTACATTTATTTTGAATGGATTTTAATTATTTTACTTTTCTACAAAGAATTTTGCTTGTTAATGTGTAAGTGGGAATAAATTCGCTAATTCATATCAGAGTTAAATTTATTTAGCTGTTTTATTTCATATTTAAAACAGGATTGCGTAACTAGTAACGACAGTTAAAAATATTCCCGATATACCTACGCAAAATATGCATGTAAAGAAAACTTTAAGGCAAATAATTGCTTGTTTTCCCAAAGATTAAAATAACCCAACTTTCACGTTAAATACATTTTTGTAAAGGATCTCCCAGTTGTCATACCATAATTAAGTTAAACATACAATTTTTAGGAACTTAAATAAATAAAGCAGCTGTAAGAATACGACGAGCAATAATAGTTTATATAGTGTTGTAGAAATGCATTATATTTTTATGTGGTAATTTGCTCTATCTAGATCATTATGTATCAAATTTTAACTGATAATTGTATTACATGTATTTCGCAAGGTAAAAATCAGCAAAAATAAGCTTATATACTTCATAGTAAACGGCTACAGAAAAAAGCGAAAATCGTAATGATTAGTTTCTAATTAATTACATGAGATTTGAGAAATAACGCCTTTGTGGTACTAATACTTTCATATTTATCTTGAATAGTATTTTAATAAAAACTACTTGAGTACAGTAAAATATATAAACGTAAGAAATTAACTTAAGGTCATTTATTCGCATGTTCGTTAATAAATTGCAAAAACCATTCCTCGTAAAGAATAGTGTTAGATACATTATTATTCAAAGTGAGATATCGTACGTATGTGTGATAGCTGGTATTTATCTTAAACTGCGTATGATGAACGAAACAATTTTCTTTACATGAAGTAAATGCTCTTAAACTAATGAAACAGTGATAATTAAGTTATGGATTACTCTGTCATAATTTTATTATGATGCAAGAAAATAACATAGCAGGAAATTATCTAGGCTTTAATAAACTAAAAAAATCCTCAAGAGCATGGTAAATGCAAATTTCCATGGAAACGCCCGCTTTTTTTCATCTAAAAGTCGAACAGAATATTACACAAACGAACTAAATATCACTGTTAACTAAAAAAATATATTGCACTTCATAAATATAAAGAATTTCTTGAATAACTGCTCCCTTCTTTGATTTAAAAGAATAAGAATTTATAATTCACTTTATAAGAAAGCTCATTATATTCTTTAAATTTTTTTAAGACTTGAAGAACTTCAAAATATTCTATACAAATTGGCAATAAGAAACTATTCGAGTATTTCGAAAGCCGATACGGCTCTTTGGAACTGAGCAACAAAACGCACACATCACAAAATATGTCTGCAATATGACTCATATAGTATGTTGCCATTCTACTAAGGAAAATTGGGAAGGGTGGAAATTGTCAACCAATCTAGAGAAAAGTGAGGAGAAAATGAGGAGCAAGAAAGAAAAAAAGAAAAAAATACCCTGATGAGTTATAATAAAAGAGAAAATATTACATAATTGCCTTCCATTTGAAATATTATATTAGCAGAGCAACCCTTACGATTACGAGAATTATGCATCTCATTACAAGAATACTTTATTTGCTTTCCTTTGATTCACTTTTCATTTTTGTCATGTTATACCTACGAGCATTAGATTTGCCTGGCAAAACAATGCTTGTCACAAGAGCTTTAAAACTTTAACTGGTTGTTGTTTCTAACGTGATAGGTCCTTTGTCTATTTCGACATTCACTGATTTACACCACGAATTTGTTGGCTTCTATATCATGAGAGCACCATCTAGGTGAACCAACAAAAATCCCTAAACTCAGCTTCGTTCTCGGACAAGCGAGAATCGAACCCAACACCTGGAGGTGGGGACCTTCAGAGAATGTGCGTGGGCCAAACCACTGCTCCACTTTTATTGGTATTGGTATTAAATAGATCTTATAAATATATTTATAATAAAGAAACTCTGGAAGATTAAAAAATGCAAAGCGAGAATGATTTTTTTTTATACAGTTTTATCTGGTATCTTATTTTTGAAAGCTATTAAAATTCCCTTGAAGAAATAAAAATTTAAATGTTCTTGAACTCATTAAAATCATTTAACAGGATATGTGGTAATTTAATTCATCTCTGTTACTCATCATAAATATGTTAATAAAGAAAGTGGATGTAAAATATATAAAGCAAGCGTAATTTAGAGCTTTTTAATAAGCTAATGCTGGCAATTTTATTTTTTGTTTGTATTTTATTATTGAAAGTTAAATTTTATTTATTAGTAAATTTGCTTTCTAATTATGCTTAATTTTTCTTCTAGGATTATTCCAAACGCCAGATCGTCAAAATTACTTTTGACCGAGACTAAAGACTTCAAAAATCTACTTCTTGAAACGGATGCTTATGTGATGTATATAATGTCAACGTATGTAGACTGTAAAAACTGCTTCTTTCAGAACACTACACATATTTGTAAATTGTCTGCCACATTCAAGACCTCAGTCTCCTTTCCTCTCAAAACCAGCAAAGATGTCTAGCATATTTTTCAGTTGATTTTGTATCATGTTTGCATGCTCTATTGTGTAACTTTGATGTAGTATTGAAAATAATGGTAAAAACATTAGTGTAAACATAAAAAAAGAAAGAAAAAAGAAAGTTGATGTCAGTGTATATATTTAGAAAATTTTGAGACGGTATGAAGAATAACGGGGAAATATTTATGGGTTTCTGTGCCTACTAAATGTGATATTTTAATTGTGCACCTACTTAATGTTAAAAAAAAAGACGAGGATAGAAACTCTTTTGCTTTTATTACATCCTCTTGAATGTAAACCAGTAGCATGATCTCTAAATATTTTGTATATTTTGTCTTGTATAGTGTCGTATTGTCGTTGAGGACTGAAAAGATATGAATAAAAATTTAGATGTAGGTCTGGAACATTTCATTGTAATAGTAGAAATATACCTCCAATGAATCATTGTGAACGTACATTTACTGATAGTTCATTTTAATACTGCAATTCATTGTTTTACATGTTAAGAAATTTTAAAAAAAGTGATAACATTTCTGATTGTAAAGAAACACGTCTTTTGAAAGTAATCATGATAATCCACACACGAGTAGGTTGTCTAACGCAAAATTATGCACTTCACAATTTTTGCTCAAAAAGTGTTATTTTTTACATGATGCCATAAGTCATTTGATTTTTTTTGTACATTATAAAGACTCAAAGCCCCAATTAACATTTATCTACAAATATACACAGATTCCTGAATAGATCTGAAGAACTTTAAAAATTCTAAATTTGAACAGGAATGTATTGGACTTTCCCTTATTCTATAGAAATTAATTAAATCAAAAACAAATGAAAATGATTTTTTTAGTACATGAGACTTTAGGTATTTTGCTATGCTGTTTCTTCCTTCTTTCTAATTCGACCAATGGTTATGAGGGGAGGGGGCTTTTAAACGTTGGATACTAAAACAATAATTTATCATATTAGGAAATCCAAGCTGTAGTATAGCATAATAAATATGTGTAGTATTTTAAGTAACTTATAAATAGTACATAATTTTAAAATTCCTTTCATCACAGTACTTATATCAAAAAGTATGTGTGTTAATATATTATAAAAGTTAGTAACTAATCAAAGAGAAAAATTATTTTTATTAAAACAGAATTGGAGATATAATACATCCCTCTCTCTCTCTACGTAAATTTTGAGAGGTTAATACAGAAATACGCTGACCTTTCTAAATTATCATATTCGAGCTAGAGGTGATATGTATTGCTATCTATTTTATTTTTTAAATTAGAAATTTTCACAACAACATATTTTGCTCTTATTAC
Source organism: Dolomedes plantarius (assembly GCA_907164885.2). Classification (NCBI taxonomy): domain Eukaryota; kingdom Metazoa; phylum Arthropoda; class Arachnida; order Araneae; family Dolomedidae; genus Dolomedes; species Dolomedes plantarius. The sequence goes on along the minus strand of OU015501.1, from coordinate 20,970,387 downwards.
AAATTACAAATTTACACTACACTGTAATTTTTGTTACCATTCTTGAACAACATACTAAATTTTTTTTTATTAATCCTTAGAAACTATTTCGTTACAGTTAAGTCGAGAATAAACTTTACTATTTCACATTTGCTTGAACATTTTCGAACAATTTATTTGCACATTTACTCTTAGATCTACAAATTTTATTGAATCATGTATTGTTGTTGTTTCTAATGCCCCCTGGCTGGAATTTATTCCAGAACATATCCATATAGGCTAGCAGGCTGAGGGGTTTGGCTCCGGATTATAATGGCACCACAAGGATCCGATTTAGCCAGGTGCCATCGCAATTTTGACCGAGAAACCCCAGGCGCTGCATGTGGGAGGAACGTACCCGCTCCCACCCTGTCTGATCTCATATAGGGACTTTATGGTCATCGGATTCCATATCCGGCCTAGACATGGAGGTGTTTAAGGTATGTGCCTACCTTTTGGGCACTTTTTTTGAAAAATAGGAAATTTTTATGAAACACAAGTGTTTTTAGTTAAAACGGGGAATAAAACTATGAATTAAAAAAATTTAAGGGAATTTTCATTAACTTTTCAAATTTGGGCAATATTTAGTCAAATTTTAGTAAAAATTAACGTTTATGCCAAAATCTCTAAAACAAAATCTAGCCAATATATTTCCCTTTTTTTTAACAATATATTAGTAAACCACTTACCTGTGTTATGAAGCAAAATATTTGCAATACCTCTTAAACTTACTAACATAAAAAAAATTTTGTATTTTATGTTCATAAAGATCAATTAATTCTGTTCATAAAGATTTAGTAATTTCTGTTCATAAAGTTCAACGTAAGTTTTAAGTAAAGAAACAGCTGTTTAAATGTATTTTTTTTACATATCTGTGGCCCCTTTAAAAGGTCACTTCAGATTTCAGAAAGTTCACTTCCGGTTTATAATTTGGGCTAGAACTTTGCTTCTAATTATCACTGAACCAAAAATAAAGCAGTTTTGGAATACTAAATGTTTGAACTTTAATGTAAAATAATAAAAATAATTCTAAATTTTTCGCAAAAACAGCGATTTGAGGGTAGGCCCATACCTTAATGGCGCTTGTTAGGATTCGATCCGAGCACCCTCAGCACAGAAAGCCGACGCGCTACCACTAGTCTACCTCGAGCCCTGAATTTTGTATTAGTAAGACATAAAATGGTTATCTTTTCAAACAGAATTTTTTCTTAATTTCACGAATTTGGAATCATTTTTTTTTCTAATTTTACAATGTAGGTTTTAAGTCTCAAAAATAAGAGAATACGCGTTCATAAAAGTTGTGAATGCGAACTTCTTTCTTTTTTAGTCCATTAGTTTACTTCAAATTTTCTCCTATTTTATGATGCTAAAAGTTTGTACTCGTAAACTGATTAACTGCTAGGAGAAAAGTATCTCAAATTACTATGCATAGACAATAAAAGTGTTACATTCAACTTTTATTGTCCAAAATTCAAAAAGTCTTGGAAACAAAAATCCATTAAATATTCTCCTTCAGTATTTAACATTTTACATATCGTTATGTCAAAGTTATTTAACTTTTGAATGTGAGGATTGGTCCAAGCTAAAAAAAAGTATCATTTTGTATGGTTATTTAAAGACAGGGTTCAGGGTTTATAAATTGGCCCATAATGAAGAAATAGTGGACTACATTCGTACCTCGAGGTTATTTTTTTTAAGGAAAAAAGTATTTGATTGGGATATGAATGAGACCTTCAGTCAATGGAGAGTTGCTTCAGTTTATAATAGAAAACTCGAAAACAAATGCTGTCAATGGAGCTAAATTAGAGTGTTATAAAGGGAGTGGTATTCGAATCCTCGTCGCGTAACCTCGAGGACAGTATCCAGCCAAATAAGTTATCCTGACGATGTAAGAAAGTTATTTTTGATGACTTCCCTAACTTTCTTACAGTGCTTACATAAAGCCTTACAATCAATCTGCATGTTAAACACGCTCTATTGAGTTTTGCTGAATATAAATTGTCTTATTTGCATAAGATTATTCCCCACCCATCCCCGGATTTTAAATAATGTTCACTAAGAAACGTTTTAATTGTTTCGAAATATTGAGAAATAAAAAGAAACGAGAAAAATATCCCTATCGAAATGGATTTATTGTCACGGTCACTTTTTTAAAAATCTGATATAACCCATGACTGAATAGAAAATATTAAAAAATTCCTTAATAGATTTAAAACACGAATATAAAGCCTGTGATTTCACAGTAAAATGCAGGATAGGTCAATCAATAATCGAATTTGCATATCCTTCATATTCCCCAGTTGTGTAAAATATCGAAAATTCCATTGGGGAAACAGTCTATGAAGGCAACATGAATTTTTAATTTGCATGTTTTATTAACTTCTTGTAAAAGAGCAAAGTTGTAAATGAAAGGCCCAGCTGAATGCCAGGCACTCTCAGTTTTCAAAATTCACTGTAAATAATAACTCCCTGGAAGTACAATATTTGTTGTTTCAGTTTGAGTATAAATGGACCAGAAAAAAAATACACCAGAATTTGACAACCTGTAATGGCAACATTCTCGTTCACCATCCAAACCAAAAAGTCCAAATACAATGTCGCAAATGAAAACAGTCATAAAATCTGTCATCTATCGGCGAAGAGGTTCCCTCCTCGTCTCGCTCATGCCCCAAGGAATGAAAACTGAACTGGCATCAGCTCTGACATCTAAACGATTGCGGCGGGTCATTGAGAATCCAGCGCAAGGTCTATTTTCTAGCGGTGTGATTTTTCTCCACGACATCCAGCCCAAAGCAAACAAAACAACTTGTGGAGGCTTTCAGCTCAGAGGCTTTGAAGCATAGAGTCGACTGTTCTCGTCTGGCCTTTAGTGATTTTTCTCTACTAAAATATCTGAAGGACTTTTAAAGCGCTGCAGATTTTGGGGATGAAGTTATAAGAGCAGCAGTCTCTATCTTTCAAAATGCATTGGCAGCAAATGGTTTCGGCGAGGACATGGAAACATTTATCACAAAAATTCCTAAATGTCTAAATTGTCTACTTTGGAAAATTATATATCAATGTATACAAATAGATATATTAATATGATATAAAAAAGGTTACTCGGAACACTCTTGGCTATTCTTTAAAGCGAGTACTTCTGTTCCTAAAACCCACATAACGATTTTTGTTATGTATAGATATTGCACTGGTAATTACCATTCTCCTAAATGTCCCATATTACCAATGTACTTACACACACACACACACACACACACACACACATATATATATATATATATATATATATATATATCAGTAACATTTAAGATTAAATTATTAGTGTTTACTGTTTAAATATTTATATCTAGAAACATAATAAAAAAAAGTAAAAGGCGATAAAATCTTAAATAAAAACTGAAAGAATTAAGCCTGAGAGAATATTGAATTATGTGTTTAGGTTACATTTAGATATTCAAAACGGTGGCTTAAGTCTAATTCAGAGTGAAATCATATCATGGCGAATTCAAACAATCGGGAAATGAATCACATGGCATTTTTCCGTATCAGTTTCATATTCATGTTTCACTGCAAAGAAAAAAACCCCAGAAAGCTGAATTACAAACTTATATTGACGAATAAATCATCTTAGCATCAACTTAAACGATAATGTCGCCATCTCTAATTCTTTTGTGCAGCAAATTGATTGCCAGTGATCGGTGAAAGATTACATAAATATCTTTCTCCAACGTAATGCACGTTTACTACTGATTTTTTCTGACATTTGAGTGTCTGTATAAAAAAAAAGTATTTGAGGTACTTGTTAACTATTGTTTGGGCCATTTTTTTTATCAGATAATGTCACTAAATATCTATATCCTTAATTTTCTGTTCGTGACATGAGAAATCAAGACGAGTCCAAATACATCTGAGAAACGTAAAGGGATTTAGAGCTTCAGTACTCTAACATTGAAAAAATTACGCGGAATGCAACTTAGTAAGCGAGGTCCCTTATGAACAGATATACGTCTAAAGCGTATAAACTATAATATTGTTTGAAACATTCAAAAATTATACACACCTGTGTTTAACGAAATTTCAGAAGAAGTAAACAGTAAAGTATGCTTTACCTTACATTTAAGATTCTAAACAGGATTTACTATTTTGTTATTTGACATTCAACCCATACTAACTTTTCTCAACTACAAAAGAAACCGTAGATATAAAGCTGGCAGCAAATTAGAAATCATACCATAGCACACTGACATCGATAAAATGTGTTTCAGTATGAAAGAGATTCTTTTAACGGCTGGTGTACACGGAGAAAACTCGGATACCAACTCGAAAGCATACCAACACTTCGGACAAGATCTTACAATGTTGTAACCAAGTTACAAGAGCTTTAGAGAGAGATTCAAAGTTAGTAGCGGGACTCCAAGAATACGAGTTAAGTTGATACGTTAAGACGTTCATTTCAGTTTAATATACTAAAACTCAGTAAATTTCAGTTTTTTTTAATATTCCGTAACGTAATAGATCTCCTGTTAACTTCTGAGACGTAATAACGTGAGGTAGAGACGAACAGTTATCACCTAACTAGAAAATACCATTTGCAAACCTTTCTGTAGAAATTAGGCAGTGTGACCAATAAAATGTCATTAAAGGTGGTACGATAGTAGAAAAGGAGAAAATCTTTAGCTAAATGTCATAAATGGGTGGGCCAGATTGGCAAAGAACGTTTATGGTGGGTGGGGACCCATTTATGAGTAATCGAAAGAAAGATGTTTGTATTATTAGAAGTGCGATAATTACATTATCATTAATCATGAGTAGGGCTGGCGCAATTTAATGGTAGTCCTTACCTTGCCTATTGTGTTTACTCACTAAGTTTTAGATTGGATAGCAGGTACAATTTTATACTGTAGTACTTTTGACAAAGAAATAAATGAATAGGAAACTTACAATATATCAGTAATTAATAATGTTTCAGAGAAAGGATTATATGAAAAAGAAAGAAACGTGGGAGAAAAAAGTAAAGGAAACTAATGCTACAAGATCTCTTTTTCCACCGTAACTAAATTACTGCCTAAATAAAGAATTTTATGGCATCACAAGGAACCTTTTGACTAGATAGAAAAAGAATCTGAGAAGAGGATCTACCGGAAGCCAATGATTCTCAGTTTCACCTTTGTGTCTGAACATCAAATTCTCGCCTTCTGATTCCAAGACTTGTTTTTGATTTATGGCAAAAGAAAAAGATCTATATCAAAGAATGTTACTACGATGATTTCTATTAGAAGAATTTAGAGCCACTTTGCATTTTCTCTTTATGGATTAGAGAATATCACGCAAAACGAGAAGAGCCTAGAAATTACAACTATTTCCTGTAAAATAAAATTGATTATATAAGCATTTTTAACCAGGAAATGTCGACGGGTTTAATTTATTTTTATTACATGTAAAACACAAGGTAATACAATGTGTCATAAAAAACCAATTTTTATAAGTACATAAAATATCAGTTTTATATAACCAGTTCAAGAAGCTATTGAAACAGTATTCTCAAAATTATTTACTCAAAAAACATAACAAAATTCTTTAAATTTTTAAAAAGCCTTAATAATTATGAAAGACAATAATTGAAACTGCCATAAACTTTCTGAAATTTAAAAAGAAAAATGTTATTTTTCAAGATAAAAAGCTCGCATCTTATTTATCCCTTTTTTGGAGCCGGCAGTTAAAAACGAATATAAAATTTTGCTTTGTTAAAATAAGCTCTTATTTAAAGCATATTCGCTTTTAAGATTTATAAAAATAAAACAAAAAGAAGAGATTAAAGCTCTGTTCTAAAAACTATGAAAAATTCTTTTGAAAACTTAGTAACCCATGTACAGATTAACTTTTTACCTTTATTTGTAATTTTTTTGGCTGTATATGGATTTGTTATTTTTAGCTTTTTTCGGTTTCCTCTGTAATAGTTTATTAGATTAGATATATTTTATTGGTACCCTTTGCATCATGAAATTAAGGTTAGAGTAAATTTCTTCTCTGGATAATCTATGCTTCACATTTACGAAATATTGTAAAATACCTTTTACAAAAATCTTCGATTTTCGAAAGATTGACTAAATATTGCGTGAATGTGCATATTTATGAAATGAGATACTAGGAATTAAAGCTCTCAAATTATATTCTATCGTGACTGATGTAAAAAAAGAATATAAAGAGTTTAGAATTAGTCTTATTAAAAATAAAGCGTACTACATATTAGAAAGCATTTAGTTTTGAAGTGTGTCTTCTGTATTTACAAATAGATATTTAAATGTGGAGACATTTTTTTTAAATCTTAATTTTCACTTTGTCATAAAAAATAATTTTTTTAGCGAGGACATCAAAAATTTCATGCCCTGTCAAAAGTTAACTACGGAAAATTTTTAAATTTTAAAAACTGTGCACTTAAAAACTACGTCTACCTATATAAAACACGGAATTAAAACATATGCATCCTCTAATCTGTGATTTAAAATAAATATTGAAAAAATCTCTCGGCTTAAACATTGGGATTCATTTTCTGTGACGTCAAGAAATGCACTTTGCAGTCGTCGCCTAAAAATTTTTATTTGAAATCTCTTCATATCACCCAATAGCAATAACGCAGCTAGGATTTTAATCTGAGGAAAGGCAGTTGAACATATTTAGGTCTACCCCCCCCCCCCAAATAACGTGTATTTTATAACCTTTAAGTAACATATAAAAACAGTTTGGTACTAAGAGTTTCAACGCCCAAGTCACTTCTTCACTAACCAATGACATAAAGAATACACAGTTTTCACATTATGAAACTTTTTCATGTGGAAGAAAACGGAAGTATGAGATTTACTAATGAATTAAATCAAAGCATTTTCCCTTGTAAGAACATATCTAACAGTCTATTACTCAGTAAAGGAAGAAATCTTATAAATTTTATAATTTAACTAGCTGAATACCCGTGCTTCGCTACGGAGTACATTCAAATTAAATACAACGTTGAATGTATGCAATCAATGGCAAAAAAAAAATTACATTTATAATAAATACAACGGTCAAGGTATACAATTAATTTGTATGTTTAATATCCATAAAACATACAAATTTGAATTAAATTCTTTAAAAACTTCCGTCTCAATTAGTCTACTGGTTAAATTTTATCTTTTACCGTATTTCAATATTTTATTGTCAATTTATTTCATTGTTATGCACGTGACACCAAATTAATTTAAAGTATCACAAAAAGGAAAGAAAGCACGTGATCAGCATTTAATAAACTAAATCCTAAAATTAATCTTTAAAAATTCACCAAAAATCAGAAAATGGAGATAAAGTTTCTAAAAAGATTTTACTTTAAAGGAATTTTTATAATCTTTCTCGTGATATAAATTTTATAACCCTAAAATTATTATTTTAAATGCAAACTTTAAAAAATTTTACAAAAACAGCTTAAAAATTTAATTTAAAAAATCTAAGAAGAATTTTTAAAAAATCTTTCTTTGTGCACCCCTACTATGTAAGAAGAATCGCCATGCAAAATTTCAGTCCTTTAGGTCCAGCGGTTTGGTCTGTGCATTATATGTCAGTCAGTCAGTTACGGAACTGTCTTATATATATAGATTATGATGTATGCCAAGCAACAAATTCCAGTAAAATAATCTACAGTTAGGAATTTACTACAGTAAAATTCTTGTAAATTAGATAAATGCTTTAAAGAACGTGAACACACTTGAAAATAGCAAAATATGCACGATGATCTACGTAGTTCTATTAATCCTTTTGTTATTTATAATCACTTCAAATTTTGCTGACATCTGTGCTAGACATTAGTTTCATAAAGTATGATATCTGCCACACCTATAACATAGAACCCATTTATTATCTAGTTCAGGCCACATTTATCTATACATATGGACACTTCATTGATAAAGTTGATTCAAAATATATCCCCAAATATCTCTCCTTAGGAAACACGAAACTCGCTCAGACAATGGGAGAAAAAACCAATGGTCTGGATTATTCAAGTTTGATGGGACAAGATCCAAACAAGTAAAGGTGTAATAAGACTATCAACGAATTACTTTTGACTATAACATATATATTTTATTGAAGATGGATTTTTTAATATGAATATTTTACTACTTAAGGGGGTCCAGGACACAAAATTCTTCAAATTTTCAAAAAAAAAATTATTGCATCAAAAATTTCTGTGTTCTTCTGCGCTTAAAATGACGTTTAAATCCTGTTTCTATTTTAATTAGAACAGGACATTTTTTTTGCAACATTTTAATAGTGGCCAATTGTTGTTCCGGTCCAGGGCACATTTTAAATTTTTTTTTATTTATTGGGTTAAAATTTTGAATTATTTTGTGATGGTTAAGCATATAATTTGTAAACAAAATCACATCATAAAACTTCTCAAAAAGTTTTTAAAAAATTTCAAAATTAAAAATTTTTAATAAAAGTGGGGTAATTTAAAATCGTTATAACTCGAAATATTATTTGTCAAATTTCAAAATTTTTTGATTTAATTAAACAAATATATATAAGTTTCAATTTTGATTCACCATTTTTTTAAATATTAATTTTTTTTAATTAAAAATATTTAGATGAAAAATTACAAATATGTTTTTCTGCATGATGGGTTTTTTCCCCATTTCTCGTCTTTAAATTGTTATAAGTCAAGAACCATTAAAGATAAACAGTTCAAACTTGGAACATGTCTTTTTCATCTATTTTAACTTAATTTAGATTCAGCAAATTTTAAAAAAATGTTTACTTTTGAAAATATGATTTTTTTAAAATAAGTTATATAATTTTTTAAAAAAATTTTTAATCTAAATATTTTTAATTTTTTAAAAATTAATGTTTTAAAAAATGCTGCATCAAAATTAAACTTATATATTTCTGTTTAATTAAAGAAAAAAATTTTGAAATTTGACAAATAATATTTCGAGTTATAACGATTTTAAATTACCCCACTTTTTTTAAAGATTATAAATTAAAAAAAAATTTAAAAACGTTTTGAGAAGTTTATGATGTGATTTTGTTTACAAATTATATGGTTAACCATCACAAAAAAATTCAAAATTTTAACTTAATAAATAAAAAAAAATTTAAATGTGTCCCGGACTCCCTTAAATGTTTGTTTAAACTTATCTTAAATGTTTACTTAAGGGCACAAGGGATTTTCAACCTCGTATTTTTAAATTTTCAATATTTTACTCTATATACAAAATGAGAATTATTAATATTGTTTTTTACAACATTGAAGACACTTAGAATTCACAAATAAGTATTTTGTGGAAGTAAAAGATCAGTTTTTCAAAACATTCTTCAAAATTGCTAGAATTTTCCAAATTGCTCTATGTGCTCTTATTTTCTTCCGATTTCTTTCAAATTTCTGACGATTGTTAGTTACAGTGTTTGTCACAAAACTGTGCACCATTCTTTGAAATCACAAATATTTTTCAAACTTATAGACCATGAAATAAAGTAGAAACAAGCAAAAACAAAAAAAAGAAAAAAATTTGACTTTTGAGTTACACAAATAAAAAATTCAGTGCAAAATGATGTTTATATATATATGGTAAACCTATATTAAACTGAAGGTTTTTAAACGATATGGAATGCTCATGAGGCATTTGAAAAATGCAAACATTTTTGAAAAAAACTTGAAAAATTGGCCCTTATTCTGCCAAAAAATCCTTATTACGAATTTTAAGGGCCTTCATTTTAGTAAAAAATAATACTAATTACTCCCATTCTGTGTATAGAGTTTAAAATTGAAAATTAAAAGCTTCAAGGTCCCTTGTCCCTTAAATTTAGATAGTTAGTAATGCCTAGGTCCTTAATCCCTTGGTTTAAGTTTTGAGAAATAATACTAATTCACAGCTGTAATTCCTCTTCTAAGATTTTTTTTTTTTTGTGCGGAGGTACTTTATCGTGAGACATTCACCATTTGTTATTCATCACGATTTTACTGGCTACTTTATTATGGAAGTACCATATAGGTGAGCCAGCATTGCTCCCTATAAGGGAAACTATACGGATACAACCATGCCTTATTCGGGATTTGAACCCAAGCCCACTGCGTGGCAGCTCAGATGGCTTACCACTACACCATGTGGGAGAGAGTTTTTCGAGAATATAATTTATATATTATAATACAACAGTGCATTGTAAAATCGTATCTTGAAAGATTGAGGAACCATATCCTATGGTGCTACATAAGTGACAATATTTAACTGGTACAAAGCAACGAGAATTTTAATTAGTAGAAAAATGTCACACGTAAGAACATGCATAATTCAATTAATTTAAGATAGATAACCACTGTTGTTTATGACCATCAGCTACTAATGTGCGGAAAAACTTATAGCTGGAAAAAGAGTTAAAAGAGTCTCTAAATAATAGCAACTTTAAGGTTTACGAAGTTTTTTGTGAAGTAGTTAGATACAGTACTTATCTCGATTCCCAGTTAAATCTTTTTATTGCTCAATGAGAGGTTCAGCACTACCTTAAAAGAAAATTCAGTTTTTTTTCAACCGGATATTTCACCATCTAGAATTACTTCAAAGTTTTCAGTTACGCATAACAAAATAATTTGAATTGTATGTCCGATTAACAATTAACAATCTTACGCATATAACATTAACACACACACACACACACATATAGGGTAACTCTAGGAGAGATGGCCATAGTTTTTAAAGATTGAAATAAAAATTCTCAGAATGCAACAACAAGAAATATTTATGCATATTTAAAATTCTTATACATATACTCATCATATTTTGGGCAAAAAATTTTTAAACACTGAGAACAAAAGTGGGAAACATAGTTTGAAATTAAAATGGCAGATGGCCATATCTTCTTCAAGCTGAGGAGAGATGGCCATCCAATACAAGAAAGAAAAAGTGAAGTTAAAATAGCAAAAAACAACACATTTCATATAGTTAATCATGAAAAACATACAGCAATTTGTAACGATGGAATTATATCATAGAAAATGAGTGAATAAAATTCGAATAAACAACATTTGAAGTATAATTTCAACCCTTCACTTTTTGTAAAATTTTACATCTTTGGCAAAGATCTTGATAGTTTGTACACGTTTCATAGATCCACTACAGGCACCTTATGCATTTTATCCAGTCATGGATAAAATGCATAAGGTGCAGTTTTGGTTGTGGTATTGTATTCTTCTCCACAACCAACACAGTTATCCTCATCAAATTCTATTCCCTCGGAATCTGTAGAATCTGATAATTTCAAAAATATTTCCTCTTCTTTGCTACTGGAAGTGTCGTGTTTTTGTTTTTTCCCGCATTTATTTTAGACTTTTTACAGGATTTAAGCTTATTTATCAACTTTATCTGTTTCTGGGATGAAAGTTTCGGACGTTTGTCAATATTTTCTGGTGGTGTCAAAAGCATAGCTACCTGTTTGGGGCGTTTTCTAACTGTTTTTGTCATGGTTACATTAGGAACTGGTGCAATATCATAAAGTACTTTTGTTGGTGATGAAGCAGTTCCATCCTTTTCGGCTAAATCTAAGCTAGGTCGATTGTTCATCTGCAATCCGGACTCATCCATGTTAAAAATGTTCGAGGGTTTATCAAACTACTAATTTTCTTCAAGAGTGTCATGGAGTAGTTTCAAGTAGGCATCTATCTCTTCACGATTCATAGCTTCACTTCTGCCTTCAGCTTTTCTGATTGATATATCAGAATGACGACTTAGGAATAGACTTAGCCAAATATACCCAGCCTTTTACCTTGTATCATTAAAACGGTGCTTTATATCCAGTTTTGTTGCAGATTCAAAAGTGCGAATTCTCGAGTAAATGGGAATCCTTGTTTCTGCATTTGTTTAATGTGCTTTACTAATCTTTCTTCGTTTTCTTTTCCAAACATCGGACCAGGACCAATGCTGCCTTTATTGGAATTATTGGTCCTCAATCGGCGATCCAATAAATCTTGCGTGGAATGTGAAATGCTGCAGATGCTCCTTTTACAGAATATGATCCCGTTTACACAGTCTCCATTGCCTTAGACAAATCATTTTGTCTCCAGGTCCCTCGGTTTGAATGAGACTTTCTTATGTATTTATTCGGCAACTTGAAAAACTGGGAATAAACATGGTTCGGCATATTATATTATTATTATTTTTGAAATATTTATATTGCTTAAAATTGAAACAATTATATCCATTAATATGATTATATTTAGTTAAAATCCTCACTCCGTATAATTTTGAAATATTGATTAAAGGTGGTCATCTCTCCTCGATTTTATTTGGCCATCTATCCTGAAATTGAAGGACAAATGGCCACCCAATTTAAAACGTCACTCCGATATTGTACTTCTTTGTTTTAGGCTTAGAAGCAAAGATTGGATTATACAGAGGCTGTTCACACATTTTTTAGACGATGTATATTGTATTCACAAAACTAAATTACATAAAATTCTTGTATTTTAAATGTTTTATTTGACATCCCTTATTCTGAACTATCTTTCGACACCGCAATTTCTAGGATAATAATGCCTTTTGAAGTGTCAGAACAGGTATTCTATCCCATTCCTCCTGAACAGCTTTCCAGAGTCCTGTAAGGGTTTTGGGACGACGTTTGGATAATGCAGATTTTAAAAGTCCGAAAGCACAAAAATCCATAGGTGATACACCGAGAGATTTAGTAGGGATATAAGTGAAGGGTATGGCCTTGATAACAGTTTTTTGTTCCATTTCTTTTAGGAAATTTACAGTGGATTTTGATGTGTGACTGCTAGCTTTGTCCTGATGGAGTCTCACAGATTGATGGCACTGTGGGTAAAGCGATGGTGTTTCATTCAGAAAAATTGGCGATAAAGTATGTTCCTGATAGTATTTGGAGTTAATCTTGACATTTTTTTCCACTCTCTTTATTTTTAACTTGCCATTATAAGAAAAACCAGCAACAATCATGAATCCCTTAGAAAAACTTTTTTTCGATTCTTTGAACCATGTACTTAAATTTTTTTCTCCCCTTTTATGATAATAAATGGCTCTTTTTTTGTTGCAATCATTTAAATACACCCATTATTCATCTATTGTGACAACTGTTTTCCATTTTTCTTTGGATAAGTGTTTCTCATATAGAATTCTGCAGCGTGTCCTGCATTCAGCAATATGATTTGGAAGAAGACGATGCACATTGCGTTTTTTCGCTTTCTTAAGATTTAAATCAACGTTTATCATTTTGTTTACAGTGGACACCGAGCATTTTAATGATTTTGCAACTGTCCTTTGACTAGGGGGATTTTCTTTTAACATTAAACAACGTACCTTTGCAATAGTCGAAGATGTCCGTTTTTTCCTTGGATACTTGTTTGGAATTTTTGTCCCACTTGAGGCTCCAATTTGACGTTTTTTTCCTTTCTTGTTGACGATATTACCTATCGACGCTTTAGATATCACAAAACCATGACTCTCACATCGTTTTTGGATAACGGAGTATGCATATTTCTCTTCGGAAAGAGCATAAATGTAGCCTTCGAACTACTGCTTTGTTAAAAACGCCATTTTGAATAAAAACAAAACTTTCAAGCCGTAGACAATAATTTTAACTTTTAAAAACATAGTACAATTGCAGTTATTTCTTTTGCAGCAAACGAATTTTTATTACTGCTTACCAAAATCGTCTAAAAAATGTGCGAACAGCCTCTGTATACGTGCCTTAAAAGTCCGTAAAGTAAAAAAAAGTAACAGGCGTATTGCAAAACATTCAGATACCTAACTCAACAAAAATATTCAACCACTAAATTAAATAAATATTAAAATTTCACTTACTTTTTATAAAAGAAAAACACAGCTGTACCTCGCTAATGAAGGAACTCATTGAACATTTCCTACGAAAAAAGTTTAAACTGCTATCTATGATCAAGTTTTGGAAATATTTAGACTGGCCATCTCTCCTCTATGGCCATCTATCCTAGAGTTACCCTATATATATATATATATATATATATATCATACATGAGGTCTTGTAATTAGCCCAATTTAAATACGAAACTAGTACATTACATTAGAAAAATTAACATTATCAGTAAAATTTTTGTCTTTGAATGAGTATTATTTCATTATTTCTGTGTATCCCGTTCGAATTATTTATTAAAGAGTTACATCAAAACAACCTCCTCCGGAGAGAACACCACAAAACTCCCACTACCACTACGCTACCTCGAGCCCACTGAAAATTATATTTGGGTATTAGGAACTAAAGAGTTTATATATTAACCAAAGAATTTGTTTTTGCCAAAAGAGTACATTTCTTTTACAGTGGTGACCAGAATAGGTTGACTGAATAATCGAGAAAAGCCTATAATCCCTATACCGTTTTAACGATCAATATCACTATACCCTTTTTCGAAAACTTTTTTTTCAGTAGCACTTGAAATTACATTCATTGACCAATGATAACACACACAACACATAAACATGGAGAAATCAGAACAGCATGAAACAGATCAAAATGCAACAAAAAACTAAGTAATATCAAAAAGTCAATACTAGTCAAACAGCCCGGAGATCTTGAAGTTTCTCTCTGGCTTGCCAATGTTTCCGTCAACCTAATCTATCATATATGTTTATAATGATAATGATATTTATAATGTTCGAATATCTATCATATATGTTCCGAAAAATTTATGCCCTGAATTTCATGAGGGGATAAATCCACTAAGCAAGAGCCATAAAGTAATGTAGGTTGGGGTCATGGCAGAATTCGATTAGTTAGGATTAAGTTCATTAATTCTAGTTGGAGGTCGCCACATACAGCGGTTACCTAAGAGTTTAGTGGATCAACTTCACACAGCAATAATGTAATTATCCTGAGTAGAGTATTATGTTGTTTTATGAATGACAATGTGACTCTGAATAGCACTCCGTTAGTTTTGAACAGAATAAACTGACAATTATTATCCTTCGTAGTGTTCTGAACTTAATACTCTGGAAAAATGTGTTGAACATGCTGCAAAAAGCTGACCTTAAATTACTCTTCTCTCTATTTCTCTCTTTACAATCCAAACTTTTAAGGCATTTTACGAAATATATTGCCTCATGGTTTTAGATAAAAACGAATTTAAGCATTTTATTGGTTCAATGATTTGTCAAAAACAAGATGAAATTTCTATTGCTGTGGACAGGGCCGTGTTTACCACTTGGCAAAACATGCATAGGGCCATTGCAAAAAGGGGCCCCAAAGCGTTAAATTATATTAAAAAAGTTTCATTGATAACAATGGAAGCAACGCATAATTAGAAGAAGGTAAAGCTCTTAGAGTGAACCTACTTTTTACCTTTTGTAATGGAATAATTACAGATTTATGTAGGTAAGGGGATGTTTATAGACATATAAACAATATATTAAAATTTTTATTGATATTAAAATGTGTATGATTATAGCAAAGAAGCATTAATACATTGTAAAACTTATATTGAGGGAATTTATATCAAAGATGTAAATGTTGAGGAATTGAAAGTGGAAATGGAATAGTTTGAAATATTAAGTACTGCTGAGAATAGAGTCACTGCTTCTGAAAAATTGAATTTTATAATAGAAAACAAAATTCTACCCTCGTTTACTAAACACTGGAATAATTTTAAGATTGTTTTTAACACAACTAATGAGAAATGGCGTAAGATAGCGTCTATTTTCCATATTGAAACCGGTAAAAAATGATTGACGCAGTACTCTTTCGGAATAAGAGTTTAACACACTGGCAGTACTGTACATAGAAAATGATATCCTGAAACTCTTTGTCATGAGGATGTTATTAATAAGTTTACAGATGTTCAAATAATAAAACAAAAATTTTACATTTCTTTCAAAATGATAATACCGATTTTTTATTTTAATTTTAAATTATTTTGCATTCTCAAACTAATACAAAATAACAGAACTTCAAAAATTGTGATTTTTTTAAAACAAATATCATCTTCAGAATTCTTTATATGAGAAGGGTCTCGACTTTCATTTCCATGCTTAGACTGCTTAGACGCAACCCTGGCTGTAGACATGTGGCATGTGAAATAAAAATTGATAAATTATATTACCGGTATTTGTAAATTTTTCAGTCGAACGAAGTAATTGTTTAGCTTTTGAGGTATACAAGCAAATGTCAACAGGATAAGAGCCTTCCGCTATGAAAAGAAATTCTCGTTTGCTATTGAAATTTTTAAACTCTCCTTGAGTTGAAGTCTAGCGTTTAAGAATAAACCCTATAATATGACATACACTGATGCACACAGGTATAGAAATGTATGGATTAAGGTTAAATTAATTTTAAACTTAACTATAAGAGCATAAGGAACA
The DNA here is from genome assembly GCA_907164885.2 of Dolomedes plantarius. Taxonomy (NCBI): domain Eukaryota; kingdom Metazoa; phylum Arthropoda; class Arachnida; order Araneae; family Dolomedidae; genus Dolomedes; species Dolomedes plantarius. Next base: position 20,954,011 of record OU015501.1, on the reverse strand, counting down.
ATTCAGAGTTGATATAAATAGAAAGTGCAGCTCTACAATATACGATATTATGACCCGAAAACAGATAAAAGAAACAAATTTATTAACGAAGCTTTAACGTTTTCTGAAGCTGATCGATTTTCCCCCTTCTAAACCACTTAATGCGCTTTAAGTACCCCTAATTACTTGCCGGATAAACTTGGATTGTGTTCCTTCCGAGTTAAATGAGTTGCTGTAACCTAAAACCCTTACACACTTGCGCCCCGCTCACAATTACAATACCTGTCTTTTGATTCCCGCTCTTTCTCTTATTATGATCAGTTAGTTGATTAATACCAAGAAAGCTATAACGAAGTTAGGAGCATTCTTTTAATCGTTCAGGTACAGGCATTTTTGGAACGGGATTTCGTTTGTTGTAAATTTCGTAATGGTGAAAAAAAATTCAGTTTAAAATTTGAATATCCTTATTCATGGGATTATATGTTTGATTTCGCCAAAAACGCATACTTCGTTTTTAATGGTGACCAAAACAAGTAAATTATGCAATCGAGTAGCCAAATAAACCCCTTTACTTCCAGTTGCAGAGGTTGAAAACTTTTAAGCATTGACTTTGAGGCAATTTATAAATGACGTACAAATTTCTGTATGTGGGATAATGACTTGCAGATATCTCTATGATTTTAACTGGGTTCCCCAAATTCACTTGGTCATATGACACTTTATACCCAAGATTTTTAGGGGAACGTCACCCTTCAAAAATACCTTTATATTTTGACTATTGTATTTTTATGGATAATGAGAGCCTGAATTGCACTTAAATTGTCTGAACTGATGAACTGAGTTACGACTGAATGTAAGTAGTGAAAACCTCGTTTTAACGTCAGAAAATTTGCTATTCAAGAGTAGAGGCTGTAACAGTAGTGAAATGAAAATTCTCGAAGATTAGTATAGGCTTTTGGATACATTTGATCACAGAGACCTGTTCTTATAGGCGAAATTAAAAAATTGGGTCTTAGAAAAATTTCTAATTTTCCTACCACTGTTTGTTGAATTTCTCTCTATTCTTAGCATTTCTGTATAGTTAAATAATTATCTAAACAGAAGTTCAGGATGTCGACGTTACTGAAACGAAATATACTAACGATAGCAATCTCACGAACAACATTTATCCTCGACTTTTCCCAAATATTTCCTCATAAACAATGTTTTGCATCCTTTCTTCGTGAAAGATACTTAGTGTCGATTAAGCGAATGGTTTATAAAACTGGTATAAAATTTCAGGATTTTATTATTGAGTGTTACGAAATCAGTGAAATATTCAAATGAACATTTAAAAAGTCAATGCTCCAAGTCTTAATTTTATAAAAAGAAAAAACATTATTTGCTGAATTTCTGTCTATTCTTAGCATTTCTGTATAGTTAAATAATTATCTCAACAGAAGTTCAGGATGGCGAAGTTACTGAAACGAACTATACTAACGATAACAATCTAACAAACAACATTTATTCTCGACTTTTACCGAATATTCCATTATAAACAATGTCTTGCATCCTTTCTTCGTAAAAGATACTTAGTGTTGATTAAGCGAAGGGTTTTTAAAACTGCTATAAAATTTCAGGATTTGATTATTGAGTATTACGAAATAAGTGAAATATTTAATTTTAGAAGCTAATGCTCCAAGTCTTAAATATTTTTGAAGTAAAAAGCCAGTCGAATTAAACATTTTTTTCCGCTTTAAAGGGCTACTTTTTCATTTAAATGTATAAAATTTAGACTTTTGAAATTTGTAATTTAACAAATAATCTACAGTATATACTTTTAGCTTGAAATTTCTCTCGGCTATTTCATTTACATGTGTGAAGCTTATTTGAAAGAAAGTTTTCTACTGAAAAAAAAAAACCAAATGATGAAAGGAAAAAAGCGCTATCTTGAAAATATATTCATCCTTAGTATTCGAGCGAAATTAGTATTCATGAAAAGTGACTAAAATATGCTGCATGCATTTAAATGAACAGAAGAAAAGATAATTTTAAAGTATTTAATTTTCTAAAGCGTACTTTTTTTTGGTAGTTTTTACTTGTAATATTTACATACAGTTAAATAGTTTTAAAATACATGTAAGTTAAATTTGACATGCTTAAAAATGCATCTTATATTAATTGTTTTAATTCTCTTTAAAAATAATATAATTGATTGTAGAAATGTTTTTATAATGATAATTGAAAACCAATTACCTTAAAATGGAATTTTAAAATTTTGAAGCATTTACGTCTTAAAATTTTAACTAAAAATCAATTTATAGTATACTATTATAGTAAATTTTTTCACAGTCATCTTGACTTTTTCTACTAGAAAACTTCAAATGAAATACTTCAACAAAAAATATTATTAATAAATATTCTAATACCTATTGATATAGTCTGATAACCCAACTCCCAAAGCATTAATTTTTGTCTCTTTTATATTAATTGTTTTAATTCTCTTTAAAAATAATATAATTGATTGTAGAAATGCTTTTATAATGATAATTGAAAACAAATTACCTTAAAAGGGAATTTTAAAATTTTGATGCATTTATATCTTAAAATTTTAACTAAAAACTAATTTATAGTATACTATTATAGTAAATTTTTTCACAGTCATCTTGAATTTTTCTACAAGCAAACTTCAAATGAAATACTTCCAACAAAAAACATTATTAATAAACATTCTAATACCTATTGATAAAATCTGATAACCCAACTCCCAAAGCATTAATTTTTGTCTTATTTATATTAAATTCATAGGAAGGGAAATATTTATTACAAAGAGATCTATGGCAGTAATAAATATAAAACAAGATTCAAGTTTTGCAGTGGTTGGACGGCATTTTCTATCGAGGAATAATAGAACGATGAATAACAAAACTATGTTTCACTGGTGTTATTAGGCTCAAATTTTTGATTATGCTAGGGTGAGACAGAATATTCAGAATAGGAACAGACCTCACTTAAACCCTGTGCGTTGGATTCTCCAAGGGGTCTCATTTACCTTTTCTAAGAGCTTATCACGACTCAAACACATTCCGGCTTCGTCATCTGAAAATTTTCCCCTAGAGAACGTTTCTCTATTTCTGAATTCAACAATAAATTCTCAAGAAATACTCCCCTTCATCCCCAAAGCTGACGGCCGATACACTTCGATTATGTATTTGACATTATATGGTATAAAGAATGAAATATCACCTCACGATTTATAAATGTTGCCTGTAAGTGTAAAATGAGTACCTACAAATTTTATGGTAAAAAAATCACACAATCGGGGTTGAGTATTCCTTTTCAAAAAACTTCATATCCGGTTCTCCCTCTATTTTCAAAAATGCTTTTCAATTCATGTAGTTCTCAGCAGTAGTTCCTTAGGAAATTCTCGCTAGTAAGCAAAAAACATTAACAGATACTATTTTCCAGACTGGAGTTTTAAGATAGTAATTTTGAGTTTAAAACCATGCTTAGCATAGATTTTTTTTCGTGTTTTAAAAGAACAAATTTCGAAATAAATATCTAAAATTGTTACATATACTATTAAAGATCGCATAGGATAACGAATGCCTTTTAAAGTTTTAAAATATAAGAAGAATAAATATTAGGGAAAAATTACCTTATGTAAAATTCTTTTGGTAATTTTTTTATAAAAAGCCTTTTTTTTAATTATTCGGAAAAATACGCTCTAATTTCAAAACTTATATTCCACTCATTAAAAATTAATCTCTCTAAATTTATTTAATAGCACTATCTGAAATTTTAAATTAAAAAAGAAGAGATGCACTTCCAAATAATTTAATTATTGTATATTTTATTGAAAAGTACTAATTTTTCTTCTTCTTTTAACTAATTTTAATAATAGTCCCCACTTCAATAGGTGTCAGCATAAATATCCATAGTCAGCAAACACTGTATACGATTAGACGTTGATAATTACGCTTTTATGAATAACGGAATAATGAAAATGCTTATTCAATGTTACTGTTTCTTAAGTATGAAAAACAATTTCATTTCTCCCCTCGATAACAAATAGGCTTGAAAAAATATTTAACGAGAAAGGTGATACAAGTTTTCTAAGCTCCCCATCTAAATTATTACGCTATTGACTTCGATATTCTTGCTAAGTGCAAAGATTTATGTTGTTAAGAAGTGAATGTCTACACCTCGTTATTCACTAGCGATTCTGAACGTTTGCACTAAATTTTTTCCTTGTTTTCCATTAGAAACCTCTTTAATGTGTAGATCATTTTTTGGTATTTTTATGGTGAAATTTTTTAATGAAAATTGACTTTCCAATAATCTTGAGTTATCCTTGAGAGGTAATAAATCTTGATCTCTACCGCGTGTAGATGGAAAATCCTTTTATTGTAAAAGAGAATGGATGTGTTACACATTCTATTTAATCTATATATATATAACAGTTCCGTAACTGACTGACTGACTGACATAATTACGCACAGACCAAACCGTTGGTCCTAAAGGGCTGAAATTTTGCATGGCGATTCTTCTTATAGTGTAGGGGTGCACTAAGAGAGATTTTTGAAAAATTCTTCTTGGATTTTTAAGATAAAATTTTTAAGCTGTTTTAGTAACTTTTTTTAAGTTTGCATTCCAAATAATAATTTGAGAGTTATAAAATTAATATCACAAGAAAGATCAGAAAAAACCATTTACCTCCATTTTCTGATTTTTGGTGAATTTTTAAAGATTAATTTTTAGAATTTAATTTATTAAATTCTGATCACGTGATTTCTTTTCCTGGTACTTTAAATTAATTTATCGTCACGTGCATGATAACGAAATAGACAAAAAAAAATTTTTTTCCTTTCTAATGCGGCAGACAATTGGAAATTATTGAATAAAATATTAAAATACAGTAAAAAATAAGTTCCTCAAACTGTACTACATTAACTGTACTATATTCTTTAGTATGTTCTATTAGATTTAATTTGAATATTCTCTTCTACATTATTTTGTCTATAAAAATATCCCTTATGATTATTTTATAAATATATATATATATATATATATATTACATCAATTGCATACATTAATCATTGTATTTATTATAAATATATATATATATATATATATATATATATATATATATTGGCATTAATTGCATACATTGACAGTTGTATTTAATTTGAATATACTCCGTAGCGAAGTGCGGGTTTTCAGCTAGTATCCCATATAAAACATCATAACAAAATTCTTACTTCAAAGAAACCAATTCAGATACTTTTTTCACAGATTCAAATTTCTAGTGCTACCGAATTTCTTCAAGATTTCAGTAGTTCCTGAAAGATTACGAATGTAATAAAAGACTCCGCATGCTTGGTTTTCTAGGGGTGCAAACAAATATTCTGACAGTGTCATTTGGGATTACATCAATAGAAGTATGTATCAGTTGAAAAGGATGATTGCATAATTACATATAATGAACAATGGTCCAGCAGGGAAACTTCTTTCAGTGAACCTCATTTCTTGTTGATGACAGGATAGCATTCGTTAATTCGTTTCTATGGGGTTTGAAATAAAAGTCAAAGGGACTGTTAAACCTATCAGCGTAGATGAATAAAGGATGGAACTCTGTATCACGTATAATACAATTAGTTTTCATTTTGCAGAAAAGTAAGTTTCAAAGTATTTACTTATTTATAACTGACTACTTGTGACTATGGAAGTCATTTGAGAAAAAAGTATTTTTGATCAATCAATAGATCTCCACAGGTTTAGATCGTCTTTTCGGAAATCCGATATCGAAAAAAGTTTCTAAACATTGAAATAACTACTAATAGGCATTCCTTACTAATACATGTCTATACTTTCACCAGTAATTAATTAATTTCATTTCATGATTGTATTAAATTCTTTACTATTATTTAGTCTATAGTTCAGACTGTCTGTAATGTAAGACGCTATATCTTTTCGTACGCTTTCTTTTAGAAATAATTGGTAGAAACCGATTAAGGAAAAATAATTACTCCGTATATCTAGCAACCTAGGAAAGGGAATTTTAAGAGTTTTAAAACACTTTGGTAATACCTTTTAAAATGCCTAGAAAATTTATTTTCAATGCATATAAGATGGTACTAGAGAAAGTTTTTACTTTCATACTTCATAATATAAACAAAATAAAATCAATGTTTCGAAATGCAATATTTGAAACCTCGATCGATCGTTCCCCGATTAATCGTTTTCCCGTATGTGTCGTTTATGTCATCCAGTCCCGATGATCATATTCCTTTGTTATGTTTCAGCATCTATAGTTTTACTGCATTTAACGTTTAGTGCAATAGGTCCCTTTAAAAACGTTGGATCGAGATTCTACTGTATTTACAATGCGGAGATGTTTATCGTGTTACATATCAGATACATAACAGCGTATTACCTACGACAATACAAACCATAGAATTGAGATTAACCATGAATTTGGAAATTAAAATTTTAATATTACCATGAATAGAATTTTAATTTAGGGAAGTTCAAATGAAATGTAGAATAACAAACATTCCCCAACACGACATGGCTTTTATACGGCATCTGTATTACAAGTCTATATCTTTACAGAAGATCACAGTAATCGCCGGAAATATTTACTAGTTCGAAACTAGTTACTTAAAGCAAAATAAAAACGTGTCGCTAAGAAGATGCGTTCCTGTTTTCAAACAACAGCTGTGAAGAAACTTATTTCAAAGACACTGCCGTATAATTCAATTTGAAGATATTAAAATATCTAGCATTTTACACGAATAGTGACTTCTAACTTGATACTATACGATTAACAGTTATGCTTCGCTCCCAAAACAGGAAAATAATTGTATTTGGTAACTTAATTTTAAGCGTGGTTTATTCTAAAATAACGCACAAATCACCTAAGAAGAACTATTAATTATAGAGCGGAATCTTTGATACATTGCCTTACTAAACCCTGCACGGCTTATCAGCGGTGACAGAGTGAGAATTTCGTTCTGATACTTGGTGTTGTGTTTTTATAGGAAACAGTAATTTGCACGCTTGACTTCCTTATCACACTCATGTGCTGATATGAGAAGATGGCAAAGTTCCTAATATCCTTAAAATGTTTCGCCTGATGACACGCGAAGATGAAAATGCAGTTTAAAGATGGAACGAAATGACGCAAAATTGTGATTACATATTTAAGACTGAATCGAAGAAAATTATACCCCAAAAACGAAAATGCCTCTTTAAAATTGTTTTGATTTCTATAACAAGTTTAGTGACAAGATTTTATATTATATGCATGTAACATGTTATTATAGTCAGATAATTGATGTCATTGGGAAAAACAAAGATTTTGATGCAAAAAATAAAATAAAACAGTCAAAATTTAATATACTAAATGTTTTGGAATGTGCTAATTTTTATTTCATACAACAATAGTAACATTTACATTTGTTTCATAGAACGAAAATGTTTTTTAACCTTTTGTTGACAGAAATCTCTGCTGTTAAGCACTAATTCAAAATAGGACGTGCTATTTCAAATTTTTTTCTTTTTAAATACTGAATCTTATTTTTTTAATTTGTTTGCGTCTTTTATAAAGTAATTTTATCTAACTTTAAAAAATTATCCACATTATTAACATTTAGAAACAGAAAAACCTTCATAAGTTTACAAAAAACTAGATTCTAAGAATAATTTGAATTACTAATATATTTATTTAAACTTTCAGTTTGTTTAGAAGCTATTGTAAATTAAGGATTTATCCATTCCTATGACATCTTCCTCCATTAACGAATTAAAAAAATCACCTATTAAGCTATTCGAGATTATTTTTGTCTTGAATGTATTTTTAATGTAACAAATATAAAAAGCAAAATAAAGTTTTTTTTAAGAATTTTTTGCATTTTCTCCATTTGTTTATTTATACAGCTCAACAACAGCTCAAGTTACTATAGAATATTTTGTAATTAACGTTAGAATCCGAGTTATATGTTTTTCCTTTTATATCCTTGTATTTTTGGATGAAGTGTAATTGAAAATTTCTACCTCTATAGCTATAATATCCTCCGTAGTTTCGTTAATCTTGTATAACATCTAAAATGAGTAATACCAAAAATTTCTGGGTAAAATAAACAGATAATTTTAAATAAGAAACATTATGCTTCAAATATGATGAATATAATCCAAAACAATTAAAAATACCTAAAACTGAGTTACATCAAACACAGAAAGAAATGAACAAAATGATTTGTTTATACATCCATGAAAGTTTTTTATTAATATTTTTTATACTTCATGACCAAAAGATGGTACGTATGTTAAATAAAAAAACATGTCATCACTCTTACACTTAAAGATTAAAATTTTCATAAAGTTGTTCTCAGTCAGTACAGAAACACGATATCGGACAAAAACAGCATACACGCTTAATCACGAAGGAACGACTTATCAGAGACCAAAAAACTCACATTAATGGACTTTAGGTAAGAGTAAATATTTGCATGAAGTTTAACTGCTCACCTTTATATTAAATACTTTAGAAATATCTTATTTTTTAAACAGTTTTACCAAATCTTTCCAGTTCGGATGATTTAGTTTTTGCCTTAAATGGGGATTTCTGTCAGCAGCAAACCAGAGTGTATGATGGTTATTACTAAATGTGGCAAATCTGTTATGATGTGGATCGCACATCCATGACTGGTAAGAAGCAGTTTTAACATATCCTAAGGGGGATGAAAATGCTAAAATGTACAAAGACATCATTGAAAATAAACTTATTCTACAAGTTATGTTTCAAAATCGTATCATCTAAAGGAAACGAAACACTGTTCTTTGTTGCATTTCTAGTTCCCTGACATATTATTTCGATTCTCAAGGGCTTGAAATGTTTCGAAGGTGTGGGAACATTCTAGATACGAATTTTTTTTAAGGAATATATAACTTTAAAAAGTAAAACCCAGGAATAGGCTATAACAGGTCTGAAAGAACACAACGAATGGATGAATAATATATATATATATATATATATATATATATATATATATATATATATATATATATATATATATATATATATATATATATATATGTATATATATATGTATATATATATATATATATATACATATGTATGTATATATATATATATATATATATATATATATATATATATATATATATATATATATATATATATATATATATATATATATATATATATATATATATATATATATATATTGTATATTACTACAAGGTATAGATAGTAATCTACCCTAGCTTTAATAAAATAAGGGTCTAATCTTCATAAAAGGCAAAAAAATGGGCAAACTAAGCTTTGAAAAATATGATTCAAGCGCAGCCCTATTTAAAGCCACTTATCCGAAGATCGAGTCTTTGGTTGGTTTTTGAAAATTGTGTGAAATTAAATTTGTCTTGTACTACTTCTTTTTATTAAAAGATTAGTTTTACTTAAATATCCTTTAGGAATCAATAAAAATCTACACAAAGATTATAATTAAGGATAAAATTTTTTATTGAAACCAAACTTTGTTCCATCCCTCAGATAGAAGAAAACAGATTATATTGAGCTTTCTGATCCTCACGCATAACTGCCATCAAAAACACTATCCAACAAAACTTCGTCAATATTTCGTTCTGTTTGACTTACTGAGGTATTACCTTTGTGAAAGTGAATTGGAAAGGTGCACGGAGATTCGAGTGCACGCCCTTAAGTCGCATTTCAGAGTAAAAGTTTAAAAAGATGAAACAGAGGGCGTAGCAGTGAAAGGTAATAAATTATTTCTAACCATAAAATGTAATATTTCCTTAGTATATAGTATTACAAGAAGTAAATGATTTAAAATATACAAAAGGTTAATCTGTTTTTCCGTATTTTATATTTTATTCACTTCCCTAATTCCAAGGAAATGTTCAAGGATTTACCTTTGAAACAAAAAAAGAGTTATTTATTTGTGCAGAGACATGGATACCTGGGCACACATCATTGTTAATAAAGCAAGAATAACATTAGCGCATTCAGTCATATTCTATACGATATAGCTTGTGGACATTTAATGCATAGAATATATTGGTCTATATAGTGAATATTCCGTTTTTGCTGATACTGTATCGTTAGGTATTGTAGATTTTTTAAAATTTGAATTCAACTTCTCTTATGACGCTGTATGATGACCGACTCGTAGCTCAAATGATCCGCTAATATTCGCAGGTCGATAAACAAGCATTTGCATCTGACGACAAATGATTTAAAACCCTTTGAGGGGCGCCGTTTTCACAGTGCAAACGCATAAATCTAGTCTTGTTTTTCACTTGCATTGAATGTAATCCAGTTAAATGAGCAGAAAAATGGTTAGTACTGCTATCTGTTATCAGTTTAAGAAGTAAAAACATTTTGCAACCTTTAATTGGAAAAAATTTCAAGATTCTTTAGGTTAAAAAAATCGGGGAAAATACTGTAGAGGTTGTTGGCCCTGAAAGGGTTAAGGCCAACGAATACAGAAATTAATTTAGATGTCCAATGCAGAGTAGAAACTATGGGAGAGGTTCTGATGTAAAATTACTTGACAACAGACGGTGTATCTAACCAGCCCCTAAAAAAATTACTAATTTCGGACTTTAACTATTCCGGAACAATTGCTTTTACAATAGTTTGACTAAGAACTTATCATTTTAAGGTTATGAAAATCCCCCTGGCGGCACAAGATCCTTTATCAACCGTGGAAAATGTACAGAAACAAAGCTTTCTCAAGAACATATCTTTGACTGTCCAGCCATCGTGGCTGCTCTTTTCAAACTTGTTTTGTCACCACAAGAACTGCTCTACAGACCACAAGCACCTGATCTGACAGCTACTGCTATCCGGGCTTTTGGTTCAATTTAAGACTTTTTCTTTTGCACAATTCGTAGACACGACCACAACAACAGACGTTGTGATATCCGGTTGCGATCGATGCATAATTTTCGTTACTAGTTTTTCGTAAATCGAAGAGGAGTAAATCTTATGACATTTAAGGTATCCGAATATGTTCGGAGCCCTTTTTTTCAAAAACTGTACTTTTTTTCAAAAATTTCTGTATTATGTTGCGAAGGGATATAACGCCAAAATGCGAATATGATAAAAAAAATAGGACTTAACTATGGAACTTTTTACAAAATTGATGATTTTGGGTCGAAATTTAGAAATTTTTTACAAAAACGGCTCTAGATCTAAAAAAAGTTAATTATGCATATGGCATTAATTTCTTTTTATCATATGTACGTAAGTACCACCTCAGTGTAACGACCTAAAAGCTAATCGATATCTTTAAATCTAAAAGCAATACAGGTCATTGTGTGCAAATACATGCAAAATTTTAGCAATTTTTCATGAGATTTTTTATAAATGAAGCTATAAATCAACAAATAATATCCCTAGAACCAAATCTGTAGTCTATTACATTCATAGTATTATGAAAAACATCCATGAAAAATTTCATGAAAAATTTCATAGACATATCATGTTTAGATTTTGAGTTATCACAAGAGTCGTTTGCATTTTTGATGTAAAATAAGTTCTTCAGAAAACATGATTAAAGTTTTCAACTTGTATTGAAATTCATAGCAGCTGCGAATGAATTAAATCGAATGTTTTAAATTGAATTCATTTGAATCTAATTTTTAAATCTAATTTCATTTCTAATGATCGTACTGAAAACCCAAAAGCAGATTCAGAAACATAAATTTACAATCTTTTTTTTAAAAAAAAGAATAAAAACAATTTCGGAATTTTGGTCAAAATCGATGTTTTAAAGGTAGTCGGATACCTTAAATTACTGTTAAATTTTCATTCTAGAGAAACCATGACTGTCTTTAAGTCGCTTACGTTAAAAATTTAGATTCCTTAACAACTATAATAATTAGAATGCTTAACCTCACTTTTTTTAAGTTTATTAAAAAAAAACTACGTTGACAGCAGGCATCAAATCCACCATCATCGGCATCCATTTAGGCAACTTTCTAAACCACTGTGCCATATCGTTGAATAATCTCAAGAAATCATTTAAATTTCTGCAGTTCCAGGTCATGACTTAGTACAAACAGAGATAATGCTCCGCAAATATAGTGCATTCTTTACTATATGGTATTTTGTCAGTTATGGATTTATTTAAGATGTCTTAATGAAACGGAAGTAAAAAAAAATTTATTTTTAATCAGTCCTTATAAAATAAGTCAGTTGCCTGTAAGGAAACAGCTAAAATTTTCATTAATTAGAATCATAAGCGAATATTGGGCAAACTGACCCTTTCAGATATTTCTCCGAAAATTTTGCTTGTCATTAAAGGCATTTGAATAAAATACAAAAAAAAAATCAGCACACAATTCAAGATTATTTGTAACTCTGACAGAAATATGAATTTGTATGACGTTTATTACAAAAAAAGGAGCTGAAGTAACATACAAACTGTTATAGAGCTTTTTAAATCAGCCAAAATATTTTTTTAAAAACTCTGAATCGCAGAAGATATTTTATATTGCCCTTCCAATTTGAAGATTACATAAAAAAACACTTCAAAAATTGTCTCCAAATAGAAAAGCAGCAGATAGTGTTTAGTTCATCGTAACACTAAGAAATTGGAAAATCGATAATTTACATAACATTGCACGAATACAACATTTTAAATCACAAATGAACATTTTTCATATAATTACTGGAAAACTTAAAAGAACTGACTTTTTGAAAGGTATAGGATCAAATGCGCCTGATTTATAAGAATGTTCCCTTTGTCATTATCGATTTTTAATATACTGCAAGATAGCTTGATTTAAGCTATATGCCAACTTCTAGGAAGAAGAAAATCAATGCGAACGCCCGCATCTCAAAATGGCATGTCTACCCAAGCAAAGCAAAGATATATACCAAAAAGGGGCTTTCATATCTGACCCATCGATTTCAAGATGACAGATAGGATTTAACAGAATATTTTTCCACATAAAATCTTGTTCCGTGGAAAGTAGAAAAACGATCAATGATTCCACATGTAAAAGCATCTACAATCCATATTTATATAACCTATGTATTATTAGGGAAAGAAAAATTCTATAATCTCTGCATTTTGCAAACTACTTTATAGATATCTTATTTAACATCGTTATTCATGACGAAATGCATAAGCATCTGCATAGCGGTTAAGCAGAAATTCTTACACTTGCAATTTGACCCGAAAGTAAGTAAAAATTAGAAAATCTCTAATTCTCCGGAAATAATGTTTTGTTCCCAGTCATTCGCAGGATGAGTGAACGGATCGGAATTCATTCTAAATAGCTACGTTTTCCAGACTTCGAATGTTATATTTTACTAGTGCATAAAGCGACGACTAGTATATAAGGAAAAGGAAAAAATATCTATAAAACATTACAGAGATTCAAAACTCCCACAAATAATTTAAAGGGGAAAATTCAATAGACAGAAAACTTGGTTATCCTAAATTTACCATCATTGTCAATATAAATTTACAACTCAAGAAGAACAATTATTAAGTATTTTATGTGTGGGGGGATTAGAACTTACATCTTAGATGGACCTTATCTAAAAGAAATTAGAGTACTGGACATTTTTAGGCCATTGATTTTAACATCTTTGAATCATGATAGATATCAGAGATCAAGAAATTTATACAATATTCATATTTACTATTGTGATAGAAAATTACATTAAAGCTATGAACAAAAGATTTCCAAAAACAGCACGCTCCAGCAGAATATCAATTTTATTAATTTGCACATAATTAGTCCTACACTGTCAAACCTTGTGTAACCGCCGTATGCCTTTCGACAACAAATGCCGGATCGGACCGGTGGACACCCGGGGTTTTCCATAATTAAAGTCCCACTTTCAAAAGGCTGCAAAAAAAGAACCACTGGTCAGAATGACTTCAAATTTGAACTGAATATACTGGAAGAAGGGGGAAACGATTTGGCAGAATAAAAAAAAGTTCCAAAATGTTACAGTGCCATCTATTGATACATTTTGGAACTTTTTTTATTATGCCAAATCGTTTTCCCCTTCTTCCAGTATATTCAGTTCAATTCTGAAGTCATTCTGACCAGTGGTTCTTTTTTTGCAGCCTTTTGAAAGTGGGACTTTAATTATGGACACCCTGTATATATATATATATATATATATATATATATATATATATATATATATATATATATATATATATATATATATATATGTATATATATATATATGTCAAGGTTAAAAAGTGACATTATATGGAGTAAAAGAGTAATGAATAAAGCTTTAAAAGATGACGGAAGATGAAACGAACAGGGGAGAAAGAATAGACCGTAAAAGAGGTTAAGACAGGATATTGATGAAAACAGGAAATGGGTAATCGAAGGAAAACCAAGTTCAAAAGAAGCAGGCAGTTGAAACCCATTACGGGATGGACCACACATCGCGAAGATGTGACACATATTACAGATGTGAGTGAATGATGATGGAGAGGCACGGTTTAACAAACATCGAAGGAAGATGTGCGAATGAATGTAACAAATGAACAAAAGGGGCAAGGAATGTTACGATGACTTAGCCGAGATAATAAGAAAGCGGAGGCACATGACGCCGCAAGGGATCAAATATAGTCACGAGAAGAGAAGTTATATTGAGATGATGAGGCACGCCTTCAGCAGGGCGGGATAGAAGATTCCAGAAGAAATAATTGTCCAATCGAAAGAAAATAGGAGGAGTTTAGTTACGAAAGGAAAAGACATAAAAAGAAGCAAGATTAGGTAAGGAGAATTTTTTTGGCTAGAAAAGATGAACTGAGAACCCAGATACAGCTAAGTACGAGATCTACGAGACCTGATGATAGCCCAGCTCAGAGGAATGATAGATTGACCGCGCCGATCATGGAAGGAGGCGAGTTCCCGACAACTGACCGCACGACATAGAATGAGAACCATCTCCCAAGGGACCTAGTGAATGCTGACCCAGATAGCAGCAGCCCGCCGACCACCCAGCCTGAACTCAGCCGATTTATGAACGACTTGATTCAAGACGCGTGCCGATATTTACAAGAGAGCTTTGATGAAGTTCAGTCAACGCCACCTCCATTAAATTTAATAGTAATAACAAGTGAAAAACGTCAGTGAAGGTACGCGTGGCAGTTCATTATTGATCCCACAATTCAGTGTTTGGCTGATTACCTCTCATCCATCGTTAATTAAATAATACCAGAGTTAAGTGACTTGTGCTAAGTCGAATTATAAAACTATGTATTTAGTATAATACATCATTGATAAAAGCAATGATGATGAATAAGTTACCCATGTCTAATTGAGGAAAATAAAATTCAATGTATATTTAAAAGTATAATGACTAAGTAAGGTATTTAATATAGCAAATGTGATGTGTATTGTTATGAATTAGTTATGTGTTTTGCTTTAATAAATATATCCATTATAAGTTCAATCAGATGATTTATATTATTTTAAAACACAACGCAATCAAAAATATGAGATTAATTGGTCAAGCAAACAGGTAGTATTTGAATGATTTCTATATTGGCAACGCACCCAAAATTAACTACCTTGACCATAACCGTTTTACGAACACGAGTAAACCATTATAATTATTGCGGTATTTTCCCCTACAATTAATACCAGAATAATATATATATATATATATATATATATATATATATATATATATATATATATATATATATATATATATATATATATATATATATATATATATATATATATATATATATATATATATATATATATATATATATATATATATATATATATATTATATATGTATATATATATATATATATATATATATATTATATATATATATATATATATATATATATATATATATATATATATATATATATATATATATATATATATATATATATATATATACACTGCTGCCACCCAAATTGCAACACCAAGAAAGACAAGAGATATCACAACAAAATTTATTTTGTAGATAACATGTTGACCAAGTATCAAATGATTAAATTTATAGACTTCTGTGAAGTATGGTTCCTGCCAAAATCAGTAGCCAGAGTAGCCGCCAATGTTGGAGATCACCGCTGCCACACGCCTCGGCATTGATTCAAAGAGACTTTGGATGAGTTCTTGGGGTACAGCAGACCAAGCAGCTTCCACACGTTGCCAAAGTTGATCTGCTGTGGCAGCTGGGGATGGAATCTGGGTCAATCGTAGAGCAACCATGGACCACATGTTTTCTATCGGCGAAAGATCCGGAGAGCGAGGCGGCCAGGGAAGCAATTCAATCTGGCGATTGACGAAGAACCGTTGGACAATGCGTGTCACGTGTGGTCGCGCATTATCCTGTTGAAATATGGCTGTGGGCAAGCCCTGAAGGTAAGGAAGGACAACTGGCTCCAACACCTCGGAGATGTAGCGATGGCTGTTTAAAGTACCGGCAATGCATACTAGAGGTGTGCGAGAGTGATATCCAATACCGCCCCATACCATAATACCCGGTGCAGGACCAGTGTGGCGGTGCATAACGCAACTGTTCAGCATCCTCTCTTCACGGTGTCTCCAGACTCGAATGCGACCATCGTGGTGTTGCAGACAGAAGCGTGACTCGTCAGTAAAGACAATTTCATTCCATTCTGCCGTCCACATCCTTCTGTCATCGCACCATTGGCGGCGGAGACGTCTGTGGTTCTGCGTCAAGGGTAGACAAAGCAATGGACGTCTTGCGGACAGACCACTCCGCAGTAAACGGCGTCGAATGGTACGCGCAGACACTGGATGATGCGTTACAGACTGCATGTGCTGTGCTATGGTTCGTGATGTGACTGAGCGATCCGTCACTGCCATGCGCACAATTTGCCTGTCATCACGTGAAGTGGTGCACTGAGGTGGATGCGATCGAACACGCCGGTCCGTCGTACCCTCCTGCATCCAACGATCACATATCTGCATTACAGTTGTTTAGTTTCGTCCAACACGACTACCGATTTCCCTGAAAGATAATCCACAATCTCAGTAGGCCACTATCCTTCCTTTGTCGAACTCGGATACTTGATCAAAAGATGATCGCTGTTTTCGACGAGGCATAATTGATCTTTTTTTTTGAAAAAACCACCAGAAAAACACAATTGCCGAACTTGAAATCGTCTAAATCTCCAAGCCTTAAATAGCGCTTTGAAGTGGTGCCACAGGCGCGCGTGATGTGCGTCTGCGCTGAAATTCTAATCATTTGCATATCTCACCTCCGCTAATGCATATTGTAAATTTCATGTTATTTGCATGTTTCCTTCAGGGTGTTGCATTTACAGTGGCCAGCAGTGTATATATATATATATATATATATATATATATATATATATATATATATATATATATATATATATATATATATATTGTTTGTGTGATTAGAATAAGTATATATCAATTACATGAACGGGCAAGCTATTCTCATTACTTCTACATACGACAAAAAAATAAATATTTAGGAAAGGTATTAAAATTTTGCACAAAACTCTAAAATACATTTTTGAAGTTCACTGTAACTTTCGTTCTGATAACAATTGGTATTTAGACAGCTCTAACACTGCTGCCTTAGGATATATTCATTTGAGGTACTTGAATTCATCATTGTTATAGATCTATCATGCTGGACAATAAATCGATGCATGAAAACTCCTATGTGTAATGTACTCGTCTAATTTACTTGGAAGACCTATCAGATTTCGTTCATAGTATTGCAAATAATTTCTTGACTATCATTTATACAAATAATAGATAATGACATTTGAATGTAACTCTTAGGACTCATCTACTTTAATCTGGATGTACAATTAATATCAAATAAATAAATGCGCAAATAATATAATTTTCTAAGGTATAATATATAAGAGTATTCAAACTTATTTCTATGGATGATATTGTTGAACGATTTTTAATATGAATAAATATTAAACTTTTATAGTTCTAATCCTCATTATGCTTAAAAATATTATTAAGCCTAAAGAAAAAAGCATTATGGTTCTACAGAAGCTTCTCTAAGTTCATGTTCTAAAGCGTTAAACTAATTTTGTGTCGTTGTTTATGATCTCCATGTCTAGCTTCTGCTAGACGAGATCCATGAGATGACTCATCGAACTACACTGGTGTAAGAAATTAAGAGAATTTGCAGACTTGGTCGATTATCTCTAGAACTACTGTACCGATTTTAATGAAATTTGATATGTACATACATTGATACAATACAATACGGTACAGCAGTTCTAGAGATAATCGACCAAGTCTGCAAATTCTCTTAATTTCTTACACCAGTGTAGTACATAGTAGAATCGGTATACATTTATTATAAATAAATGACCTTTTATTTTTCTCTTATTTAGCATAAAACTAACAAAAATAGCTTAAACATAAAATGCTATTCCTGTCATATCTTTATAGCTACTTTACATTGCTTTTCAAGCACAACGAGTTCTTATAGAATTTCCTGTGTTCTAATATTTACTGCATATCTCATTAGAAATTTCTCAACTTCATGCACATCCTAATGGTATTTGTTTCCCTCATATTTATCCTGATGCCTAAGAGTTAGCAGTATGTGGTAATTTCGATTCTATTTTGATTTGATTGGGACTCTCTTACTCAAGTATTAAAGTAGCAGTAAAATTAATTTTGATTACTTAACGATGCTTATCGTAACAGTTTGCCAACATCAGATGGCAATAGAACAAAAATAGGGTTTTTACATATTTTTGTCAAATTTGAAATTCTGCATTATTCAGATACGTTTCTTTGAGATACTTCCAATATTGTCTCATCAGTTGATTGAAAAATTATTTAAATTTTGGGGAGATATATCGTAATTGACTTAATTAAAAAAAAGGTAAAAAATACCCACAGATTTTTTAATATTACTTAGATATGAGAGTGGCATTTACCATGAAATTAACATAAAAGTTTATCATAAACTAGGATTGGTTAAAAAAACAGCTCTCATTCAATTTATATCTTGTGTATGATGTATGTTTTAAACAAGCTCAGTAAACTCGGGAAAGTGATTAATGAATTTAGGGCACTTCGTAGATTTCAGTACTTATAAACACTAAACTAAAGGCATCTCATGGAAATTCAGATATAAAAAAGAAAAATCAGTATCTAATGTAAAGTTTCTGTAAAAATACTTTAATTTTTATTTCAATATTGAATTACCAGATAGAACTTGCCATAGGAAATTTAGGGAAACGAAGAGATTATAATTCAATACACATTTCACAACGTTCGTTTTTGTAACAAACATTTGTTTGTTAGTCTTATGATTGAAATTAGTATTCTGATATTTGTTTCATTTAATCTGCTCAGTTGAGAACACTAAAACTTTATAGTTATGATTTTTTTCCTTTTCGTTTACGTTTTATATCAACAGTGTGAATGAATCTATATTTTCTTCTCTAGAAAAACATCATAGTTCTTGACTTCTTCTCAGAAGCTGAGAAAGAAAACAAAAGTATCATAATTTATAAGCATTAGAGATTACACAGGAATTCAATTCTGGGACAGTCTAAAAAAGAAGCAAATAATAATGATCTCCTTTAGTTTACTATTTGAGTATTGACTATACAACATTGCGAGTTCTCAGGAATAAATCCCTACAGTCACCACCACTGTAAAAATTGTTAGAGATTAACTCTACAACAGGTGACATCTAGCCTATACTTATTTCTACCATAGTTAAAATCAGTTATTTTGATTGGTTTGATAGTTTTAGAGGAAAATATTTTACGATTTAAATTCATGCATTACAAATACCTTTTATATATTTCACCTGTATCATTTAACTACTGTGAAATTATATTGCATTTTTCTTGGAGACAGTTATAACCCATTCTGTGTCAACGTTTCTCAGAGAAAAATTTTGTTTATTTAACAGCATATATAGTTCATGTTTTTAATATTACATCTATAAAAGGGAAGGGAAATTTAATATATTACCATGTCAGATATATGACATTTTTACTGCCCTTATAAAAACCATCAACGGTCACTGAAGATATTTAAACTTTAAATATTTTTATTAACAAATCTATCATTCCATAAAAGGCGAGATTGTTATTTAAGATTTGAAATGACATTTAAAACATCTATTAAAGAAATCATTAAGTTAGTGAATAATGTGAACTTTTAAAACTTGTACAGAATATTAATAGCGTTCAATGATAGGAATTCGCAAAATATATGAGAATACAGAAGTACGAATTTTCCCTTCTCATATTAAATGCACATTCAAATGTATACATTGATAATGTTTCATGCATGTACAAAAAAATATATTTAATTTTCTCTAAATCTAATAACATTGATTTTTTTTCCTTGTATGCACCTGATGTCCTCTAATTAACAAGATGAACGCTCAAATAATTGAAGCGATTGCTGATTGCTGTTTTTTGGACAATTCTACGAATACAAAATATTATGTGGTCTATAAACTAAATTTAACCCTTTGTTAATCTCCTACATCATATGTGATGCCTGAAATGGATTTAGCGTTCGCTCGTACTCTAATATCTATACAGTCACTAAAAATTGCGATGTAGGAAATATCCTTTTAAAGTGTAACAATTCAACGTTCTATCGGGCAAAACACGTTGGTGTGAATGTGTTTTAAACAATTTTACATTACTTATAACGCTTCAAGACATGGTATAGTTGATTATATGAATAATAAAAGTGTAAATTTAAAGAGTAGGAATTTTTATTCAAAGTAAGTTGGTCTTCATTTATTATTTGTTAGAAGTGTTTATGAATAGCTATTTTTTAAGAGTTTTAAATACAAGGATGGCCCAAATGAAAGTAAGACATTTGTTTTAGGGACAATGGTTAAATACTTATTTACCATAAAATTTTTATTAACTGAGCTTTAACTTTGCGCCAGTAGATAAAGTTGTATGTTACGAAACAAAGCTTCTACCTTCGGATATTGTCAATATGCTGTTTGAACGTGTTTAAGGCGTTTACTTACGGTCGTGACATGGATTCATCCAAAAAGGCCCAGTGAGCGGTTATTAAATTTTTGACTGCAGGTGTTAGTGAAGCCGAAATTTATCGTTGTATGAGGGATGTGTATAGGCATCAGTGTCTGGCATAGTGTACAGTGTTAAGATGGTTTAGGAAATTTCGTAAAGAATGTGTGAGTACGGGACATACCGAGATCTGCTCAGTCACACTTGATCTTCACCATGGAATTGATTGCTGTCGTGGACAAGATTTGCTGCGGCTCTTCCGCTCGGACAGTGATTCTCAAACACTGTGCCGCGGCTCTTTAGTGAACCGCGAGATTCTTGAAGTGTGCCGCCAATGCGAATACCCATACATAAGCGACGTCAGACAAGTAGTTCAATCAATTCTACCTTTCTAGCGGAGACTGACTGAACCAGTGCACAAGACTATTACAGTACTAGACTGGTAACTGGTAACGCTGGACTATTACTGTTCTGAGACTTTTAACACTAGAACGTCCGTTGGTATTATTTCGACACCGGAGCATTTTTACCGCGTTCTAGCTCCAACAATTTTTTAGATTTTTAATGTTTTCAATTTTAATCATTTCACTTGAATTTTAATCATTTCACTTGAAGACCGTACAGCCGAAAATTTAGTCTTTTAGCTTAATTTAGAGAACTTCTATAGCCAAATTTACCTAGAACGTCCGCTGGTGTCGATTTGACACCAAGCAGAATTCCTCATTTTACAGCGCTTCTTTTACGGTTTATGCGACTTTGAATCCCACGTTCGCTAATAGTACTTGTCATTATTCACCCCTTTACCTCCACCCCTCTGAAAGGAGTAAATGGTTCAGTCCAAAGTTCGAAGTGGTCAAGTGTTCACTTTGTCTCTGCAGCTGCATTCTTTGTAAGTTTCCAAAGGAATTTCTGTGTTGTTTTTTGATTTTATGAGAGGAGAAAAAAGTTATGTCTCGTAGAAAAGGACTAACCCCTGAAGAAATTTTAAATCTTTTGAGAGGACTGTCTGAAAATGAATCTGACGGAGGTGAGCTCTCGTGTTCTGATTTAGATTCGGATGAAAATTAAATCATATTACATACAAATGAATCGAATAAAAGTGATAAAGAAGATGTCTATAGCACCCAGACTATTTTAGATTTATATGTCTCTCGAGATGGCACCGAATGGAAACCTTACAACGGGGATTCTGCTTCGGGTAGATTTTCTAATAGAAATATTTTACGTGAATGTAGAGGTACTGCTAATTACGCAAAGCGAAACGTCAACAAGTCCGTCATGAGTTCATGGCTTCTTTTCATCGATAAACATATGCTAGAACATATTAGAAAATGCACGGAGACTGAAGCAAAGAGAGTTTTGCAAGATGATAATTGGTCTTTGTCCATTGACGAACTGTGTGATTTCGCCAATGGACAATATTGTATACACGTGGAGTAAGCGGTGCTAAAAATATAGAATTACAATTCTTGTGGAATGACTCTTGGGGCTTAGAGTTTTTAAACACACAATGGGAAGAAATAGGTTTCTCAAAATATCCAGATTTAAGATTTGATATAAAATCAACACGTTCACAAAGACTTTAAGAAAACAAATTTGCTATGATTTCGGAAGTTTGGGATCGATTCGTAGACAAATGTATTCCATTTTACAAGCCTGGAGATAATATCACAATAGATGAACAACTGTTTCCCAGTAAAACGCGATGCCCATTCACCCAGTTTATAGCAACAAAACCAGATAAGTATGGTCAAAAATTCTAGGTTGCTGCTGATGTGGAAACAAAATTATGTTTTGAATGCTTTTGCTTATTTGGGGAAAAATTAATCCCGACCTGAGGGGCAAATATTAGTCGAATACGTTGTGCTAAAACTAATGGAACCATATAAAAATAAAGGACATAATGTAATGGTTGACAATTTTTTCACGTCTTTCGAACGAGCAAAAGAATTGATAAAAAATAAAACAAGTCTTTTGGGGACTGTAAATCGAGTTCGAAGAGAAATTCCAGATAATTTGAAAAAACAAAGATATTCTTTATTCCACGAGTGTTTACAAACACGAAAAAACTGGTGCCACACTGACTGTATACCGAGTTTTAAAAAAAATATTATATTGAGCACACTTCATTCAAGCGTCGCCATAGCAAATAATGAAAAGAAGTCATCTGAAACAGTAACTTTCTACAATGATACTAAATACGGTTTTGATGTACTTGATCAAATAGCACGGAAATATTCGGTGAAAGCCGGATGAAGACGATGGCCAGTTCGTACCTTTTATAACATCTTAGATTTTGCAGCTATAAACGCCTTTATTATTTACAAAGGCGTGTAGGTAACCGTATAAAAGTATTCTCAAGGAAAAATTTCATACAGAAATTAGCAAATGAATTGCGTTCAAATTATGTCAGTGATAAAATATGTCACAATCAAAATTATATATCGAAATGTGTTCCAGAAAGTCCATCTAAACGCTGAAAATGCGAAATTAAAAAGTGCAAAGGAAATGTTACAAACAAAAGGTGCTGTTCATGCATGAAAGCGGTGTGCGGAAAAAGCACCGAAATAATTTCCTATTATTGTGTCAATTGTAAATAAGGTATTCATGTAATTAAAAGTAATGTTAAAATCTATTTGAATATTGTATTTTTTAAAAATTTTAAAAAAATTATGTCCTGTCAAATTTCATAATTTTTTTTAATATTAATTAATAATAATTTTTTTCTGTGTCATAAAATCTATTTTTTGTAAAAATGTTACAAAATAAGCTTAATATAAGAAAATGAAAAATAGAATGTTACCTAGATGTTATAAAAAAAATTTTATTCCTGGTGTCGAAATGACACCGGCGGCACTTTTAGGATGTCGAGAGGGTCGGACGTTCTAGTGTTAAATCTGGATCTCAAAATGAGATTAATGAAGTTATCAAAAAACAACAAGCTCAAATTTTGCATTAAATATAATTTGTAGTTAAATAAACATTTTGTTTACTTTGAAATGCAATTTCATTTTATATTTCAATGGAAATTATTTCGTACGCTTATTTTTACAAATATATTATAGGTACATTAATCAATTATCCTAGTGAAAATTTTTTAATTTATCTTATTGTTAGCGTGCCGCCAAATTTTAAAATTATTAAAAGTGTATCGTGAGGAAAAAGAGGTTGAGAATCACTGAACTAGGAGGTCCTCGACCATCCCTCCTATAGCCTCAACCTGTAGCATTGCGACTACCACATTTTTGGCCCATGGAGAAAGGCTTTCAAAGGCTACTGGTTTGCTAACAATGCAGAGGTCCCGGACTATGCAGAGGACTGGTCGTTCCAGACTGGTTCATCAGATAACTACGGACGTTCTTCGCTCAGGTTATCAAAAATCTAGTACTCGCTCGGGCACTTCCTTGAATCGGCAAGGCGACTATATGTAGAGGATATGTAGCTTATGCATCACTATTACTTCCTGTATGTTCCCATGTTCCAACCAATAAACCATTACAGAAAAAACCCCAAAATTCACACTTTCATTTGAGCCACCCTTATATATATCACATTTTATCAATTATAATTAGAAAATTAATTACATACGAATGCTAAATTATAAACAAAAATAAATAAGAGACGAAACTATATACTAACTATAAACTGTACATGAAAACAAAATTAGAAAAAAATAAATATAATTATTTATTTTATAAACATCAAAAATATAAAGAAGTAACAAGAATGTGAGACATTAATTTTTAATAACGTAATGTAATAAATTGTAATAAACATGAAAAAATGGTATTATTCATTGAAACAAGGGAAGCCGAATGGTTTTTGATACTGTCGACATTCTGTGGAGGCCTGCTTTGATTTTTTGATGCACTGGAATGCATGGTGAATGGATGAAAATGTAGCTAGACAGGCAAATGTTTAAATCAGGACTCCGTTTCAAGAAATTTTCAGATGCAATTTGTCCCGTCAAAATCTTCATTTCAGTTTCTTCTTTTTGGAATGGACGCCATTTTAATATCCAAAGCGTCAACACATCACATATATATCTACCAATACATTTTTAACCGTGTTATTTTCATATTCCATCGTTAATTTACGACTTCATGTTTCATCTGAAAACACAAGGAAGCAAGTGAAAATGTATTGGCACTAAAATTGTACTCCTGATTGCCGAACGGCTAGAGTTGAGTAATTTATAACTCATTTCATTTTATGGAAATAGTCCTGAATAGTACTAGAGAAGTTATCCCATACTTTCCAACATAAAATTATTTACTTTGAAAGAAACTAAGATTTTAATGGTGTTCTTTCATAGCAAAATGCTCAGTCCATACAGAAAAGTTCCGAATCTTATCGGCTGACATAAACAATGGATGAAGCAGTGAAGTCGATATATACTCCCGAACAATATCTTGTTTTTCTTCTCTTTCTCTATCAAGATATGTATCGGGGATGAGAAGGGGTGGGGTAGGGTTGGGCTGAAGAGCGTTCAGTCATGTGTTATACCCAGTGTTCCCTTAGGAGAAAATCTAAGTCAACGTAACTCATCTAATCAAAAACCCTCTTGACATCCGCCAGCTTATTTTACGAACCTTGCTTATTTCAAGTACAGTTCAGAAGAAAACAAAATTAAGATGCTAGATTTCTGAAGAATTTTTAGATTATAAGGAGTTAAAGTTTTGAGTGATATATTTAATCTTATTAAGGGGATGGTGGATCTTTCAAAGCGATTTTTGAAATTTTTACCTCAGAGGTATGAAATTTTGTATATATATTCATTAAAGTATAACAATATTAAACCCCTAATAAAATTTTATAAATATTTTTAAAAAATTATAATTAAAAGATTGAAATTAAATTACTTTTTTTAAATGCTCCTTGGAACTCAATTTTTAACTTTCCCCCCTAATTTTGCATTTATATTGCTTATAAATATATTTTGAACAAATTTATGTATTATTTTGTACTTTCGTTGAATAGTTAATTTTTAGGATATATTTTTATGCTTGTACTCTGAATATTCGTGAAATTTTTGTACTTTTCTACACTTAAGTTAAACTTTGATAACCTGAATGACTTCGAATCCTAAAATGGATACATAACTTTATTTTGATGTCTTACAGGAGTCTTTACTATAAATTTCATAAAATTTCGTCAAAAAATTATGACGCGAGAAGCATTTTAAAGACTTGCAAACCTAAAAATTTCTGATTTTGAGAAAAAGCCATTTAAAAGATGTTTTTTCATCTACCTTTAATACTTACTTTTCTAAAGCCACCAAGTTTTCATTTTACGTTTCACTTCATATTTTAAATACAGTTCATTCCAATGTTTACATGTTTTTAAAATATTAGTACACCCCCCAAAAAAATTCCAATTTTTGTTCAATTCTTGGTAATTGGAAAGCCCACCATCCCATTAAAGATATTTTCTCTAGATTATTTTTATTACTTTTGCTAGATGGTTCTCTATTCGACTCCTATGTATAGATTATGTATTTTTCATGTTATTGAAAAATAGAAGTTGAATATATTTTTTTGAAAATTACAATGGAGTGTTCTACATAAAAATAATTCTAACAAGATATAAGCTATTTTTCAAAGCTAAAATGGCAAGCTCTCTTTGTGTTTAGTATTTCAGATGACATAGCAACACTACAATACCATATTAAGAGTAAATGCTATAAAGGATTGACGTCAATGTTGTGTTAAATAATCATTCATTTGCTGGCGCACAACACAAACATATATATAAGGATCGAAAAAAAATTTAATGTTAAGAAAACTTTTGAATTTTACAGATTTTCTCTAGAGGTTTTTTTTTCCATTATGAGTTCTTCGAAAATTCCATTAAAATAATACGTGATTTTATCTTATGGATCCCCTATATGGGAGAATACGTTCTTGAAATGATGGATGAGAATGGGTCGTAAAAGATTTTTTCTTCAATCGATCATTCGATTACAGGATCTGAAGATAAATGTGATGACGAGAGTAATTTTGTATCGTATCCATATATTTAAATACAAATTTTTTATAGACTTTGACGTCATTTTGTTGCGTAGATATTGATTCCTTCACCTGTGATATAGTTTAAAATCAGTAGTATTTAAAGCAATAAAGTTCAGCTGAATTCTGGGGCATACACATATAATTTGCTATGTTTTTTTGATAGAAAGGCATTCAAATGAGTAAATTTCCAATTACACTTAACTAAGAAGGACGTGGATTTTTTTAGCATCTTGATCGTATGAAAATGAGATATATATAGGAAAGATAAATTAATGTAACCCGGTTATATCTTGTTTCGAGAATATAAAAATATGAGCAGGATTGGGGAGACTAGTGATTACTGCATAGCTTAAAGTTTTTTACGTTATTTGATAAATGTATTATACATGATTCCAATATTTCGTAAAGAATCTTTCACTAATAAAATCTTGGCTTCTAAATATTGATACACAATTAAAAATATAAAATTAAATTAACCAACAGAGGATTTACTAGAAAGAAACAACTACAACAGAAGATTACTGTACTTCAGTTTATAACTATAGATCTATCAAATAACAGCTTAAAATTTGAACCAACACTCGTAGCTACACGCATTACCAAACTTTTTTCTACTAAACGAAGCCTGGCTGCAAATAAATCAAGGCCTTATTTGAATAGTGGTCCAACTCCACTTTTTAAAAAAATGGAGTTAGCCTCACTTTCATTTTCATGCAAGTCATTTCTACCTTATTTTTTAACTGATACACCCTCAGCTTGTTTCTGCTGCCAACAGAGGGCATTACAAATCAGACTTCAGCAGTCATTTCTCAGCACTCATTAGACTTTAAGGCTCTGTATCTCAAAATGAAAAAGAATAGAGTTGGACCACTATTCAAATAAGGCCTTCAAATATATATAAGAGACCGACTATCGACAAGTGGTAGAAACCTGGTCCAATTCAATTTTCTCACTGCAAGCTCAGTCCGTCTCTACGACACTTGATTCCGACTGGAATCAGAGAAGTTTCTTCGAACGTATAGCGTCTACACTGCTTTAGTGCGGTTTTAGTTTTGGATGGATATGTCACCCTGCTTTTAAAGTTGCGTGCGCCAACTTCCTTAAATACTATTTCCTGGTTTCTTCTTTAGACACGCACTGGACTGAAGTTTGTATGAGACGAAGAAAACAGCTGAAGAAGGGAGATTCAAATAGGAAATTTAGAAAAATGTTCTGGTAGCTAAAAATAATTTAATTCTTCAAAGCCTTATACAATACACACAAGTGATGCTTTGTTAAAAAGTAGATTTATAAAATTTAACGAATAATTACATATTAAATGAAATTTAATTTTATATACTTTTCTTGGTACTGGGACGTTGAATCGAGCATGAAACTGATAACAGAGCATGGAGATAAGCTGAACGTACACTTTAGGTAAAATATTTTAATTACTTGTAGTTAAATTTTGAGATCAACGAAAAAAATAGATAAAGGAGGTTAAAATGTTTTACACTTTCCCTGCGCGCGCATAAGTATTTTTATGTCAGTTTTTTTTCGTATTTTCTTAAATTTACGGATTCTCTAGATGTTCTGTATTGAACAATTTTCCAGATCCAAACATATGTGAGTATTCGTTTTTATATACAAAAGAAATATGATCAGTTGTTGAAGTATCCATTGAAATTTCACATGCAGTATTCATTTTATTCATTGCTTTGAAAATTCTATCACAATAAAGCAAGATTTTCTGGATAAATCCAATCCCGGATGAATATTTCTCCGAAATGATTGCTGGAAACAACCTGTCAAAGATTTTTCGTTTATTGATCATTCGATTGAATTTTTTCAAGGAGGTATTGTATTTCTTCATCGTGATTTTTTTAAAATATGTTATATTTCTTAGAAGTCGTCATACAAAGCAACAAGAAATTCAATATCAATATGGACAAAATTTCTACTTATGGAATTTCAGTGTCGAGTAAATATGTAACAAAATTCAAGGTTCCATAATTTTGTTTGTCCATACCTCCTTCAATACAGAATGCATTAAAAATTTCACAAGGTTCCGAAATTAATTTTCATTTGAGAGTGAATTCAACATAAAATCTTTTTTGATACACATAATAAAAAATGCATGTATTTTTCAATCTCCGATTTAGAATCTGTTTTCGTTTGTACTCTATATCCAATACGCATTTAAAAAAAAAACGATTAATTCTCTAAATATATAAAGGAAATTTATTAAACTTGCAATTTATGAAAGGTACGTCTGAAAAAAAACTAAATTAAAGAGAAACTTCAGTGAATTTAAAGATATTACTTTTGAGCTTTTAAGACCTACCAAGTTTTTAGAATTATTTTCGTAGTCTATGTTTCTATAACTTTGTATTAGTCGTACTCTCAGATTTCGGTTTAATTTAACCATCTTGCAAGGATTTATGGCTACTTTGTACTAACCCTATTGAATTCGCTAACCAAAATGTTGGCCTACGAAGAAAATTTGTCTACTATTTACACTTACATAAATGCTAATAATATAATCAAACAATAAGGGTATTTTCAGATAGCCTGAACTTTTCTACACCTTGCAGCATGATTCATTTTATAAATTTCGTCCACCAAAGGAATTTATGAGCGATTAAATCATACTATACCAGATTTTTTCCCTGAATAATTTAAATTCAAAAATATTATCTGCATTTAAAAAAAAACGAAAAATGCCCAAGGATGTAAAATTTCTTTCTCTATTACGGAGTACATTTTTTGTTTTAAATCTTGCAATCCAAGTTGGCAATCCTTGGACAAATTTTCTCCATAGGTTAAAATTGAGGTGGGCGAATACAATAGGGTTAGCCCACAACAGCCTTAACGCCATATCCACATATGTCACAGTTTTACTGTGATAGAATCTACTGCAGCGTATGGTTTAACAAATGTCCGGTTCTCCTGACTGGAAATATCCTAAAACTTTGTAAGATTTTATTTTTCACTATGCTTTGTAAGTGATCCACTTAGTTTTAAAAATAATTTTCATATCCCTCTGATTGATTAACTTTTACTGGCCAGATTGCTTTGCTATACGGATCTCAGAAACTGTCTTATTTTAAATATTCAAGAAATTGTTTCAAATACGCCGAATAAAAGTTTTGAAGTCATAACTAATAACTAGGGGTACGTAAATTTCACATAAAAAAAATCGAAATTTCGCAAAAAAAATAATAAATTACAATATATAAAATTTCGCATTTATTCGGAAATATATATACACTGAAGTGCCACTGAATTAGGGATAGCAAAGCCTATGCAAATTGTGTAGCGCTGCGCATCATGTATGCGCAAGTGAGGGCGCTGTGGTAACTGCAAATATAGCACGTACTGTGGTTGTTATTAATTAGTTGTTGGAATTGCCAGTATGGGTAAACTGCCTGATTTAGACGCCTTCGATCGCGGACAAATCGTAGGTGCGCGACGCATGGGCCATTCAACTTCCGAAATCGTCAGACAGCTAGGATTTTCAAGGTCGACAGTGTCAAGAGTATACCAAGAATACATGGATGGTGGAAAAAAAACTAGCAATCGGGCAAACTGCAAAGGACAATTAATCTTGACAGTGCGTGGTGAGAGACGGCTCAGGCGTATTGTACGTAGCCAGCGAAGCCAAACATTAGCTCAAATTACCACCCAGTTTAATGACGGTGCCAGTCGTACAGTCAGTAAACGGACTGTGCAACGCTCGCTTCACCGTATGGGTTTCGGGAGCCGTCGACCTACGACAGTACCATTGCTCTATACTCGCCATCGGGCTGCAGGTCTTGCCTGGGCAAGAGAGCACAGAGTGTAGAGGACTGGAAACGAGTAGCATGGAGTGATGAGTCTCGATTCCGACTACTTAACGCCGACGGGAGGCTGAGAATATGGCGTCAGGCTCATGAAGCTATGGATCCTGCATGCCTGGCTGGAACTGTACAAGGGCATGTTGGCTCAATCATGGTCTGGGGTGTTTTTTCGTGGTACAGTTTGGGATCTTTGGTGCGTGTACCAACCTCCCTCAATGCAATTCGGTACGTAGAGTTGCTGGGTGATCACCTCCATCCGTTTATGCTGTTCTGTTATCCGCACGGTAATGGAGTTTTCCAGCAAGACAACTGTACCTCTCACAAGTTCCGGTTGGCTACTGGCTGGTTGGATGAGCATTCCTCTGACTTCTCTGTCATGAATTGGCCACCTAGAAGCCCAGACTTAAATCTTATTGAGCATCTTTGGGATATTTTGGAACAAGGCGTGAAAGGCCATCACACAGCACCAAAGAACCTTACTGAATTATGGACAGCTTTAGCCAATATTTGGCAAGCCATTCCCGTGGAACGTTTCCAGAAGCTTGTTGAATCTATGCCTCGTCGTGTGGCAGTCGTTATCAAGGCCAGAGGAGACCCAACTCGTTACTAGGTAGGTATCCCTAATTCAGTGGCACTTCAGTGTATATACATATATATATATATATATATATATATATATATATATATATATATAAATTCAAAAAATTTCCCATTTATTAAAAAAAATCACAATTTTCTTATTTGTTTAGGTAAGTATCAAAATTCTTAGTTAAAAGCCAACATTGTAGTAGTCTCCACATTCTCTTAAGTCTTTAGAAATAAATAATAAGCAAATTTCTAGAGTGAGATCTGTCAGTTAAAGACCTTGGATGGTCTTAGATAAGCAATTATGTTAATAAATTATTACTATTATTACCTAATTTCGCTTAAAAAGCCGTTTAACACCGCGTTTTCCCCGAAAAGTAGTAAATAAATAATTTTCGCATTTATTCGCTCATATCGGCAAATTTCGCCTTTATTCGCATCTATTTCGTAAATACGAAAATTACGTATCCCTACTGATTACATATATGAGTTTTAAAGCTTAGTTTACATATCTTGTTGAATTCTCAAGTTTTCAGGAGAGGTACAATTAAAAACTAGAACTAGAACATTTAAGCAATAAGATTTCTTCATACAATAGATGTGAGAATATTTTCCATTTTAAATTTTAATGACTTGTTTGATTCGTCATTCTTATAATAAGGATGTCAGTATTCCGAGAGAACTCACCGGAAATCTCATTCTGTTTACAGTAAAGATAAATATACATTTTTGTCACAGGATTCGCTGCATTAATTTGAAACGAAATTTTCAAAAATATTTAGTTAAAATAGAACATTGTATCACAAGTTAACAAATTTGAAAGTAAATTTACGGAGGTATATTCGTCAACATACTTTTGTTTTAGAGACACAAACTGGGCTGAATAAACAAAATATTCATGTGAAAATGTACAGAAAATTGTAGAAAAAGAATAATTTCAAAAACTCCATGGAGTATTTTTTACAAAAAAAAAAATGTTTAGTAGAAGAGTAGACTATTTGTCTTAGCGTAAGGAATGTTGATTCGTGTAATAAAAATATATTACAACATAAAATTCGTTCAGTAAATTTCAGTAATTATACAGTTGAGTCTGTATAATGAAATCACATTGCTCCCCTAAAAATCTTCGCTAGATAGAAATTTAACTTAAATGGTAAAAATAAAATTTTGTAATATGAAAACAATGAAGGTCTGAGTAAAATTTTATTCTTAATCTAAAGAAAAATCAATCGTTCGAATAAATTTATTTCACATCATAGGGAATAAGATTGACTATAAAAAAATTAATAAAATGACAAATATTATGCATAGAACTTTATTAAAATGCATGAACTACTTATCTTAATGCAGAAAAAATGAACAAAAAATGCACAATAGAGATCAAAACCTGTTATGAAAATCGAGTTTCTAAAATTTCAAACACAAGCTGCGAAAATTATTTTTTTTTTTCGCACATTCTATACTGTAAAATAATCAGCAGTTCTCCATACTGCTTTCTAATACGCACAATTCAGTTCAAATGAATGTTAATTTTTTTTTTAAATACATATTTTACAAATTCACAACACATGACCTAACGACTCAGAAAATCTGTGCAGCAAAACTTTTGAAACTCACAAGTCACTCAAAGATTTTTTTTTGTTTACATACTTAATAACATTTTGTTAGATAGCATTTATATTCTGTGATACGGAGATTAAATTGAACAAAAATGTCATTTAAATCTTTGGTTCTGCAAAAAGTTTGATTAAATGAAGGCTCGTTAGCTGAAAATCTACTGAAGAAATATGCTCTAGAGCAGTGCTCCCCAACCTTTCTATCGCCGCGGACCGTTCAACGTTTGATAATTTTACCACGGCCCGCTGAGGGTGGACGTTGATTGTTTATATATTTGATTGTTTTGATTTAATAATTGATGTTATTATAATTTTGATGCATAAATGACGTTACGTTTTTTTATTGTTCAATAAAAAACTCGTTTTATTTATTTATTTGTTTCTTTTTTTTTCCTTTCTTTCAGGAAAGCACATTTATTTTCAATTTTATGACTGTAATTTTAATTCCTAATCTTGAAATGTTTAATAAACAATAAACTAATTTAAAATAGTTACAACATTTCTTCTGTTACAAAGGTATAAATTCGCACAAACTCGACAAAGTCGCATAAACCCGAGAGAAATACACCGCAGTAAATAAAATGGAAATAATTTAATGTCCCTTGGGCGGCCTGGTACCATTTGATCCACGGACCGGTACCGGTCAGCGGCCAGAGGGTTGGGGACCACTGCTCTAGAGTATTGTTGACAGTCATAGATCATACATTACCACATATACGATATTTTTACACTATATTTTAACTAATATAAGGCACTAAGAGAAGATAACTTGGCACTGAATTCTGTTACATATTATATAAAAAAAAGATTATTTTCATATTTATAGATTAAATTACATAAGATCAACAAAATAAAATAATTGAAAAAATATATGCACCTGTTAATATTCATCATAGCTGGAAAAATATTTCTTGATTTCTGTTAATACAAAGAAACTAGAAATGCTCTGAGATAATATTGGTAGAGGATTATTGTCCTCACTACAACATATTTCATACAATCCGACCAAAAACAATTTCTTCTCTTCTGTGTTGTAATTAGGAAATCGTCATTATTGCCCGTAATACACAGTGATTTATCGATTGAGCTTCTCAGTATGGTAACTTTTTTCATGAGACTATACATAGATTTCCTTCTAAATATTTCAGAAACTACATTTCTTTAATAGACTTTATTTTAGCTTGCATCACGAATAAAAACTATCACTTTGAATTTTTTTTTCTTTACAACAGCTAAATTAATCTGTTATCAGTAATATGTTTAAGGTCCAAATAAATGGACATGCTAGTGAAAATATCGCTACTTATTTGACTCAGAAAGCCTCCGTATAGTATTCTTTTACAGCTTCACAAAATGAAATTCCTTGTTCTGCGGAAATAACACTTCCAGATTGTAAATTATTCACTTCCTGTGTACCATGCAACCTTGGACCTATAGAATCGATGCAACGTCAAGTTTTGCACTTCGCCGGGCAAGAGGAGTTCCCACAACATACTATCAGGTATCCCATGACTTTTGGCGTTTCATTGTATATGTCATGGGTGTCCAGTATACATCTTTAATGAAGAAGTCGGCGGAAGTCTTTGGAGAGATGTTGAGCCATTTCGTCAGGATAGGTGCCATAGATGGCTGATATTTGTTTGTGCTCAGTCTTGTGCACGAATGTACCTACGCATCATATCATATAAATGCTTAATTGGGTTCATGTCCCACGAAAATAGTGGCCAGAAAATTCATCGAAATCTTCAAGAAAGCTCATCAAATCGATTTCGGACAATTTGGGCCCTAAGACATAGCGCACTATCGTCCTGGAAAATCTTATCTTAGTTGGAATACATGAAGCCCACGAAAGGCTGCAAATGGTCACTAAGCAGTTCAACATGGCGGTTTCCGATTAATGACATGTTTACGAGGACCAAAGTACCCAAACCGTGCCATTTAAACACACCTCACACCGTTATGGATCTACCACCAAATTATAAAGAGCCTTGTTGACAACTTAGATCTATAGCCGCATGGGGTCTGTGCCTCTCCCGAACCTTACGATCAGCTCGTGACAACTGTTATCGTGAGCCATGGAACTGGGTTACTTATTTCACTCTCCCAGGGTCCAATTACTGTGTTCACGAGCCCAGGTGAGGCATTGTATCCGATGTTCGTGTGTTAGTAAGGGCACTCTGATGGTGATTCTGCTTCCTTATCCCATTAACGCTAAATTTCTCCGGTCTGTATCATTGATATGTTTCTATTAACTTCTGCATTTAATGTAGATGCCATTGCAACCACGCTTGTCTGTTAGATCTGACAATTCTGGACAGGCGTCATTGGTCACGTTCATCAAGCACTCGTTGTCACCCACTGCGCTGAACATGGTGGTTGGTAATGCCTTCGAAGAAGAATTAGCGGGACACTTGTGGCATTGTAGATCGAGGAATGTTGAATATCCGAACAACTTCGGAAAGTGTATGCTCCATCCGTTTGGCTCCAACTATCATTCAGCATTCAAAATCTGATAATTCACGTGAGCTTGCCATAATCCCCCTCGAGTCTCACAAATTTCAAAACAGCACTCACAAAGTTACAACTCACAACTGATAACGTTCTGGGTATTTATACATGATTTTACGCGATGCTAGCGCTACAGGAAAATTTGCATACTGCTATACCGTGACTTTTGGCACTTTAGTGTGTTTAGTTGTTTTAGTCCGTCTCAGTTTAAAAACCATTTCGATGGCCTGATTAACAAACCACAAAGATTACGATTTGGGATTTTCATGTTATTACATTGGCGTTTTTAAAACCACAATAATAGCATAAAAATCCCAAAATCGTATTTTTTGGAGTTACGTGGTTGTTAATTGGGCCAACATTTGTTAAAACAATTACGGCTTTTTTCATAATGTTAATGTAGCAATTACTCTATTCTAAGGCCAGTCATTAAAAAGAAAAGAACCACATGAATATAACAATTTTCTCGGTATCTGTAAAATAGATATTTATTTGTCATAAAGTCAGACCATATGTGTAGCAGAATGTGGCCAACAGATTGCACTTTCGCTGCACTTAGACTGCTTCACTACTGTTCGTCTGATGAGTTCTGCGGAAAGTTATATGCAAATTTATTTTTATTCTCGCCAGGTGCCTGTTTGTGTATATAAGTGCAGATATTAGTTTAAGTTCTAGCTTGCTTGCTGAGCTACAATGTATGCTGATTTGCTTTGAACTCACCAGGCCTCTGGGAATTGGATTCTGGGAATTGTAGAACAAATAAATGTTCATATTTGTAAATAGGAAAGACGACTCATTTCATTTTCTAAGAGTGTTTGATGGTCTATTCCTGTTTTAATATGAAGTATTTACTCCATGTGTCAATTAGCCGCACCTTCGTTCTTTTGGAGATCCTCTTTTTATTGGTAATAGTTAATTTAATACTTGTGAATGCTGACTTGGATACACTGACAGAATAAGAGAGGAGGTCATGTTTCAGCTTAAAAAGCAATGTTTTGAAAAAATTCTATGTTTTCAGGTACTTTGATCCCGGGAACTCAGGATATAGGGTTTTATGCAGAGGCGTATACCCTCCGCACTTCCAGCTCGATTTTTGAAATGGATTGCCACGAGTCAATAATGACAATTTCGCTAATGACAGCTGTCTTGCTCCGTGCATTTAATCTATCTATATTCTTTTATCTACTAGATTCTTGTCTTCATTTTTAGTTACTTATTATCTTCTTTATTCTTTTTCTCGGTCTATCCCTATTTCCACACCTCAAATATACCATTGCAGAATGAAATCGCTTTTTTGCCGTCATTGCTTGGACGATGTTACTCTGCATTTGATGATGAAAGACATACTGGTATTTGAAATTTAAATAGTGTTTCATAATTGATTTACATTGATTTTTTTCTCCTGTGTTAGATCAAGAATGATATTCACTTTGATCAAGAACGTCAGTGAATCCCTTTTCTGTTGTCGTCCAATGAAATTTTTACTTCTGTGATGCTTGCTATAGTTCAATTTTAGTGTATGAGTTTATTCCTAAGACGGTTCATAATTGCTGTAAATTCAACAACCGGTGAGTACTGCTTTTTTTTTACATTGTGCATAATGATCAGTTCATAACATTAAAACGCTCTTCAACATACATACTCGTCGCCCAGTGGCTAAGTGGATAAGGCATCAGCCTGCCACGCCGGGGGTGTGGGTTCGATTCCCGCATAAGACTTGGCTGTATTCTGGGGAACCGGTCAGTCTTCCGCCTGCAATTGGAACCCTGTCTAGAAAGGGGAGCTGCAACCCATCGTCCATCGGCGGTGTCATCGTCTGTCAATAAAATTCTTCTGTGATTGTGTCATTTGTCTGTTTCTATGTCTTATATTCATATGTACACCGGACTGGGGTGTAATGTTGTCATCCCCCAGGGACATTAGCCACATACATACTCATATTTTTGTGCTAAGATGGCAAAGTGTTATAAGTCCCTTTTTTTTTAAATTTACGTGATTAGCAATTCTAAGATTCAAGATGTCATGAAAAATCAGTAATTTGTTTTACATTAGCAAACGGGGGTACCAATGTTTTCAGAAAAATAGTTGGCTATTACTTGCAAAAGTTACAGTAAATAGAAAATATCGGCAAACGAGAATCCAGAATGTGAAAAACTCAATTTTTTAAGAAAAGTGACTTATAACATTTTGCCATCTATTTAGTCCCCAGTAATTTTTCTACATACACATAAGGAACCAGTAACTGCGTTGATCAAGGAGAACATACGTCTGAAAGTCAGAATTATGATGCTAAACAATGCGCAGAAAAGCTTTCTCAAATTATAACGATATACAACAACGCTTTGTTAAGAATTAGAGCATATCTAGCCATTAGAATTTCAGAGAGAAACGTCTCAAAAAGAAAAAAAGGAAAAGTCTGACCATCTCTGAAAACACTCTGTGGCTCGTACTATTAAACGCGTTGGAACTATAAACGGAAAAGAGACTTTCAAGTGGATATAGCAAAAATAGTTGCAAAATGTACCTTCTGTAAGAATTAAATTAAGACTTGAATTAGAAAATGTTTATGAACTGCTGTGTACTAAACCCTACTGGATTCACTCCCTTAGTGTTAACCTATGAAGAAAATTTGTCTACTATTGACAGCTACAAAAATGCTGATAATCCAATAAAATGGTATTTTCAGATAGCCTGAACTTTTCTGCACCTTGCAAACAGGATTCATTTTATAAATTTCATTCTAAGAATTTATCAGCGTTTAAAACAAACTATACCAGTTTTTCCCCCAAATAATTTAAATTTTAAAATAGTATCAGCATTTAAAATAAAACAAAAAAACTAAAAAAAACGAAAAATGCCCAAGGTGTTTTTTTTAAGCAGTACATTATTAAAAAAAATCTTTAAGGCGACAATGGACCTCCAGATTGACAAAAATATGTCACCAAAAACGATTATTTTCTTTCAGAAAATGATTCTGCAACTCATCAGCTTTAATTTTAAAAAAAAGTATGTTGATCCGATCATTATTAACCGAGTTATAAGTATTTTTTCAAATGTAAACAATGGAAATATTACGTTAAATTAAAACTTTAAATGCTATTTTCTCAAAACAAGTTTTTATGTCGTTTCGGTAAGTTCAAAATGTTCCATGCGTCATAATTTTTCTTGAATGTTCATAAAATTTCATAAAATGATTATTTATATATGTTAGGATAAAACTTAGTAATACATTCATTATACAATTTTAAAACACCTTAAAATTTTTTCAAAAGAAAATTTTTTTTGATAAAATTTTGCATAAAATGACCTATTTTTATCGATTTCTTTTCTAGTTTTATAAATATGACTGTAAATCAAATTGTGCTACTAGCTTTTATTATAACTATATAAAGCTAGATTAAGAAAGAAAATTAGATATCTGAGACAAAAATTGATGCTCATGGAGCATTTTTAAATACAGTAATTAACAAACTGATTTTAATTAATATCTTAATTAATTACATTCTGATTTTTTTAAATTTAGCATTTTCATCTCTAAACAACACTGTATAAGTATACAAAATTTCATAGCAATTGATTGATAAATAAAAAAAAAGTTTTTCATGGTCCATTGTCGCCTTAAATCCAATTCGGCAATCCCTAGACAAATTTTCTCCATAGGTTATCATTGAGGTGAGCGAATCCAATAGGGTTAAAAAACAGAAGCCTTAAGTAAATATACACACATAAGTAAAAAGAATGTACTGAAAAAAAATGATTTTTTAACATACGTGTATGAACAATATAAGTATCCCCATAATCTGATAGTTTAATATTCATGCTCGAGATAATTAACTTTAGAGAGAAGTAAAAACCAAGCTTATTATCTTCACTGACAACAAAAGTTAATCTTAACACCTTTATCTAGATGGAAGTGGATAAAAAAGGTTCTAAATTTGCTTCTAAGTTGTACGAAAACTAATTTTAATCTACTTAAAAAAACCGGATTTAACCATCTCAAATATAAAAAAGCAATAACATTCAGTGGGATAAGAAATTTAAATTCAACAAAAACTACAAATGACGTAAAACTGCAATAAACGAACTTGGGTGCTGTTAAAATTATTTCAAATAGGTAATTTCAAAGGGAACCAAAGAAATGTCTAAAAAGAAACTGATAATCCCGAATTTTGAAACTAAAAATACCTTAAATAAGAACAAAACTGTAAAACATTCAATTTAAACAGGATTAGATTTTAGAGTAATGATCTCTAAAATGAAATTTTCTTTTGAACAGAGGTGAAATGTTAAATAGAGCATTATTGTTGAAACAGGCTAACCTTATACATTTAAACTGAATAATGAACGTGTATTTCTCAGTAACACCAGAAAAGTATAAACAATTAAATACACCTATCTTTACAAATGTAACAAATAATTTTATTTGGATTGTCAGCTATTGTTACAATTTTTTCATTTAATTTTAACCTTCTAGCTTGTTTCATTAACCTGTGCTTAGTTTCCTTCTAAATTTTTTCATAAATGGGCAGTTTTTTTCCAGATGACATTCGGATGTAGAATATCAACCGAGTTGTTTTTTCCCCCAAGGTCCTAAAGCTTTTAAATAATCTTTTAAGGTAAATGCCTACGTCGGAGCCAATTTTTTAAAAGAATCGTTTTTTTTAAAAATTTTTTGGTCTTTTATGGTAAAATAGCATTTTAAAAATTAAAAATAAACAAACACTTGCCTGTAAATACCATACTTTTTCATAATTGGCCAATTTGAAGTAATTTTAATGAAATTTAGTTAAAATGCCTATCTCTCTGCACAAAATTCTAATGCTACTATTTAATTTCCTACTCACACATGATACATATTGTAGCGAACTGAGGTTCGTAGTGTCAACCAGAAGGTGATTTAAACACACCAGGTATACATCACTCATTACATAAACAAACAAATGCAATTTATTAATAAAGTTGATGATGATGAGATATGTACACTGCACAGATGTAAGATGAACTTCGTAACTTAAGTGATCACACTCGATTTAATCGGCGTGGGGGCGGAGTAAGAACACAGAAGTCCGCTAGGCTAGCAGAACTGGCTCTGCTTCAATGATGAAGAAACGGCACTTCTCCTGACGGGAAAGGGCTCCCCAATAATATCAACGGCGGTGATCACTGCACGCACCCGGTAGCGATGAAAATATTAAATTAAGGAGAAAGGACTCCTCACTGGAAAATAAGGTAGCAAAGGCTCCTTCCACGAAGACCTGGTCTCCGACAAATTAGTGGAGTATGTTTACTCCTGCAGGAACTAGATCGTCGCTGCAAACAGTCACAAGGGACTCTGAACCGGTAAGGGCGGCAAACCCGGCTGCTCTTCAACTGGATCCGCTACGTGTCAGGAACTAAAAAGACGCAAGCCACGACTGAGGGGTCCATTCTCTTTTTATAGAAGACCTCCACCGGATATTGCATCACTCTCCGAAAGTCGAACGATCTAGAACAAGTGAGCAACGGAAATGGGTTTCCTGGGGCGATAATGAAATATTTTCCCCGGGTCTAAAGCGGCCGCCTTTTTAGTTTGTCCTCCAAGCCACTTCAAAGAGTCTCAAAGGGGCCGCTTCGGTAAAATGCGAAAGGCACGAGTCCTTTTGTTTAGGCACGCGACGCCTCCAGGGATGCTTCTTAACAATTGATAGTTCATGAATGAAAGCACCTGGGGGTCTCCTGTCATTTATAATTAATATCAGCGGCGTCACCCGGTGGCGATGACCTAAATCAAGAAAAATGACCACGTCCCCTAAGGTCCTGTGGAACAAGTCTATCGGATGAACAAAAGGAAATTGCTGTCAGCATAGCCACCCAAGTCGGAAATCTTTTTGATGGGTCTCAGGCCGAGATAGAAGAATTCTTTTGGTTAACGGAGAGGTGAAATGCAATACTCTACAATATGACAGTTATCTTCAAAATGATCCAAAATCTAAGAGAAATTTTAAAATGCAAAATAATACAAGCAATTTTATGTTTCCAATATGAAAATTTTCCCCGATTCGTCATTCTTTTCCATATAAAAAACAACCCCAAACAAAAAACTATTTATTATACATTAATTATTGTGATGTCATTTCATTAACATTAGCATCTAAACATTTCCTGAGACTTTTATCAAATTATATGCATAATTATGTGAAATATCATGATAACGGTAGAGATTTGTGCTAAAAACATAATTCTGAGAAAACGCATTTAAAGTTGTTTGTCACTTCAATTTTTTAGCAGACGATGTTTTTTAAAATAGCTATAACTCTGCTTCTTAATTGATGTAGAATGAAAATCAAAACGGTTTTGAAAGATAAAGCCTGAACTACCAGATTCTTGCAAAAAATAAAATTGACCCAAAATAGTCAAAAAAAGGACATTTTCAATGTAAGCAGTCACCTTAATGAAACTTACCGAGCTCTGTTCTATGCGGGAAATAGAGAGAAAGATAAAAGACGAAAAAAATTTATTAAAGACCTACAATTTAGTTAAAGTTATCTTCACTGCGTAACTGTGTTATTGCTATAAATAGTTTATAAAAATAACTATTCTCTGATGTCGGTTTTGTTTTCATTATT
Organism: Dolomedes plantarius; assembly: GCA_907164885.2. Classification (NCBI taxonomy): domain Eukaryota; kingdom Metazoa; phylum Arthropoda; class Arachnida; order Araneae; family Dolomedidae; genus Dolomedes; species Dolomedes plantarius. The sequence goes on along the minus strand of OU015501.1, from coordinate 20,911,854 downwards.
CTAAAAATATCCAAAATATGACAAAATAATTTATTTAAACATGAACTATGTTTTCCGTCTGACAGAACTTCCTCTTTCACAGACAATTTTTGACAAAATCAATTATTGACATGATTTATAGGACGATGAAACTTATCACTTTCTAAAAATTGACAAGCTTTTCAAACCGAAAGAAAGCGGTGACAGTTGGTCAATATTGGATTGAACATCACGCAGCTAAAAGTAACTGCAGCTGCGAAGAGAAACACACGCTTGTAGGCTGAAAATCTTGCGAAAATTCGTCGATACAAGCCCACTAGATATTTTTTTTAATCACTACAGTCAAAGCCAACTAAGTGCACTTTCATATTTTATAAACTTTTAGAAAAAAATACTCATCTTAAGAGTATAAATTATACTGCGTTTGAAAGAAGTTTTTTAAATGTTACTAAGAAAAAAAGTTAAAGAAAATACGGCTACTTCCATTTGATTAATTAAAAAATCGGATAAAAATCATATATATATAAATGTTAGATAAAATTAAATCACAAGAATAAATAAACTCTTCATCTTTTCACCATGATTTCAAATCTTCATATTTTCACGAAATAGTAATTTAGGTATAAAATAGATTTTCACACAATCGTACCAAATCACATAACTATTAACAGTTAAAAAAAAGAAAGAAAAAAATCCTGAATTTCATGAATATATAACGTTTATTTTAAAAGTAAATAATTTTAATCTTTAAATGATAATTCAGTAAAATAAATGCACGAAAGTCGTAGTTTAATTACACGAAAACTTCATATGTAGTTTAAATCTTTTCACTCTCAAACATTTCCACTTATATTTAAATATAATTTATTTTAGGATCATAATTTTCGCCATTACCGCAATTTCTGCTGTGGTCAATTTTTCTCTAGAAATGTAATCACTTGTTGATGTATTTTTAATGAAAAAAAGTAAAAGTGTGCTGAATAGGCTTTAGTATTAACTTTCTGGAAGTGAATTTTTTTTATAACGAGAGTGAAAAAACCTTTATCCCACAACAACTTCTAAAAAAGATTTTAAAATACACACTTGTAAAAATATCGCCTCTTTCTGGGTAAAAAGACACTTTTTGACTTTCCCATCTTGAAATTTTTTGCGTCTGTTACTTAGATCATTAAAAAATTTAAAGAGCGATAAAAAAAGCAACTTCGTTGATTCCTGCCAATGATTACGACAGGAAACAGTTTGGCCTTCACGACCGAGCAGCTTCACGGACAATCACGTGACGCGTCATTCTCTTTCCACCAGCCGCTCATACCAGGGAAAAGGGTTATTTATAGCTCCTGAATGACCACATCGCTGATCAACTATGACCGAAATTTAGGAAATATTAGTTCCAATCACATCTATCATGCATCGCCTTAAAACAAGTGTTAACGTGGTTAATTCGTCAGAATTTGCAATTTCGCCGGCATCGCTAAAGGAAAGGGTTTCAGATAGAATTAGCTTGATGCTGAAGAACTTAATTTCATTTATTAAATACTAATCTATTTACATTCTTTATCGCACAGATTAAAGAACGATGAACTCGTAAAATAAAATTTTAGTTCTCACGTTATCAAATAAAGTTACAATAATTTTATTTCAATTACAACATTTGCAAAATTAGTAATGCGATTTATATCTATAAAGATGTGGAAGAGTTTCTATATAATTGCTCAACAGCAACAAAGATAATAAGGGTTTTATCAACATAAAACGGTATAAAATCAGAGGTACAAACTTGTAAAAATTAAAGAATATTGTTTACACACTCATACACAGTAAATGAGCAAACAATCTTTGTTTATATTATTCAATATTTAAAAACATTTCTATTTCATATTTTCATGTTGTCACATTACAATTTTGTCATGTAGCTTAATATAAAACTGATAATTTAATTTTAATAGCTTCCTCCGAGAATTTGCCATTTTTTAGTTCAAATGGACTCTAGATGTTTGACATATAATTTCTCAAAACGCAGCCGGGCCCGGCCCAGCCACTTTACGGGGCCTGGGGAAAACTTCTGTTGGGGGCCCCAAGAAAGCTGATTAATCGAATAATTTTTTTTTTTTTTGGGGTGGGGGGGCCCTTTTTTTCAGAAGATTATATTGAATTTTGAAGTACAGGTACATGTTTCAGAATTTTCTTTCGGAAGGAAATCTAATAATAATTTTTTTTAATTTTTGGGGCCCTCCGGTAGTTTGGGGGCCTGGGGCAAAAGTGCCCAGTTGCCCCCCCCCCTCTGAACGGCCCTGTAAAGACGCCTTAATACAACTTTCAGTTTTTCTTCAAAAACCTTGCAAATTTTGGTCTTACTTGAAATGTAATTTACATTTTTATCTTTTAATTTAACGCGAGTTTCACTTTTCAACAAATTCTATTGCCCGATATTACAAATCATCCTTATTTTATGATTTTGTGACGACTCCTGTACCAAGTGCATTAGATGTTGGATTTCTACAGGGATATGAATATCTACTGATTACAAATAGAAGCTGCCTTTTCCCCTCATTACTTGGGTGAGTTCAATACAATTTACCTTCAAAATGTATAAATCATCAAAGACTCAATTGGATTTTTCTATTAATGACATAACCTTTAATATCTATTGCCTCTATAATTACATAAGAACATGTAGGCATTGAGAATTCTTTCATTAGCTACAACCACTCTGGCAAAAAGAAAGGATAAACCCTTACTTCCAGGTTTTGTGTCAAAGGAAAATAATGTGAAATTTCCTCCGTATGAAGCATATCTAAGGTACTCATGATATATAGTACCATTATAAGATGATACTTTCAACATGGTGGTCATCGAGAGAAAGATCCATATTACTCCATATCATCACCTAAGACTCGGGCTTTCAAAGTACATTGGGGTAAAGGCAAAAAGGTAAAACCATAACTTTTTTTAGCAATGAATTCAGGCACTCTCATCTTCTTGCTTATGTTGTTCTTGCACTTATTTACCCGCCAGGTCTGGACTAATGTTTCTGTGCTCTCAAAGTAAGGTAAAAGGTTTTATTACATCCCTAATACATCCGGTTAAATAAAATTGTAGGTGATGTTGCATTAAAGCTTCTTTTATTCTTGCACTTATTTACCCTCAGGTCTGGACGTGACGCTTCGGTACTCTCAAATTAAAATTAAGGTAAAAGGTGTGATTACCATCCCTAATACATCCAGTTAAATAAACTGTAGGTGATCTTAAAAAGTATGCAGACTATTTTAATAGATAGAAAGTTTGAGTTAAACCAAAGTGAAAGCTTTTAAAAAGCACGTTCTACATATAAAGAGAAAATAAATTTTTTCATGCTCCAAAAAATTATTTTTGCTAGAGTTCATTTCGCGATTTATTTAGCTACAGGATTTCTACTTATCCCAAAATAGTGGACTATACATACCTGCAACATGATGTAACTCGTTTGACTATTGTTTTAAAGATGAAAATGAAAATTTTTAAATAAAAATTATATATACAAAACATTAATAATTTTGGAAAAAACAAAATTGATTTAAGCATCGAATTAATTACCATTGAAAGAGTAAATTAATTATCAAGTATGAGTTACTTTGCTATAAAAAAAAACAAACAAAAAATTGAAACAGTTGATTTTCTTTAAACATTTCCCGTACTTGTTTATAGTGAGTATACTATGAATGTGTTCACAGGAAAATTTGTTTAGCATTAAATAAGCTTGCATACAAAATAGTAAAAGTTATATACAAGCTTTCCTTTTTTAAAAGTTACTTGAAATTGTTAATATCTTTCGAAGAAATTTATTTTGTATACATTACATAAGCCATAAAGAACAAAATATCGATGGATAAAATCTTATGATTCCAAAATTATTAATGATGTGTTCATAAAAAAAATGTGATCCTGAGATCAACTGTAGTGATTTCTTTGCATGATAGTTATTTTTCACGACGTAACATTATGTAAAATTAACACATCCAACAAAAGCTCAAATAAACTAAAAAGGGTTTTCTACTCAAAAACATTTTTAAACGAACCTATCATCTTTAGTATAAATCTACATTAAGATATATCATAACCATTAAATGCATTCCATTATGTTTCTCACTGATAAATTCCAAGATATTTGAATAACTGGCAGCTCGTTTCTTAAAGAATATTTATTCTACCTTCTGACACGTTCCCCTATTATTTATTCTGTTTGATAGTGATAACTATCTTTGTGGAGAATCTCCCTATTATGATGACAACGGGAAGGTACAAATATAAATCAATATTGCTTGACACGAACTTGAGTTCCGAAGAAAAATATTTATCACTATTGATCCAAGCTATTGAAGTGTTTGGCAGAAATTCTTCAATACATTCATTATACTCCCTTCAGTTCATCTTTATAGAGCGCCATCTAATATAATTATGTACAACAAGTAACTAGAAATTATGAGTGTGAAAACGAGAATATTTATTAACTATTCATCATCTTAAGTAAATCAGTCCATTTTAGAGAAAGAACCATTTAGAGCATTTAGAGAACAGTGTTAGTTTATTGTGAGAATTTAATGTAACGAAAATATTCATATTCTGATGACAACGGGAAGGTACAAATATAAATCAATATTGCTTGACACGAACTTGAATTCCGAAGAAAAATATTTATCACTATTGATCCAAGCTATTGAAGTTTTTGGCAGAAATTCTTCAATACAATCATTATACTCCCTTCAGTTCATCTTTATAGAACGTCATCTAATATAATTATGTATAACAAGTAACTAGAATTATGAGTGTCAAAACTGAGAATATTTATTAACTATTCATCATCTTAAGTAAATCGGGTTCCGTTTTAGAGAACAGACCGTTTTGTAGAGGCATTGTAGGGTAACAGTATAGTTTATGCGAGAATTAATGTAACGAAAAATATTCTTTAATGTCTATTATATAAATATCAGTAAGAAGTCTGCTCTTTTTTTTAATTTGTGAAAGTATGTTGATATATTATAGAATTACTATGAGATCCTAGTGAAATCACATAAGCAGACTTTTCTTGCTGTTTTTAGACATAATTTGTCAATTCCATTGTAATTGCAATGTGACTCTGTAAAGACAAAAAATTAACTGTACACTATAAATTTACCAAACGGATGAATATGTTACGTAGGATAATATTACATTTGGAACATCCTATCTAGATCAATAATAGACAAAAGAAATTGAATCTGGAGTGAATATGCATAAAAATGAGTGTAATTACAACATTAGAAATCGTAGAATCAATAGGAAAAGCTGAAATTTTGAAAAAAGAAATTATATAAATAATATGGTACATGTGATATGCTAAATAAAATTTAAAAGGAAATTACTGTTTACAAGAATTTTATTTGATAATGCCTACAAATTTAACTTTTGTTTACACTTCATTATAAATTACCTCGTTCTCTCTCCCTCCCTCACCATCTATTAAAATATATTTCTAGAGTTTGAAATTCCCAGTTCCGAATCTCAAAGTTTTTTGTATCTAGGAATATAAAATTATAGATGTGTGTAAATGAAAGGATGAAATTTAAAAACCAAAACACATTTTCTAAATACTGCTTTTATAGTATTAAGTTAACTGTACAGATTAATTCTCCTTTTCAAGTTATGAATCATATTCCATCCAAAAATGTTACTTTTCGACAAAAGCGAAATTTATTATAATTCATATGTTATGTTCCCATTGTATGTTTATCTATTTATTATACTCCAAGAGTTATATGGAAGGTAATCAAATTTTCTTGGTTTAGTAAAGTTTCCAATATAAAATTCCATTTCATTTTTGTTTAAATATGGAGTAAAGTTTAAAAAAATCAAAAACAAAAACTAGAAACTTTTGATAGTACATTCTAATATTTTTTGCACTCCACAATAGAAGCAGCGATGCACAAAAGAAATTATTTTAGCCTAAAAACTGATTTTATTGGTATATGAACTTTAAAAAATATAATTTTCTACGTATCGATTTTAAATTGAAAATTTTATTGAATTTCTTAAAGTTATGTCTTTTAATGTAATCACTATATCTTCCCCGATTCTTAAGCATCACAAAATACTGCTTTCACTGTATTCTGAATTATACATTTCTGAAAATGTTAAATGCAAGAGAGTTTCTTTAAATAAGACCAGCGACCATTTTAAATGCATCTCATCTGCTACAGACAAGACACGAGCTGTAAGAGGTACACAGTTTTCATAAGACTAATTGTAACAATCTAAGAAAGCTTTTTTTTCTCATCTTTGTTGAATTCACTGAATTGGAGAAAAAAAGTTCTTTCAAAAGAAGACACAATAGTGAAATCTTCGTTGTCATCTCCCGGAAGATACATTTGGTGTGATATCTAAGTAGGCGTGAGGAAAATTGCATTAGATAATTGCTTCCGGCCAAATGGGAGCTAAGTGTTGTCAAACAAAGAATGGAAATAGATCATCATTTAAAGGGATTTACTAGTTTTTTCTTTCTTTAGCTAAATTCGAACTCGCTGACACAAAAAAAATTTAATCTGATAAAGATTAAACTATCAATTTAAGATTCTCAGTTCTCTTCAGTCTTAAAAAAATATATGTCAAAATTTTTTAATCAATTGACATATTATTACTAAATTTCTTTCACTTACTAAGTAACGTAAAATAAATAAAACACTAGTTTTAAACAATAAAGGATAGTTTTGTTTTATAAGCAATTATTTAATATACACTATTACAAGGTAAAGTGATAAAAAAGCATACCTTTAAAATTCAAACTGCTTGACACTGGCACCATAAGAATTACTCTGAAATGCTTTGATTCATGTGGTAGGGAAAACGTTTGTGTTCCGTTATTTTACTGACCCTTACATGGAATTGTATAGAAAGGAAAAAACAGAAAGGAATGGTGGCAACAAAACGGAACTGTATGATAAGTCTTCAAAAGTTATCCCCTTGCAATACAGAGCTTTCACTGCATTTTTTAAAAAAGCCATAGATAACTATAGTTTAAAACAAATAATATAAATCTAATTCATTACTTGAATATATGAAATTTTATGTTATATAAACTAATTATTAAAAGAATAAACGCAGAGTGGAGAACTACTTTGCTCATCTATTTCTGAATGCTAGATTTTCTTCGTTATAATTCAAAAAATATCCTAAATTCCCCTAAAAGGATCAACCATAATCACTAAAATTAACATCAAAACGAACATTTCTGCATTAGGAGGATGACCTTCTCAACTCCGCATTTAATATACTATCTTCTCCTGTCGATCACGTGAACGATCATGTTGAATCGGCGGTGAAAGCTTTAGCTCCTTTGACAGGAATTGCACTATTCGAGAATTCATTCTGCCCCGTACTTAAGACATGTGAATGGCAACATAATTGTATCGCTATTTTAAGGGCCATTTAAAATTCAATTCTTCAGTTAGGAATTAATGTTATTCATTGCCTTCGTCAGGATATAAAAAATTTTCTTTAGCCATCCACAGATTGATTTTGTGCCTAAGCTGATTTACTTGGGAACTTGAGCATAAAAAAAGATGCTACTCGCAGGGGTTATATAAAGGTGTGTGTGTACCATTTAAAGTAATCGCCAGCATCTTTCATGGTAACCATTTCTCCAGAAAAGTATAACATAGCAACTAAACAGTGCATTTAAAAAAAAAAATCTTGCGCATTTCTTTTCGTTTCCATTAAATCCAAGTTGCGCTTCTGAATATTAATATTTCTTGGGGATTTGAAATTTAACATTTGTATCCCCCTACATAAAAGGAATAAGAAATATGGAAGAAAATCAAGCTGTAGAGATTCGTATAATCTGCCGTTTGAAAAAAAAGACAAGGGGTGTAAGACATAATTTAAAGCCGTTTTGAAACAGCGCGGGTATATTTTCTTGGCTTAAAATAAACTCTAGACCTTCTAGGGTGCACAAACACAAACCGTATGTTTTTGGGACGATAACAGGGCCAGAAAAAACACTTATACTATTGTACCGACACGTACTCTAATATCTATGTTCAGACTTTCTCAGAATAGAATTGTTTATGATTTGTCATCTAAAAAACAATGTATTTCCTAAAATTCCCTGCAAGGTATATCGTTGAAATTTTGAACAGCGTTATTTTGTTCTATTTTCTGTAAACCATCCCCCAGATTTTTTATATATAGAAGAAATTCTGATTTTTTTTTTAAAGCGTGTCCAAAAGGAAAAATAATCTGGTTCAGTTATTATAAATCAAGGTAATTTATACATCAGTATATCACAGTTTATACATCAAGGACTAAACACTTGTTTAAATTCTTTCTTTTTTTGTTCAAGGATACGTTTATACGTAAAAGGATCTATAGCAAAAGGCACATACAAATTATAAAATAATTACAAAATGTGTCTTAGTAAAAATTATGTACTTATCGTCCTTTGCTGTTATTATTCAAGTGAGAAATATAGCAACATAGAGAAATACATGTTAAAAACGGTATTTTTATACATACGTTACCAAAAATATCAATTTTTTTCTGCCGTGCAAACAGAAGACACTCACTCCTGGGAGAAAAGCATATTCACTCATATACAGTTTAATACAAGTTAAAAATATCAGCAAGTTCCAAAGAATCCTTTGGGATTATTTTCTTTAAAAAATAAACAAAAAAACATTGTTTTTGCACACACGGGGAAATTTTTTTTCTACCCAAGAGTGGATTGCACGTAAAAGAAAATAAATTCGCAAAATATATTTAGAAATCCTTTGGATAGAAGTTGGATTAGAGGTACAGGAAAAACTAAAGCCATCTTTTGTGTAACTTGCTATTATGCTGAATAAATTGTTTCAAAGGAAAAACACCTTGTTGATTTAATGATTTTTTTTTAATGTTCGGGTCGTATAGTTTTCATTTCAGGTTTAAAAAATTATCTTAATTTTATCAAAGAAACTTTGTCGTAGCATTTTTTTTTTGCTTGTTCAGTCAAATAATATTTTTTGTAAAAAGAATAATTAATAGAAAATAAATTTGATTCTTTTAATATTAAATAACTCATGATAACAACGTTTTATTCTTTACCCCGTAGGTAGAAAAAAAATCTTATCTATAAAAACTTTTTTTAGCTCTTAGAGCAAAACAGTAAAACTCCATGAATTTTAGGTACATATGGTGTCTAAGATCCATACCTGGTTAATGATAAAAATACCTAGTTTACTGAAAATTTTAGTATGCATCGCAAAGAGGTTAACTGACAGCGAAGTAAACTTTAGATGATTGTTGAATGTTTAAATTTCTTTCGATTCTTCAATGAAAGTTAAGAGTAATCAAATCTAACATTGGGAAGAACATATGGGAAACAATTAAAAATGACTGAAATCTCTCTCACTATCTTCTTTAATGAAAAATTCACTTTGAAAACTACAAACAATCCGTAATTATCTTCCCTTTGCATCAGTGAATTTTTTATCGTCTTTAATAATAATTGTCTCAACTGACTGGTAAAAGCGAAATGAAATGAAGGGTTCAAATTGGGAAAATATTTTTTAAATAATTTTAGCAATTATTTTCGAAATAATCCCAATATTTTAAATCAATGTTTTATTACTACTATAAGGGTAATATAAGTAAAGGAATTTTCTTCAGTACGTAAGGAAAACAAAGTATTTTAATTTGGACTTTTAAAAGAAACAGCTATTGCTTCTATACATTTCACACACACACACCGAGGAACTACTGAGAGTACATTCCATACATTTACACCTGCTCAGAGTATCATCGTACCTGGAGGTTAAAATATAATGATTTATTTATTTCTTGACTTGAGTTTTCAATGAACTTTTCTAAAACTTTTTTCGAATATTTGACAAATCTTAACTGTACCTCTCACATTGGAGTTACAATTCTTAGACTTCAGATTTCAAGCTCTTAAAAACAGACAAACTAAAATTTTCGAGACAAATATTCCCCATAAGAGCTCGGTCGAAATTCAGTATTAAGTGCATGTATTAACCCAAAGTAAAGTCTTAATTGTTACTTTTTTATTTATTACTCTGACTACTGTTCGGGATATCCGGCTGAAATCGGACCGTTACGAAAAATAAACTCTTTGACTTAATTTTTTCTATTCGAATTCAATATAACTATCCTTTTTGGTGCTACTTGTTTATTACTATATACGAAGATAGTAGTAAAAACTATTTGCTTACCCTCTAAAGTATATAACAAAGTGTTTTATTAAGTTTAATTTTACTCAGCTCTGATAGTTCGAAGGAAAGTCTTTCAAGTTGAACGTCTAAAAATTTCCCCTTTTAAATTTTATAATTATCTGCCTCATAAACCGAAAGGGGTAACTTTGAAGAGTAAGTAACTAATTTGTGTTTATTTGAAAGTCCTAAAGGGATCTATAATCGGATTTTGGATCTTATTGAAATATAGTAGTTGGTAGTTTACTTGGTTGGTAGTTACTGCCTTCGAATTACAATTACTATGTGATTAAGCCCGGTTTTCCAAGTTCTAACTCACACGAGACCGAATGTTTTACAAGAGAAGGCCTGTTCACATTGCAGTCCGTTAGCGTAAGCGTAAAAGGAAAAATGGCGCTGAGACGGAAATAAAATAATCATAGGCCTTAACAATTTCGTTGCTAATTGTTTGGAGGTTTGTAATTGGTTAAATATATTTCAATACTTTTACGCTTACGCCAACGGACTGCAATGCGAACAGAGCCTAAGAGTGGGAGCTTAACAGGGACTTATCATTTATCTTTTTATGTCCGTTTATAAAAGGTAAGATTTGAGTCAGTATTGAAAATTCAGCGTTTCAATACCTATTTTCCCAAAAGGCTACATATATGACTGTCTCTGTAATTTTAAAAATTATATCTATCTAAAATAAACCTGCTATACAGACCGGAGCCCATGCCGGACTAAGCCCGTATCACATCTATTGTAGACATGCGATCAAACTTGAGTGTGTTAACTATGTTCGCTCATAACTTAGATTAAGTTGTCTAAATACATGATACTAATTTGCCTTCTCATTGTTATCTGCCAGTTATAAAAGGTTGCCTTTTATCAAAGGACCTTAACTGTGTTAAACAAAAAAATTAATTTTTTTTAAAAGGACTGGCAGTACTAAGACGAAACCTACATTGTAATTCAATTTTCCTTTAAGCAATTCTTTTGATTGTTCGCTGTGCGTAAGATGCGTACTTTAGTGCAAGTAATTCTCGGTACCATATGTTTCTTTCAATTTCATCTTGAATCATATATATATATATATTGTAAAAGGAGATCTTTAGCTTCCTGCGAAAAAAAGTAACTTTGCATTGTGTTAATGATTTTACGTAATAATTTAAATCAGCGGTGAAAAGAAAATCCAGCCATAATAATTGATGAATTTTCCCCATTTCTGCTTCTCGATGCTTTCATGCATAAAAAAGGTCACATCACAATGTTTTTTTCTGTTTCAAAAACTGAACCAGGTTATAATGAACTATTATTAGTAACTTTAATTATTCTTGTATGTAACACCATGAGTTTATAAATTTATTACAGTCGTACCTTTTATTATCTTTTATTATTTATCTACTGTGAATATTACTTATATAATTGTTTTTATGGAATGCGTTATTACGTAGACATAAAATTCAAAAATAAGAATTCGAAAGCCATGGTGAGTTTTAAAATTCAATATCTTCTCCGACATGTGGCATTAGAGTATTGTACGTTGAATAAAAACGCTTAAAATTACAATTGTCCAATTTTTGACTGACAAAAAAAATAATTTAAGTTACACACCTGACAAGCTGACAAAACAGTATGTAGTCTATCACAGACGTATCGAAGTTGAATGATTCGTGTTCTTTTAAAGTATACAATCTGAACTCGCAATTAACTGCACTCGGATAATATGTTTTATGGATTATCCATGCACGGTTAAAATAAAGTTCAGAAATAAATTACAAAATGTCCACCATAAGTTAAACATTACTCGTAAACCAAGGAATGTAAGAAATTTTGTGAGGCAAAAAGCTGAAAATTTCTGAGAGTTTCATATTTGAAATAAATTTAATCCCTATATCGCTCTGTTAAAAAACCTAAATAGTTACCTTTAAGAGTATTATTGGGCTAATAGGTCACTTGTTTACCAGCATTCTACTATTTATCACCACGGAGAATTTGGAATTCAGTATATATCCCGTTTGCTTTTACATAATATGCCATTTCGTTTATAGCTGTCATTTCTCGCTATTAATATAATACCCATTCCAACACCTTCTGTCGTTAACAAATTCAGTATTTTTGTACCCCCGTCCTTTTTTAATAAAAAATATGTATTCCTATTGAATTTGCGTCGTGGTACAGTAAAAACTCAGAGAAATATTGAAAATTAGTTTTTCGAGATTTTTGAATTATTCTGCAAATCATACACCTTTCTCTCTCTTTCTCTCAAAATTCCTGGAAAGCTAAAAAGACCATTTCTGATAAAAAGCAATTTTGTGCGCTTTGTTTTGAAACCTTGTTTATGTTTTATAATGCTTAGCAACTTAAAGTTACTTTACTTACCTTGTATTTAGTTTTACAATTACTCATTATATATATTTTTAGTACAAATTGATTCAAACAACTGTTGTACATCTTTATCAATTGAAAAAGTCCATTTATAATCCGGTCAGGTTTTTTTTTTTTTAAATTTCCAATAGCATTTATTTTTCATCTATACTGGACAAAAATGGCATTAAAAAAATCACATCGCCTAGAGCGACGAATGACAGTCCGACACAAACGTAATTTGTAGCAGATGTAGCTATTTTTATTGGCACACGTCCGTGAAAGTAAGAGGAAATTATTTTCTCTCCTATATGAGTAGTAAAAGATAAATAAATATTTGATAAAGACATTTATTTAGGGGTAGATATTCCTAAAAATCTAAATATTATAAGGTACCTAAATATATACGTATGAAAATGTCAGAGGCAGGATGAAAAAGAATACGTACATTGACAAACCGAATTAGAGTCATTGTTTAATTCAGTTACTAATAGATTGGAAGGTTAATTGATGCAATTACACTGAAGAGTTCAGGTACTGCAATTAGTATAAATGTAATTACACGTACATTGTATTCCCAAATACATACTAAAATAAAACAATGTTCCTGGAAATCACGCCATGAAGCATTCAATTATGATTACATTCTTTCAGAGAAGGTTGTTAGCGGAGATGCGCACACATGAATGAGTGAATATTTCTACAATTTACTGATGGATATTCAGTTCATGCCAGATTCACCGTAATTGTTTTGTTGAATGGTTCCATCATCTTGCGAATCAATTGTGATGATTTTACGATGTTTTCGAATTTTTCAGGGGAATTTTATTTTAATTTCTTCACCTTTTTTTTCATAAATGTGAATGGTATATGTATACACATTTAATGCTAAACCATTTTAAAATTTGATTGTTTTAAACCATAAGCAAAATTTAATGGAAGGAAAAAAATACTACATAGTTTTATGCTTCCTGTTAGTGCAGTTAAAAGATAAAAAGTTTGACTTGAATTTCTTTTAAGTATATATTTTTTCCTAAACAAATCTAAAGAATTCCCACTTTTAAAATAAACCATATTTTAATACTTTTCCGCTTACGCTAACGAACTACAATGTGAACAGAGCCTAAGAGTGAGTGTGAGCCTAACTGGGACTTATCATTTATCTTTTTATGTCCGTTTATAAAAGGTAAATAAAAGTATGAGTCAGTATTAAAACTTCAGCGTTTCAATACCTACTTTCACAAAAAGCTACATATATGATTGTAGCTGTAATTTTTAAAATTGTACCTATCTAACAATTGTATCTACATTTTAATGGCAGCAAGTTTAGTGTGGACTTTAGCCATTTTTTTTAATCCTCCTCCAGAAGTTGAGACTTTTATGCTTCCTTCTCCATCGTTTAATTTAGAATTCGAAAAATATTGGAACCTCGAATTCTACGAGTTAATTCTTCTTTCCTGTAAAGGGAATATTGCATTACTGTATTAGCTTCGATCTATACTTTTGGCCTTAGTATAACCTGTCATTCTCAACATGAAGAGAACTACAAAAATAAAAATTTAGTAAATTCATGTGGACAAATTTGCATTGTGGCAGTCTGTCCTCTAGTAGTCTAAACTTATAGAGACACAACTACTCTTTTGAATAAAAACTGGGGATATTGAAAAAAATCTTTACCTCTCAAAATAATCAGCCGAATTGTAGCATGTAAATTATTTCAGTTATACAAAAATGTTTAAAAAAACATTCTTCCATTTTTAGATTACGTATATGCATTCCTTGGTCTGAAAAAAAATTGTTCCAACGTAAAAGAGTTTCCATCTAGAGATCATGGAGAAATGTTCCCAGTTTTCCCCTAAAGTGGTATAATTATGAAATATTAATAAATGCTAAGTAAGGAAAGTTAAAAACATCCCTACCGTTTCATTAAGACTTATCCGAACGAAATGTCTAAAATTTCTTTCATTATTTTATCAAATATTTAGCGTTCAGTTCACATATCCAAGTACAGTAATTCCATAACTCCCATGATCACTTCTTGTGTAACCAAATGGTGTTCACCATTTTATGATATCTATCAAAAGATTTCTTATCTGAATTAGCTGAAAGACACTGAAACAATGATTTGGTGTATCGCACTCAAATACCTTTCTCCTTTGGCACTACATGTGTACTTACTTTCAAGTACCATTGATTGGAACATTCTGATAAATATTAATGATGCGCAAAGGGGATTGTATGAAGAATAAATATCTGAACTTAACATGGCCAAACCTTGTCCTAAATACCGTTGAAAAGAATAGATCTTTAAGAAGCCCGAAGTCTCTTACATACAAATCTCCATTTATTGAAGGTATATCACTATAAGTTGCATATTATGCCTGTATTTTTCTTAACATGCTATCAAAGTCCTTTGTCCCTTATATCCAAATGCAAAAATTGGCGGGTTAATGCATTTTTAAACGGTGAGAAAGGTAAAAGATAATTAGCTTTTCGTAAAGAGAAAAACTGTTGGACGCTTGAACTTAACTATAGAAAAATTCAAACGATATAAAACCTAGCTTATTAAGAGTAATTTTTGAAATCTTGATATTAATATCTCTAACCATAAAGCACGGCTTAAAGATCTATAATCTTATTTCCATTCCCGAGCTCTCGTGTTTTTCCGGAACTATCATTGTCCTTGTGCGATAGCCATCCCGTGAGACTTCTTTGTCATTAGTTTTTCGTTTGGAACGCTTGTATCAGAGTTCATGCTGTGATCAATCATTTAGTTCCCCTAGCTATAGTTCTGGGCTGTCTTGTTATTCTATCCCAGTATCTTCTTTCATGACTCAATTTTGTCATGTTCTTTTCTTTCATTTTTGCCTTCTGCAGTATCGAGACTACTTCACTTGGATTTGTTACTGTTGGTATGAACCTGCTCTTCATTTTAAGTACTACGGCATATTGTATTTCTCTTTTGCCATTTATAGCAGTATGAAAATTTGTTAAGACAAATAAAACAGGACAAAATCGAAAGGCATAAGTGCGTGATTGCTTAACGCTAGTATTCATAAAAGCATTTTGAACTATTTTAAAATTTATTTGTTAGATATATATGTAAAAGTAATAAAATATTTTAATTTAAATATGTAAACAATGCAAAGAAATGTGTATTTTGAGGGGTTTTTTTCTTTTTAAGTTAAGGAAAAGTGTGTCAGTTGCCAATTTTATAAGAATTTTCAAAACTGTACTATGCTAACTAATATTTTTACACGCTATTAAGTAAATACTAAACATTGTTTTATGGTGTTAGATGCGCTCAGTGGGTTATGATCGTATTTTATTTATATCAGAAAGGCACCAAGTTTTTTGGGAATTGCATTCATAAGTAACTTTATGACAGAAATTTTAAACTGATAAGTCTTCCCGGTACGCTAGAGATGTATTTGCATTTTTGGCTCCACCCTTGAGGGCGTTTATCTTGCTTTTTGTCATCTTTAAGCACACTAAATTTTGTACCGCAGTTCGTGGAAAAGGATGGCCTTTCTGATAGGGCTGGTTCAATCCACATCGAGAATCATTTTTTTCAGTAATTAGCCTCTGTATCTTATTGTTAAAATATTTAAAACTTTATTTTAGTTCAATAATATTCTGCTCTAGCAACTGAATCTTAAAAAATACGTTCTATTGAAGTAGGTATAACCCTGAAGTAGGAACCTAGCATTGTATCTTGAAATTAAGTCATATCCATCTTTGGATGCAGCGCCCTTTTTACTAAGATGAGATATTTTAAACCAATTATCTATGTTATATATATTTTCATGTAAGCACATTGTAAACCATACATAGTTTTACAGTCTTCAATATTTTTGAAAGGTCAACTAGATGGCCTCAGTTCATAATAGAAGAATGTCTGCTATCGGTTGAACGATTCATAGCAATACTCGTAGGTTCCTCAAATTTAGATGATTAGTAAGAATGAATATAGCAATAGTAAGAGTTTAAAAAAAACTGCTCTAATATGCTAACATTTTTCGAGAGTTTTCAAGCCTTAAATTTTTTAAGGGGGGGGGGGCATGATGAATTCTTTCAGATGTTGTTTAGCAACAAATGTTTGTAATATTTGCTTGTATTATACACCAGCCCGATTACAAAACTAAAGTTAAAATCAAAAAAGGAAATCCAGTTAAGTACATTGTACAAGGACACACTTTGTTCAGAATTCATATTTACTGTGTTCTGTTCAAGGCTATATTTATTTCAAATGTGGGACACATTAGCCTGGTAAACTATCTCACTTTAAAAAGAGTGTTCTATTCGCTTAATGGAAAGAAATTAACAGGAAGTACTTGTATATATTTTAGGTAAGCTTTAGGAAGACTAGTGCGAATGTATGTCGATGTAATAACTAAATTGATATTGGAACAGTTTAAATATTAACTGATCACGTATGAATCCTAAACCATTAATTTATTTCATACCGTTTTCTTATGATTTACAAAAGCTAAGCTGTATTTTAGGAGCTATGGCTTTATATTAGGAATCAGTATGCGAAAAAACATAAAAGTAATCTGTTAATTGTTCACATAATCATTGTGCAATTTTGTGTATGCATTATAGTCAACTATAGCAACTATTTTAAGCATCGAGTTACACATACACACATATATATATACATTCATTACATAACTATCTACAATTTCCTCGTGACAATACGCGTACTTCCCCTTTAGAGACAAATTTCTGAAATGACAAATGCACGCTCATTATGCTGTCAGCGATTTTCTCGAAACTAAATTTTCGCATCAGCCATAACGAAATTAGTCCTTTCATGTTTAAACTCGTTTCATGTTTAGTCCTCGTGTATGAAATCCTTTTAAATTTATCATTTAAATATCTTTAGGAGCGACTTAAGGCAACAACAAATGATCGATTTATTTTGATGGATGTAGAAGTTTGAAGGCAGCAACCCAAGATGCACGCAAGTAAGTAATCGACTCTAAGTATGCTATTACTGAATCTCCGGCGATAAAAGCTAAAAGAATGTATCAAAAGTATGTTTAAACTGAATTCAAGTTCTATTTCGTGATTAAGAAAAAGGCCAAGTTCGTATAAGTTAATAGGAAGCATTTTCAATCTCCAGAGAATGATGCATATTATCTATGGTTAAGAGACAAAAGAATTAAATAAGAATAATTTAAATTTCGAAAAATTGGTCATTTTAAAACCACTAAATAGTCTAACATAAGTTCTATTTACTTATTTTTATACAGTGTTTCAGATTAAAACTTTTCATTTTTGATATTAACACTAGACGCTCAGGAGTTCCTTCTTTATGTCGAAAAAATTGAAGTATAAACTAGATTGACACTTAATCTATAGCATGCCAGCATCAGGAATGAGCACGAAATTTTTGTGAACTAAAATTTTGTGTCTTTCATGTCCTCTTGCGATCTTTACAAAGATTTCAGTACCTGTATTACTGTGTTCTAGTGTGCAATCCAAACTCGAATTTAGAAATAAGACTGAATACTATTTTAACATCAAAAATAAGAGAGAGAGTTATGTTAGATTCAGTAAATATTGGACTGATTATCTTGAAGTCGAATAAAGGTATCATGCGCTTCACCAACAGATAAACATAACAATTTATTTACATAACTTTAACAGATCAGATCATAATACGATTACAGCAAGCATAACGCTGTGGCTGCGTTAAAGAACAAAGACGAAGTGAATTGTATAACGGATGAGATGGAACTTCCGGTCAAAGTTCGGCTTCTGACATTCGGCAGTGTTCATGATCATAGTAAAAGAATTCGGGTAGAAATCGTGAAAGTTCGACCACCTCAATCTCTACCCCCTAGACTGCCCTTTGAGCTGGCGTAGAAATCCTAAAGACAAACATTTTTCTCTAAAGGAAGATGAATTTTCGCGTAATTCCCCTTTGTAAACATTTTCTTTTATGACATGGCTCAAATTTTGGCTTCACGTGCAGGTTACCTGTACTTTTTTTTCTTAACCAACAATTTCTTAATGCCTATTACCCATGATTTTCACAATGACATACGCATGTGAATTTACTTTCGACCATCATCTACATTAATAAAACACAAAATACTGGATTCGAATTAATGTGACGCCAGACTTTGAATTCAAAATATTTCCTTTAGAGTCCTACATTCGCAAGAGGAAAAATTCAAAGTTACACCAGGCATCACATGTACATGAGTATTTCTCAATTTTGAGTACTTGTAAACGTAAAAAAAAGTCAAAATTTGAACTTCCTCCCCCCCCCCCCCTCACATAGTATTTTGATTCTTCTAGGGTTATATACTGTTCCTAAAAGTACCCTTAATAGAAACATGAAGATATTATAAGTAAAATATATAGCAACTTTGAAAAAAATATAATTGTATGTTTCAATCTCCCTTTGGGGGAATTTTCCCAAAATTTTTTCCTTAAAGTGCTATTTAGTATTTCGATTTTGGGTCAGAGTTTCAAAGTAATCGATTCAAGTAATTCGCCATCTTTTTTTAAATTCTGAGAAAACGTTTTCTCCAGGCAAAAATTTTATCCGGAGCCTTTGTAGTTTTCACTTTTTCTGAGAAATATGAATTTGAGGGGATAGATACTGAACGCAGTTCGTACGCAATTTGTGGGATCGAATTTTTGAGTAGTTTTTGAGTGTGAAAACACTTATAGAATTCTAATTTCTTTTCAAATGAATCCCAGAATCTCATCTAGAAATCCAGGTGTAGATACACTTAAATAATCACTATACTTAAAAAATTCCCTAACTAACAATTCATTTTCTAAAAACTTTAGGTGTTTACCTAGGAATGTTTTTTACTGATTATACAAAGTTTTACTCAAGAATCAATAGTAATCATACAACTGCTATTCTATGTTTTCTGTAAGATCTTATTTCTTAAACATAAGCTCAACAACCACGAACAATTTGTTTACTAAACCAAGATATTAACCACCCGCGTTGGATCTGCAGTTTTTAGTATTTTTATTTTTATTATTATTATTATTATTGGAACGAAGTTCTTTTACGCGGCTTACAGTAGAGTGAACTGAGAGGAATCGTCACGTAACGAAAATGCGTTATGCTCCCTTCATAAGAGCTTTTTCTCAAGGACTCTGTGGCTGAATGGTTATCGCATCATCGGACTCCAGAGGTCCCCGGTTCAAATCCCCGCACAAACGCCACGGGCAATTTTAAAACCCTTCACTGCACACTGTATCAAATTTGATACATAAGTTATTTTTCCCCTTTATATTAAAAAGCAATATTTTTTATCCACTTGTGCACCTTGTATTAATTTTGAAACATCATAGCAAAGCTTTTAATCACTGTTAGTTACATTTTCGTAGTATAGATGGCAGCAGGAATACAACTGCGATCTCAGTAAAAGATAGCCGTTCAATTCATACCAGACCTGCCTTAGTATTTGCTATATTTTCAGTATTTTAAAGTCAGCTTACATCTTTGAAAGTTTTCGAAATATATTTTAGAGGTACGTAGCTTTTATAATTATTAATCAAATACTTCTTTAATCTTTTATAAAAAAATTCAAGCATGGTTTCAATTTTATGTACCAAAAATGATACATGGTGTGCTTACGCCATTTTTTTAAGGAAATGGCGGGAAGAAAGTTTTTAACACAGAAAGAAATTGAGGAACTTATGAACAGATCGAGGAGTGATCATAGTGAAGATGGATCTGATTCAGAAAGCGATGGCAGCACAGGTGATCCTAATTATAAACCAAACAAAGTTTGTGATTAAATTTTTTATGTTAGTAGTGAGTCGGAAGAAGAGGTATCATTACTTGATAATAGCGATGTTCTTGATTTGCCTAATGGTCTGAACATGCCACAAACTAATAGAAATAATACAGGGAGAACAAAGCCTGCAATCAACTGGAAGAAATCTAATTTACTTCTAAATGATGATCAAATTTTATTCCGAGGTGACGAGAATCTCGTTCCTGAAATTATGAATTTAAACACACCTCTAAATTTTTTTAGTTATCTTTTTACAAAAGATTTGATTGAGCATATAGTTCTAGAAACAAATTTATTCAATGTGCAAAAAAACCCAGAAAAAGTGTGTCAATGTAACGAATTTAGAAATTAAACAATACATTGGTATTTGTATAAAGATGTCTATTGTACATGTACCAAACACTAGGGCATATTGGTCACCTGCTATAGGCAATGATGTAATAAAAGAATGTATGTCATTAAAACGCTTTGAAAAGATAAGAGAATTTCTACATTTTAATGACAACAGTAAACAACCACCACATGATGACCATCAGCATGATCGTTTATATAAACTTCGACCAGTTGTAAATGCTTTACTTGAAAGATTTTATACCGTCCCTATGGAATCGCGTCTTTCTGTTTAAACTTATTTATTGTTTGTTATTGTTTTAATTAACATGGGATTTATATTGTGTCATTAATTTATTTTTGTTGGTGATTAAATAATAAAATTAATCCGATTAAAAATTATGCTAGGTAACATCTAAATCAAAATAATTAATTTATATATTAAAATTTTTAATTTTAATAAAATAGAGAGAGAGAGAGATAGTTGGTTGAATAAAAGAGGGCTGTGCTTTTTGGAGTGACAAAAATACACTAATATAATCAATAGAAATCTACATATTAAATCACATTTAGAGTTGAAAAAAGAACGTAAGGAACTTCGTTCCTGACGGGGGTCACCCGACCGCACAATTTTATTATTATGTGGCATTTCACAGTGGCATTTCACATCAACAAGAGTAGAAAGTGTGAGTACAAAATAGAATAAACATACACACTTAATGAAAAATACTAGAGTAAATATAAAAAATATTTTTGCATCATTCCACATATCAAAAGTACCAATTTTTGTATTTTAAATTTTATAAATATATATGAAGAAAAGTTCAACAGTAAGAGACCTATAATTTAGATTCGAGAAAGGTTACAGAAACTACAATTTATAAAATTTAAATGGTATATCTGTTGCATAATACTTTTATCTTATTCAGAAGTAACCTTGCAAGATAGTTTGTTAAATGGACACCGGGATAGCCCTTTGAAACAATAGTCTGAGTTAAAAGATTATAAATTTGTAAATAAATATATATACATTTGTGCCAAAATATACGGAATAAAAGCATAATACTGTCCTTATTAATGTCCCATCTACCGTACAATCCGTAATTCTATTACAGTGGGAGCAAAACTACAAAAATTAACTATCCTACAGAAACATCTTTTCAAAAATTCAATTTTTAAAATAATTTCTTCCCAACGTTCTCATTTTCAAGAGTGTTGATCAAATTGCAAATCAACTGGGTAATTGCAATTCTGCCTCGTAATAGAAAACTGACTAAATGTTAATTGCAAAATAAACACCAACGCAACGTTTATTTAAAAATCATGAGTTCTTTTAAAAGATGCTTCTTTCAGATTCGAATTTATCGCAAAAAAAATTCACTAGTGATAAATTTCTTCCCACGCAAAAGTTATTTTTCTGTTAATAGCATTTCTTATTACGTATTTCTGTTTTCAAATACTAAAGTGAAACTTATTTTGCCCACTGAATTTCTACATTTCATCGACAGATTTTAATTTAATCAAGTAAAAAATGTATTAACTCCAACACTTTTATAAAGAATGTTATTGACATAAGACACCCACGAGAATTCTTAATGAAACTAGGTGTAGACGGAAATTACAAACGTGTTTCATTTCATTAGCAGTTGAAAAATGCTATGAAAATAGTAACAAAAATGTGTAAGCAAAAATTTTAAGCTTTCCAACTTTTGCGTCATTGAACTTTTTAGTTCGATGACGCAAAAGTGCAGTTCGAACAAATAAAGTTGTTTTTATAGCTAATATAGTCAAACTTTAAAAAAATTCACGAATTAAATTATTCGCTAGATTCGGTCCACCAGAGAAAAGGTCTTTCATCAAACAGTATCTTAAACGCAGAATGAAAGACTTATAAAAATTTGAAAAAAATATTCACGAAACAAAATAATTCACTGACCAATAACAAACAAAAAATCTAGCTTTAAAGAACAGGAAATAAATTAATAGTTATCGTATGAAGGCTTTCAAAGAAAACAGTGCTTTGAATTTTGTGGATTAACTGTAGCACTTATTAACAATTGCTATAAATATTTCGGCATTTATCTGTAGTGTAGTTTACTATCGTTAATGAACTCTGTTATGTTTTATAGAAAAAGTAAACAATGAAATCGACTGAATGTAGCGCATGACTCGGAAATCGATATGTCAAATATTGGACCTGGCATTCCTGGATATTATTGCAAAGAAACAACATTGCACAGCTAGAAAAAAAAATTATATACTCATATATAACTTTTATAATTATCTTTTATTTTAGTGACAGACTTTCTAGCGAAATCACAAAATTTGAAAATTATAATTTTGACAGTTATTAAAAGAAATTTTTAAAAGTCGTTTATTAATGTAGTTTTCTAATTATGAACTCAAAACATAAAACTGAATGTAGGGATCCTCTAAAGTATCTCGTTTGGAGAGGAGGACTGTGTGCTTTCAGTGCTCGCTAGATTTCGACTCTAATGCTTACTCCATACCAACGGCGACAGCAACGAAAGACAGACACATTTTGCCACCTGTCTCCGAGGCTGTCATAAAAGCCTTCAAAAGGCTCGGAGACGGGAAGAAGAGGCAATTAATTTGCGCAGGCACATAATCTTCTCTTTCTATTCTGATTGGCTGTCGAGCACGGCGGCAGAGTGAAAAGTTGAACTTTTTCCAACTTAAAACCGCAGAGACCAGAGACGGAGACGAACGGGTAGTGAAAATTTGTTTGTAATACGCATGCGCAACAACGAAGATACTCGATTTTGGTCTCCGTCGCCGTTGGTGAGGAGTAAGCATAATTGCGAAAAAATACTCATGAAAACAAAAGTTTACTGGATTTCCTCCGGTTGGCTCATCAAAAGAAAGGGTTTGGATACGTTTTCAAGCCTTTTGTAAGAAATATTTATGAAGGACTATCGAGGAAAATGTAAAATCTATCTTCGACAGCAGGATAGGAAAAATACTTCAGTCCGAAATCAACAAGATGTAGAACATCAAGAATCAAAGTGTCAAATACTGAACACGGAACTTCAAATACTGAGGCAAAGAAACAATTATGCATTTATCAACTACCAAATAACTACTGAATACTTATACGAGGGTCGTTTGATAAATCCATTTAAAATATGAGAAATAACGCCACTGCCCTGAAATTGTTGTCGCTCTCATATTTACCCTGCTTCAAAGACTTGGATACCAAATTTTAAACAGATTCGACGCTTAGTATGTGATTGACAGCCGTTTTCACCAGTCAGCTCTCGTTACTGCTCACACAGTAGAGTGAAGATAGTTCCACGTGTTGGTAAAACATTTTTAAAGAGCTAAACGACTGCAGAAAGTAAATCCAGGCTTGATAAATATTATGATGAGTCTTCAGCATCACTTGATTTACAAGTCGAATGATTTACAAGTGGTATATTGATTTTCATTGTGGTCGAATGAGCACATGGGAAGCTTAAAGTTTTGGTACTCCTGTCAGTTGATACTACGTCAGACATTATTAAAAAAATTCACCATATAGAGATGATGAATTGAAGATTCCAAGTGCGTGAGATTTCTGAGGCTGTTGGCGTCTCACAGGGAGTACATTTTGAGCATGAATATTTGGATGAGAATACTGTTAGCAAGGTTGGTGCTACGCTTGCATCGTCAAAACTATCATAAATGTGAACGACTGAACATTTCGAAGCACTATATAGACCTATTTCTGAGAGATCCATTTCAATTTTTGCGTCGTCTGGTAACAGTTGATTAAGCATGGATATATCACTACTACCCAGAATCGAAAGAACTCGAAACAGTGAATTGAAGCGAGTGAACCTACACCAAAAATGATTCCATGAGCAAGAAAAGTTATGTCTACTGTTTTAGGGGACTCCCATGCTATATTTATTTACTTGTTGAAAAAAGCCAAAAAAATCCCAGGAGAGTACTATGCATACTTACCAGATTGTTTAAATAGTGAAATTAATACAAAAAAAGCCACATTTAACGGGGAAAAAATGGTTGCATTTCGATACTGACAATTCTCGGGTTCATTCATCAACGATTACGGCAGCAAAACTGTTAGAATTACGCTACAAAATTGTTTCCTACCCTACGTATTCTCCAGATTTAGCTCCAACTTGGACTACAAGTTGTTGTCAAATATTAAAAAAAAGTCTTACGGAGCAGAAATGCGCACCAAATTCCGAAGTGATTAGAGAAGCAACCGCTTATTTTGAAGAGTTGGATAATCCTTATTTTAAGGAGGAGATAAAGCTTAAAAATCGTTGGACCAAATATATCGACCCTATTGGAGATTATATAGGGGAAAAAAATGTTTCCATTCTTCTCGTACGGACTTACCAGAGGACCTTCGTAAATGCCTATAAAATTGCTTTTTAAAAGAAAACAAGGTGTTCCAGTTTTGTGAAATAGCTTTTACTAAATAAAATAATACAACAGTTTTAAAGTAAAAAAGAAAAAAAAAGATAAGAAGCAACATTTTTTTAGTTTCCTGTTTAAAACCGATTACTGAAAACAGAGGTTATGAAAATATTTCTATTTTAGACGGAAAAAACTTTTAAAAACTATTATAAATTTTAGAACCAGTAGCCTAGACAGTATGGCTTCTACTTAGATTTAGATAATGGAGGCGGGCTTCGTTGAGATCGACAACGTAGGTGGATTTATTATTGACACGCATGATTGCCGCTAATAAAAAAATTAAACGGGAAGAACCTAACATGCTCTTTCAGCGAAGCTTACTCGTAATAACAGTAATAATACAATGGCAAATAACTGACAAAATTGCTTGCAAATTGTTGTTTTGTTAAGTCCGAAATCGCTCATTCGTGAAATTTGTTTTTTTTATTTTTGCTACCTGAGTGACCTGACTTACACTTTCTTGCCCAAAGCCAACCTTAGGGAAAGTGACATAAAATTTCATTAGTTTCGGCGTAGTTTAGTGTAGTAACTTAAAACCACTTCTAAGTCTATTATCAACGTTTCGCAGGCTCTTAAGAAAATTGCATTCCTTTTGATTGACGAGCTATAGCAGAGTTTAATACACTTAACCTTCAATATTTCGGATCTAGCAAAAGATTTCATTTGAAAAATTCATTAGCCCTTAGCAACTGCACTATTTCAGGTTGGAAACGGGAACAAAGACGGAAAAGAGGTTTATATATATAGCTTTTTCATAAAGAAGTTTATTAATGCAGCTCAAAGCGTAATGGTGACTAATGAATCAATAAAGTCCATTTTTTTATTGTACTATAACTATTATTGCCCGAGAGTTATAGTGCCAAAAGCATTAATTTCATATTTTTTACTGTACAGCTATTTTTTTTCAACGCGGAGGCTCTATCGTGAAACATTCGCCTTTTGTTTTACAGTGCGAAGTCTTGCTGGTTACTTTATTATGGGAGCACTATTTTAGTGAGCCAGCATTACTCCCTATGAAGGGACAACACGGTAACGACCAAGCCTGACTCAGGATTTGAACCTAAGCCCACTGAGTAGAAGCTCACGAAACTAACCACTACACCATGTAGGGGGCCTGTACAGCTATGTGAAAGTTGAGAAAATAAACATTGTCAGATTCTACAAAGATCCAGGTAACTAATTTAGAAATGAACTATCCCGTTCTCCTGACTATATTTTCCATATTCCCAAGAAAGAATATGCAAAGTATTAAGATTGATAAAGAACTGAAAACTCTTTATTGCAAACTGTTTTATAATCTTCGGCAGGATGTACGCCATGAAACGAAAGGAGCACAATGAAATGCAAGTAAATTAAGCATAAAAAACAAAATAAGCTGAAGTCAGTCAAAATCTTCCTTACGGATAATTCTTTCTTGATTTATCAAAAATGTTAAGACATTTTGAGAGTTCCTTATTCCTAAATCGCTCACTTCTTCAACAATGTCATATCTCAGAAATCAGCGATTTTTAGTTATACCTGTTTTCAGAATGCCCTTTAAGAGTAGTATCCATGTAAGGTCGTTATATCTCACGACGCAATATTTAGCCTCTAGAGAGTAGACGTTTTATTCTACTTTTAAACTTTAAAATCGCTCTCCTGAAAAATCATGTTTTTTGAGATATGGCGTTGTTGAAAGGAGTGAGCGAATGTTAGAAAAAAATTAATTTCTTAATTTTTCTCCGATCTTTTTCTTAATATACCATTTAGCAATGCTGAAGTATACAGACCAATTCTTGAGTGTGTTTTCCATTTTCCTACACCAAGATGTCCTCAGTTAGGAATTAGGGATGCTTCTACGTTTATGGAACTTCTCAAGTTAACTTCTATGGTCATATGGACTTAGAAAATATACCTTTATCCATTCTAACACTTCTGGTTTTCTTCAAGCAGTTACACACTTAAAGCCTAATATAATAATGCCTAATATATGGACGCTAATTCATTCTCAACTTCTAGGGCCATTAAAATTTCAACACTTTAATTTAGAATAGATATTGAGGAATGGGACTTGTTCATAAACAGATGTGGGCCTTTCAGATCCTAATACTACCAACAAAATATCCTTGGGAGTGTAACAGTTCATATACACCTGAATTCAAAAGTCACAAATCAATAGTAATAAGAAGTTTATCACAGAAACATTTCTTAAAAATACCGTAAATGAAATTTCTTACTAATAAAAAGAATTAATACAAGCATGCCAAAATAATTTTGTAACTGTTTAATATTAAAAGATACATTATATACAGAAACTACAAGTAACATCCAAAGTTAATTTCTAATTCACATTGAAAATCAGTCTAGCCAAAATAAAGCTTAAAAATTATTTCCATCAAAAAACTGATAAACTTAAAAAAAATTAATAGAAACACTTCATTAATTGCGCTAATTTCAGGTAATTAATGAGACTTTTGTCATTTCACAATGCAATTAAATGTTCTAGACGAAGGGAAATCGGATTAAAAAACTTTAAACATTTCAATATTCTATTTCTTTTGCGTCTGTGTAGAAAAAATACGTCGAAAATTTAAACGAAAAATGGTATAAAAATAGCAACAAAACCTACCTTAACATAAAAAAATGTTTTTAATTTAAGTTGTTAAAAAATTTGCAGAATAATGAATTTGAATATTTTCAAAAAAATCAAACTTGCTTGCAAATATTATAGCAAACAAAAGAGAATAAAAACGTTTGAAGATTTCGGTAGTTAAAAGTCATTTACATACGCACACAGACACACGCGTGAAAGCAATTCAAACACCATGTATAATATCTATGCTGGTCAGACTCCCTATCATATAGCTATCACGTTATCGTTTCAGAAACACTGGATCTTCACTTTGACCGAGATGAACATATATGAGAGAAAGCAATAATTTGATTTCCATCGTCCGAGTAAATGCTCACGTTGGGTGTGTAGGATTAAGGTTTAGTAGTTCATTTTTGCTAAATTGTCAGATTCATGTTATGGTCAAGTATCGACAACGTTTTTTTAGTACTTTTTTTTTGTTCTTAAGTTGTTCTTAACGTGCATGTTTGAGTCTTTTCAACATTTTGTTTATTTCAATAATCGTATTCTTTTAAATTTTTGTTAACACTCTCAATTTATTTTCCTTGAGAACATGAAACTCACACATACGTAACAACTTTAAATACAACTACTACGTGCCTAAATTAACCACAGATATCTTTATTAACTAAGAATATGAAATGTTTACAAAATGGCAAAATGGCTTCTCAAATTCTCAGCACTACAATATTTTGATCCAGAAATTTCCCTTCCTTTTAATTTGTGATGACAATTCAGAGTTCGGCTGTTTTTCAAATAATCAGTCATGTAAGTTGTCATACTCAGGAGCTTATTTAGGCAGGGCCTATCTCAAAGCTCTGTAAGACAAAGGAAGTGTATACTTTGCCAGAGAAAAGTCAAGATGGTCAGATCTGGACCTTCCAAAATAGCACACCTGCACTGCTTTTATCATAGGGAAGAAAGGCAATAAAAAAGGGACAGATTGTGGGTGACAGAGATATAGAGATAGATAGATGAAGACTGTTTGTCTCTGTGGATGATAAAAGGGATATTTCTTTATAGTTACTTATCAGGCGTCTAATAGAAGTAACTAATGAGTGAGGCAGCGGCCATGTAACTAAAACTGAGTAAGGAATTAGGCTTTGAGTGGGCTTCACGCTTTAAGATTTTATCATTCTAGTGTAATCAGTGGTACGACATCGAAACCGAACTAAATCAAGAAAATGATGCTATTTGCAAGACAATGCAAGATTTGTCGATTTCAATAAACAAGTATTTCGAGAGGTTTAAATAAAATTTTTTTTTAAATGGACGTACATAAAAAGTTCTCCTAGTAATGAAGTTAATTAAGGTTGGGCAAATATTAATGCTAAATTTGGTATGGTATAAGTTATGTATGGTCCATTAATGAACGGGGAGGATGTAGAATTGCCATAATTTATACCTGGGGCAAGTTTTAGAACAATCGGAGATGAAATGTTATCTTTCTAATAGTTGTTTGGTTGAGAACGCTGCGGTCATTTTATTGCTACACGAGGGCTACTGATTAAAGCCGATTCCGAACGGCTACAAACATCCATGCCAATGGTGGGACTCGAAACCACAGACTAGTACCGAATACCAGCGCCCTAGCCGTTGGGCCATCGACCGGCCTCTTTCTAAAGGAGTAAATCTGGTGGGATTCAGTTATGCGCAAAGTAAAATCTATTGCGATATACAAAAATTAGTACTTTATCGCTGTACCGTAACTTGGCCAATAAATCACACTTTCACTTTATAAAAGACATCAGGTAGCGTTTTCTTAACTTTATTTACGGCACAGAACACACACACACTATATACAACAGAATTATATACAAGAAGTAAAACACATAACCACACTCAAAAACATCTCTCAAGCGTCTCCCCTCTCACACGAGGGTAATGACCTTCTCCCCACCAATTCTTTTCTTCTTGGCGCATGCGCTTAGAAACAGCTCGGGGGACTTAACACGCAGACTTTTTGGGGGTGAGATATAGTACGGTACAACTCCTCTCCTCCCCGAGGACTTTTCGAGCAGGTTGTTCTGCGAGAAAAGGTAGGGAAAAACAAAACACAGCGAAAGAAAACAGTGCAGTGCCAAGGCTGAAAGTTACAGTGGCAATACATAAACTTAATATACCTTAAATGCTATAAGTAATAGAAATCATACATAACACAAAATTCAACATATACTAATAACAGGAAGAAATTATTATGGAATTAGTACAATAGTTTAATATTGTTTACAACAGAAACCTTCCTTTTCTACTATTTCTTTTCTTAGGCAAACAAAAACAAGCAAAACGAACAGTCTTTGCAAAAATAAACTTCATAAAATAAACAAAATTAAACAGTGAGAAAGGATTTTTTTTTCGTTTAATCTGGCCATGGAACACGGCTAAGGCTATCAGCATTTTTGTGTAAAGTTCCTCGACGATGCACTACTTCATAATTGTATGGTTGAAGTCCTAATGCCCAATGCATTAATCTGGGGTTTGAGCTGGCATTTGTACTGAGCCACACTAATGGATTGTGGTCGGTTTGAATTTTGAATTTTTGTCCATCAAGATAACAATGCAGTTTCTTTACCGCCCAAACGATAGCGGCACATTCCTTCTCAGTGGTAGAATAACGTCTTTCCGTTTCAGAGAATTTCTTACTGAGAAACAGCACTGGATGTTCTTCTCCTTGGTCGTCCACCTGAGAAAGAACGATTCCCATTCCTAAATCGGAAGCATCGGTTTGAAGTAAAAATTCTCGACTAAAATCAGGTGTATATAAGACTGGTTGACAACTAAGAATCCTTTTTAATTCGTGAAAAGCAGACTCACACTCTGGCGACCAATTTATACACCCTCTTTTATTTTTTTCTTTCAAAGCTTCAGTTAAAGGTGCAGCAATTACCGAAAACATGGGAATATATCGGCGATAATAGCCGGCTAACCCAAGGAAAGCTCGTATTTCAGTTTTAGTAGATGGAGCTGGAAACTGTTTGATAGCCTGGACTTTTAACTCGGCAGGTCTTCTTTGGTTCTGTCCAATATAGTGTCCCAAATATTTGACAAATTCTTGTGCAAACATACACTTTGAAGGTTTAATTGTTAATTTTGATTTTGAAATTCTGTTTAGGACTTTATCTAAATGTTTAACGTGATCTTCCCAATCACTAGAAAAAATTGCTACATCATCTAAATATGGCACGGCGAATTCTTCACACCCTTGCAATAATTCAGCCATCATTTTGCTAAAAAAGTACGGGGCATTCTTTAGCCCGAATGGCATTCGTAAAGGACGATAACTTCCAAAACTGGTAACAAATGCCGCCAGTTTTTGCGATCTTTGACTGAGAGGTATCTGCCAGTACCCCTTGGCAAGGTCTAGGACAGTAATGAATTTCGCCGAAGAAACAAGTTCTACTCTTTCTTCGATGTTTGGGAGAGGAAAATATTCAGTCTTTGTGACTTCATTTAGCCTGCGATAGTCAATGCATGGTCTTGGATCTCTGCCTGGAACCTCTACAAGGATCATGGGAGATGTGTAATCAGATACTCCAACCTCAATGACTTTATATTGCAACATCTTTTCAATTTCGCATCTCAAAATTTCAGTCTGTCTGGGAGACATTCGATATGGTTTTGCTCTTACCGATTTATCATCTATTAATTCTATGTCATGTTCAACCAGATGTGTCATACCAGGTTTATTAGAAAAGGCTTTAGAATATTTTAATAAAAGATCCTGCAACTGCTGAATTTGACAGGATTCCAATCTTTTCTCCAACTGACTCTCTTGGACAATTTCAGCAAAATTAAAAATATTGGGATTTGACTCCATGCTTGGGAAATCAATGTAAAGCTCTGGTTGTTCAACAGCTTCGCTACAATCTAGAAAATTAATCAATTCTGGTCTCGAATGGTAGGGTTTCAAAAGGTTTACATGATAAATTTGGGACGTTTCTTTCTTATTCGGCGTGCTGACGATGTAGTTAGTATCCGAAATCTTACTCAGAATTGTTCCTGGTCCGGTCCACTGGACTGCCAGCTTATTTGTTTTATTTGTAGCCAAAATGAGAACTAAATCTCCTTCTTTAAACTCTCTTTTCACAGCGTTCTTATCATACCACGTCTTCCGTTTACTTTGAACCTCTTCCATTTTTTCAACCGCAAGATCTTGACATCTCTTAAGTCTATTTAGCAATTCAAAAACGTATTCGACAACTGT
This sequence comes from Dolomedes plantarius, assembly GCA_907164885.2. Taxonomy (NCBI): domain Eukaryota; kingdom Metazoa; phylum Arthropoda; class Arachnida; order Araneae; family Dolomedidae; genus Dolomedes; species Dolomedes plantarius. The sequence continues at coordinate 20,879,937 of OU015501.1, read as the reverse complement.
ATTCTCAACTTCAGGCGGATGCAACCAACTCTCATACAATAATGTCAGGGGAGTTCTCAAATTCTTGCCATGCACTAACTCCGCTGGTGTAAACCCTGTGCTTTCATGAGTTACAGTTCGTAATGCAAAGAGAGCTGAGTGAATATGTTGTTCCCAATCTGGTGCGGCGTCTAAGCAAAGAACTCGTAAAATACGCTTTATCGTACGATGGAAACGTTCTATGGGATTACTCTGAGGATGATAAACAGAGCTATGAGCAATCTTGATTCCAAATCGTGTCAAAAATTCCGTTGTAAGAGCACTCATGAAGGATGTTCCTTGGTCACATTGAATTTCCTTTGGAAACCCCATTCGGCTGAAAATTTGCAGTAAAGCATCTACAACAGATACTGAACTAATATCTGTGACAGCGACCGCATCCGGATATTTCGATGATAAACACATTGCAGTGATTATATATTTCTTCCCAGTAGGTGTAACAGGTAATGGTCCACACGCATCTACATTTATTTTAGAAAAAACTTCTTGAATAACAGGAACAATTTTCATTGGAGCTTTCTTTTTGTCATTTGGTTTTCCTGCTCTCTGACAAGCATCACAACTGCGTACATAATTTTCCACCTCTTGGAAACACTTTGGCCAGAAAAAATGTCTTGCCAAAATATCCTTGGTCTTTGTCACGCCGAGATGTGCTGAAGTACCTTCGTGGCATAGAGCTTTTAAACGCTCTCGATATTCTACAGGAATAATTAGTAATAGCCTTTGTTTTCCGGTTTTATCAAATTTTCTTTTCAACAGCAAGTTACCTTTCACGATATAAATTTCTTTGGACGTATCTGCAGATGAGGTTTCACCTGCCTTTTCACACAATGGCTGCAAATCCTTGCATTGCTTCTGTGCAATAGCAAAAGTCTCCTTATCTACTTTCAAAAGTGAGAGGGAGGGGTCATCCTCTTTTATACACGGAAGAAATGATTGATTCTTGTCCAACTCACTATCTTCCTGATGGACTGTTGCACTTTCTAATTCAGTTGTCGCTTCTTCTTTTTCTTCAAGCTCTCTTTGAAGCTGTTTTTGCCTTCTTGTCTGCATTGCATTCAACTGGCATGGGAGAACATTTTGTTCCTTCATGTCATTTAGCAAAGAAGCAGTTCTGTTTCCTAACAAATATCTGCCTTGATCTAATTCATCCCTAATTACTGCTGCCTTCGTGATAACAATTCCAAAGTCACCAACCAGTTTCACTTCAGCTAAGGGTAAACAGGTGGGAGCAAGATCTAAAGGTTGTTGTACCCATACATGTTCTCCAGTAAACATATTTGGAGTGATGTATTTTTGGCATACAATGTCTATACTTGCTCCAGAATCCCGTAAAATAGGCATGTCAAATCCATTTACTTGCCCCATCGTGGTATAGGGTAGCAAAAACTCGTCTTCGCCTCCTCCGATTCGATTTACGCTTGCAGCTGATTCCGGGATTTTCTTCAGTTTATGGCACTGAGGTCTGATGTGCTGATAAGAGCCACATTCATAACATTGTGGTCGTCTTCTTTTTTCAAAAATTTCATCTCTTTTTGGCCATCTGGGTTGCTCTATCCTCTGTTGGCCTTCAGCTCTAGCTTGAGTGTTATTCTCTAACTTGTCTCTAGAGTCAGAAGCAAATTTCTGTTTGGACTTCGGAGCAAATCTTTCTTCAGTTTTGTTAAGATTATTTTTCTTTCTAACATTCCCTCTGACATTTTCATAAGCATCAAGTTTTGATGCCAAATCACTCGGAGAAATGATTTCCATCCATTCGTCAATAAAGTGATCACGAATTTCGACGGGAACACGGCGTTTTAATTGATCAGTTACCATTAATTTAAGTAACTGTTCAAAAGTTGAGATTCCTAAACCCTTCACCCACTCTCTGCAATAATTTTCCAGTTCATACACATAGTCTCCCCATGTTGACTCTGCACCTCTCTGATGCTTAACAAATTTCTGGCGAAATTTTTCAGGACTAAGTTTGAACCTCTTCAGGAGCAAATTCTTGACATGCTCGTACTTTTTAGCGTCTTCTGCAGGTTCACGAGCTATCAACTCTGTTACATGATAGGGAAGCAATCCTAGAAGATGGGACACCCAATCTACAGACTCAATCTGTGCCCATTCAGCTTGTCTCTCAAAAAGTTGGAGGTACAAGCTAATATCGCTTTCTTTTTCATCAAACCTTTGAATCAATTGCCGGAGGTCAACTTTCGAACGGGAAGATTCACTACTAACTGGTCTTGCAACAGTTCCAAGTCTTAATTTTTCCAATTCAAATTCATTTTCTTTTCTCCTTTTCTGCTCCTCAAATTCTCGTTCTTCTCTCTTTTTCTTCTCCTCAAATTCTCGTTCTTCTCTCTTTTTCTTCTCCTCAAATTCTCGCTCTTCTCTCCTTTTCCTCTCTTCTTCTCGTTCTTTCCTGCTGTCTAAGATTACAGTAAGTTGTTCCATGACAAAATCTTCTTCATAATTTTTGCTCTCTATAATCAGGTTCTTGATGTCGGCTATTTTAAATTCAGCCCTTACTTCTAAACCTAATTCTTCAGCTAAAAGTTTTAGATCTTCTTTCTTTCCTCGACCAAGAAAAGCCATATTTGTAGGCAAATAGCTTCGTAGACTCAAAAAATTTAGGACTATTCAAACAGAAATTGAAATTACTGGCTCAAATAAAAAATGGCTAACTATAACTTTTGTCACTATCCCAAGTAGAACAACAGTAAATAGATTTACTTAAACTTAAAATAATTAAGTAAAGCTTTGTTTTTTTTTATTAAAACGATATAAAATCTCAATTTAAGTAACTGACTTTACTTCTGTTTCAGAAACGTAACTAAAATGATTACTTTGGATTTCCTTGAAATCAATTATTCATACGTAACATAATATATTTTACACATGCAACACTCAATGCCAATTTCAAAATAATTAACACAATTAAATACACTTATTTAAAATATCTAAAATATTTCTATCTGAGCAATGATGCTCCACCTGTTAGCATGATATACATACAATTACGACAAATTAATTCCGTTTACGACAATTCTTAGATTTTAAAAACTGTGCACTTCAGAACGTAAATATATATATATATACACAAGAAATAATAATAGTTGGCATTGATGCCCCACGACACTTTAAAAAAAATCATACAAAATGAGCTTTGTGATGACTAACTTAGTTTCTTAATTTTTGCAATGATGCAATAACTCAATAGCATTGATACCCAATAAAACAAAACAAAATATATATATATATATATATTCTTTCAATAGAACAATGATGTTCGCATTAATACACCATGGCAATGATGCCAAGAAATAAAAAAAATTTCAAATGAGCAATGATGCTTAAACATTTAATTAATTCAATGGCAATGATGCCCCAAGGAAAAATACACTTTAATCTATATTTCTTTTCATTCAGAACAATAAAAGCATTTTCACTTTTGCCACTGCCAACAAACAGGAAACAAAAAAAATTGCTTGGCACTCACCGATCTTGCTTCTAAAATCCAAACTCGCCCATTTCGAACGAAGGCAGGTATTCAGCTCACATCTGCATCGTCGGTGGATTTTGTACCACCGCTATCCACCATTTAAAGCTGTACCGTAACTTGGCCAATAAATCACACTTTCACTTTATAAAAGACATCAGGTAGCGTTTCCTTAACTTTATTTACGGCACAGACACACACACACTATATACAACAGAATTATATACAAGAAGTAACACATATACCACACTCAAAAACATCTCTCAAGCGTCTCCCCTCTCACACGAGGGTAATGACCTTCTCCCCCCCAATTCTTTTCTTCTTGGCCGCATGCGTTAGAAACAGCTCGGGGGACTTACACACGCAGACTTTTGGGGTGAGATATAGTACGGTACATCGCCTTATAATTACTAATAATTTTACTCCTCGTGTAAGTTCTAATACAAACTTGCTTTTAAAAGTATCTTAATTGAATATTATTACATTGCTGATAGTTGAAGCATCTTTTTTCAGTTGTAACACAAAAGACTGGTGTGTATATTAAAATATCATAACTATTTTGAATATTGAAAAACTGGTGCAATATGTATAAAACGGTACGAGTATGTATCCGAAGAACGTCTAAACTCATGAAATCTAAATTTCGGAGAAGTTTAGTAAAAGGTGGTATATATTAGAAATCGGAGAAGCTAACACTTTGCTTCAAATATTAAAGAAGGTAAAATAATAAACTTAAATAGTAAAATACGTATGAAGAAAATTAAACTTTAGGCATGAAATACTGTGAGGAAACAAGAACAAAGCAAATTTAAAAACTAAGAATATTGAAACTGCTGAAGTGGCAAATATCGACTCGACCTGAGCATAGATAAACAAAATAAAAAGAGCATTAAAATGAACTTAATTGAAAAAAAGGAAGCGATGATTACTTCAAAGAAAAAAGATGTATAATAAATACAAAAAGCTGATTGAAATGAACGTATCAAATTTCGTAAGGAAGAGAGTTGTTCTAAAAGGTATTTATAAAAAAAAAACTATAATTGATAAAAATACAAGAAACATTTCACAGTTTAAATTAATGCATGGTACAGTGAATTAAGCTTATTACCTGAGGAAAATTTAGGCTCTAATTTGAAACAAATAACCTAAAAACAGTTATTTAAATTTAGTTTCTTTGAAATGTTATTTACATGACTGTACTAGAAAATAAGTACGATATAACCTTTTTTTTGTAAAATTATGAAAGAGAATCAATAAATTACTCATTGCATACACTCTAGTATAGAAAAAGTATAAATGAAATTTACATAAAGGTAGTATTTACGAATATTTTGTTGAAACTGAGAAACAGGTATTTAAGTTTCTTAGTAAATAAAATTAACCTCTGTAAATAAAATGACCGAAAAGTTGCACCTAACTTAATGTGAGAGAACACATAACTTTAAGATGTGATATATAAAATAAAATATTTGTATTAATTTGTTATAGGAGTCGATCAGAAGTGAAATAGTTCTTTCATTTGCTCTGCGCTAATTTATCTTCCATTACATTTCCATCCTTCATATATTTTAATTTGTTCCTCGTAGAAATTTTTATTAGTTACAATTTTTTCCTTCAGAAAAACTAACCATGATGGATCCAAGAGCATATTAACTTTAGTCCTTTGCATGTATAGCTGAATAAGTTCGTTTGTATTGAAAGAATGGGTTTCACATAACGTCCAATATGATTCATATCAAAAATAAATTACTTTCTGCAGAGAATCGGCCCTTTGGACAGAGACTGTCACAAGCATGTTTATCCTCTTGCAGAACTTCAAAATCTGTGGTCTACATCTGTTATGACGTATACTTTTAATAATAAAAAATTATTTCATGTGTTCGAAGAAATCTACTGCCTAGAGATTATCAGTGAAAAAGATTTAAGAACTGTTATTTTAAAACATAGTTTACTTGAAAATATAAGATTACTTAAACACGATAAACATAATTATCGCATTACATGGTTTAACTTGTGGTTCAATCAATAGTAAGTTTCACAAGCATTTAAGCTAGAAATAAAAAAATTTTTTGAAAATACCCTAAATTTTGAAGGTAGCTAAAATTTATAAGAATGTAATGTAACATTTTGAACTATCTTAAACGGTACTTTACGTACATTTCCTAAATCAACAGCTTCCATATGCAGTTATTTAAATTAAACTAAGTTAGCATAAAGTAATTTTAAGATCTTGCCATGCCATTTTTGAATACATTTATCTGTGTAGCATTGACTAGTTTAAAATGAAAATGTATTGCAAGAAAGTTTTAAAAATGCAACGTCATGCATGCGTGAAATAAAACCATGAACTGCCAAAAAATGCAAGTGATACATGTTCTTCGTACCTTAAGTAATAAATCCTAATACTGTTTTTTTTTAAATTCGCCTTATTTCAGGGAATTTTCATAATTTTTAATAATAAATGAAATAATTCTGTTTTATTTATATATCCCCGCTTGTTTTTAAAATTTTAAATTAAATCAGTATAAGGTTAACACAATGTTTCACTTCCTGGAAAAAGGCTTCATTGAACATAAAGCATATCAGGGCAAAAATAATTGTGTTCTGTTTTCAGTTCAAAATGGAGATAAATTTAACTTTTCACTAATATCTTGCCCGCGCTCCCCATAATTTATGCCTTCTTACAATAAAATATATATTTAAAGGACGTGTTTAAACTTATCAGTATAAGTTACCTACACAAACTTTATAAAGTTAACAGTTCTTTAGGTCTTTTATCTCTTTTTAAAGGTTTTAATTTGTAAAGAAAATGTTTGGTATCATGACTAAATTCCAGATAAAATTTCATTAGTTTTTTATTAATAAAAAATAACACTTTCTATTGATAGTAAAGACCTTTTTTGCCATCACCAACTAACTTTGTTTACTGTTAACATTTCTCAATATAGAACCAAAACACTAAAGACCTAATGTGCATTTGCGTTTATTTATAATTCAGTAAAAAAAATCGCTTCCGGACAATATCTTACAAGTATATTTATTTGGAAAAGAGGGAAAACAAAATCTTGTATTGAGTGAATATTTTACAGCTGTAATTTTCAATCTTTAAGTCAATAAGTATGCAACTCATGTAAAATTTAAAGAACTTATGTCTGGTTTTTAATCGTAGTAAATTTTACGTCCCAGATTAAATACGCTCAAGAATAAATGTATAATTTACTTTGCTGTGCTCAAAGTTTTAAACGGAAATTATGTAACGGAATTATAAAGAATTACTGTTACACCAACCTTACGTAATTTGAAATGAAAATACCCCAGTATTGAAAACGTTGCCTGAATAAATACATTCTATGACTTCTGAGTGAAAAACTTACGCCTTGGCTGTTGCAAGCTTCAGCCGTGTGTTTTGATTTTTACGAAGGAAGAACTTATTGGACTACCTAATACATGCAAAAAAAAAAGTCTTCCAAATTAAAAGTTTTACAAATGAAGTACAGGACAATTTAACTGCTTTAAATAGGAAATGTATAGCAGTTTGAAATTTAAATATTTCTAAACACTTCGCATGTATGACTACACCACAATTCATCGATCAGGGTTAGGTTTTTTTTTTATTTAAGAAAAAATTTAAAAACTCCTCGTGTACCACAAAGTATACCACGAGGCTTACAAAAGTAACTTAAAAATCAAAAAGATATAAAATTCTAGATTGTGCACAAAAGTCAGATAGAATAAAAGAAGTCTCCTTCCTTCTAACAAGGTCAGAGAAACCAGGAAGCCAACCCATGGAGAGGCCCTCCAAACTTGTCCTGAAAGCAGATCTAAGATTTGCATGCAAACTGCAGTGCAAAAGGATATGCTCTACATTCTCTTCACCATCACCACAGTCACAAGGTCTATTTGGCAAAATACCAAACCTGAATAAGTAGCTTTAAAATTTCCGTGGCTGTAAAAACTTGAGTTACTTTAAAATCTGTTGAAAAATATTTGCACTTTAAACGACTAAAGACAGTTGGAAAGAATCTCCTTGTCCACTGTGCTTTTGATGAGACAAGATATTCCATGTTCCATTTTATGACAGTTTTTTCTTTAGGGATAAACTTCTAGTGGGACGCAGGAATACTCATCATTAATCAATGCCTCGTCCAGTCGCTTGTTTAGCCAGTTCATCGGCTCTTTCATTACAGGGTTAGTTTTGACCGATACTCTATCTCGACAATGTTTTATAAAATAACAAATGCAAGACACTTAAAATTGCAAAACTTTTTCAGGGTCAAGTGATAAATACCATGTATAAGTATATTTGATTTGTTAAAATGAAATGTGTTTGCGAAATTTACAATATTTCTAATTCAAACACAATTTATTATTACATAATATTTCAACGTGCATATTTACTTTCTATTTTGTGTCGTGTTTACATGAGCCAATCATGTTATGCAAGAATAAAGATGGAATCACCGAGACAATGTAAATGAAATATGAATATTAATAGCCTCACATGTATGATCAAAATCACGCTTGATAGTACGATTTTTCAATCCACATTCGTAACCTGAAGATTAATCGTTTCCCTCCTTGCTCATATTTTCTTTTGAAAATTCATTTGTTTGTACTTAAGAATTTTTATCATGGCGAATGATAGGATTATGAAAGGTTTAAAGACCTGCACTTAATGGGTGGGTAGGGGGAGATTCGAATTTGTAAATCATAATATAAGAAGAAAAACCTCAAGAAATATTCTACGTAAAGGCACCCAGAAGATGATTGATGGTAGCAATGGAATTTCAGATGCATCTTGGGACAATATGAATTTTCCGATCTCGCACAATATTCCGCGCATGAAAAGCTTTTATTAGGCGATTGAAGTAGGTTGGACGATTTCTTCCCGGCATCATCAAAGTTTAATACACTTTGATGGGAATACACGATTTAGTAAATCTTGTTTTGTTTTCACTGTAAACATACTTTTAAATATTCTGAAAAATGTGAATTAGGAGTCATAAATATTGACAAAACAATGTATTTCATTGAAAAACATAAGATGTAGTAGATTTTTTAAAATGTATTTGGAAATTTATTGCTGTAAGAAATTAATTTCTAACCTAAAGTTTCGCGTGAAGACTCATTTTGATATTATAAGAAATTTTACACCAAAACTAGTGAAGACACAATCAGGGAACAGAAAACACCTAAAAATTTAAGATGTAATTGATTTTTAAAAATGCAATTAAAAATTTATCGCTGTAAAAATAATTTCTAACCTAAAGTTTTTGCGTGGAAGACTCATTATGATATAAGAAATTTTACCTCAAAACTAATGAAGACACAATCAGGGAACAGAAACATCTGAAAACATAAGATGTAATTGATTTTTAAAAATGTCATTGCTGCAAAAAAATAATTTCTATCCTAATGTTTTGCGTGAAGACTCATTTTGATATTATAAGAAATTTCACATCAAAACTAGTGAAGAGACAATCAGGGAACAGAAACACCTAAAAGCTTCGCTATTCTTAACATTATAATAGACTCAATTCGAAATTCAATGCATCTGCCCTGCCTTGGTTCACTGTGTAAACGTCCTTTTCCTTTGCTTAGAAAGAGAGCTAAATTTGTTTTAGAAAATAGAAATGGGCGTTTACTATTAATTATTGGGAAATATTAAGGTTCTTCTATTCCCTCCACTTCAATTAGTTGAGTATACTACTGCCTAGAAAACTTGCCCAGTCTCATTTCTTGATTTACTTTTCTAAAAATAAATTAGTCACATTTTACGATTTTATGGTGAACAATCGAGGAAAAATATGTAAAGTTACCATCATTTTTATTATGAAGCATTAGATTTTACCGTCGAATTTTGAAACTTAAATTAGTTTGAAATGTCTTTACGTACACATACACAACGTAGATGACCAAAAAGCATAATAAACTTGCAAGTAACTCGAGATGATACAAATTAAATTTTACTGTGGAGAAAAAAAAATGCTTAAAATCATTTTGTTATTTACTGTTAATTGTTTCTTTACTTTCTCACATTACACATTAATAAGATTCCAGTTACACTGTTTCAGTTCATATTTGGAAAGATGCTCCTGTTTACAAATTCTTTAAATACCGTTTGGAATCATCATAAAGTGAGCTATGATTGTAGTTAAGAGAAAATACTTATTGTAGTTAAGAGAAAAAACTACCCATCACTGGATTCAAAACATACGCGTTGACGACAAAGGCGGAAGTCCGATCCTCTACCCTGTCATGCTTCGTTCACACATTACTGAGCAAGGTGAGGCGAGACGGGGGTTGACACTCATCAATTACGTTCCCAACTGACAGTTTTACGACCTCGCCTCGCCTGTTGCACGATCGTCAGCTAAGCGGTTTTTCTTTGGCGAGTCAAAGACAAATGGTTACCAGAAAGAAATATGTGACACGGAAGACAGTCAGTGATCATTATCACTGTTTTTGGCTTATTTTATTATAAAATTGGCATATATTTTCACGTTGGGGAGGGGTGGGAATAACCGGTGTTCATTCACACATTTAATTCTTCTTTCAGCGTTTGGACTAGCAACATGTTTTTTTCTGTATTAAAAATGGAGTGGAGTAATGCTGACGTATTAAAGTTTCTAGAGCTGTATCAAATGAGCCCATCATTTGGGACCCTAAGCATCCACTCCACAGAAATAAAATTAAAGTGCACGATTCGTGGACTAGAATGTCGGCCACTTTAAACATGCCTATTCTAAAACTGAAGGCCAAAAAACTTCTTTAATGGCTACTTTCGCGGCCATCGTTGGAGGAAACAAGCATCTATTCTTTCGGGTGCTGGAAAAGAAGATATTTATCAACCATAATGTTCGCAAAAATGTTCGTCGAGGGCCGCATGCGGCCGCGAGTTTGACACCCCTTATGTAGACTTTCCCAAATAGCCCTTAACGCGGTTTAGCGTGGCCACGCCTGTTATATAGCATATATGCATACATGTTTACATAAAGCATACATATATAGGGCATTTATTTACGTACACTATACATGGATAGCACACGTTTAGTATACGTATAGAATATGTTTATATGTTTCCCAAAAATAAGCACGTTAAAAAAAAGTCTGAAGTCCCCCCCCCCCCCCCCCCCCCCCCTGATATTAACCTCTTGTTTTTTAATAATGTACAATTTCTTTTCTTTTCTTTTCCAAATTGTTATATAAATTTAGGAGATGTACAGCGGAAAACGTCAAAATTTCAGAGTTCTCCATAGCATCAAAAGCAAGTAATATTAAAAAAAAAATTTTTAAGTCAATTCCTACTTAGGTCAACAAAGAAAAATTTTATTTTAGTTACTTTTTTACACACACACACACACACACACACACATATATATAGATATATATATATATATATATATATATATATATATATATATATGTATGTTTGTATATATACAGATATGTATGTATATGCATTTAATATATATATATGTATATATATATATATATATATATATATATATATATATATATATATGTTGTTATATATATGTATATATATATATGGGTGTGTATATAAATATATATATATGGACACGCTATCATCCACCATCGTCTACGGCGACGCCTTCTTTCAATTTCTTTTTTTTTTATTTCCAAATTACTATATAATTTTAGCAGATGTAGTGCGGACAACGCCAAAATTTCTGCGTCTTCCATAGCTCAGAAAAGAAAAACAAGGTCTGGAAAAATCCGCTAGCCTCCTGTAAAAATAACGCCAAATTTCCCGCCAAATATGTTCCCCCAACTGAGTTTGGGGAGGGGTGGAAAAGAGGGTAGCACGGGTTTTACCTCGGACTCCCCCACGAAGCGAGTGGGGATCAAATTTCGAGGGGGGGGAGGCGTTCCGAGTGCCACTCGGACTTGTGTAAACGCGCTAGGTCAGCAGTCACCAGAGAAAAAATTCTACTCCCTATCAGACAATATAATCGTACTATAACCGTCACTAATCCACGCGTCACCAGTCTCCTTTGAAACAATTACTTAGGAGGGGATAGCTTGCGACCCCTTCCACAGCTGCACTGCGACCCCTACACCCCCAAGGGGAGATGGAGCGTTGGGGTGGGGAGAGGCGAACTGACCCTCACAGGGAGAGGGCCTGTGCGACCACCAACAGGATTTTTCTTTTTCTGTTTTTTCTCTCTCCCCCCGCCCTCCGAAGGGCAACTCCGGTGGCGGGAAAAATCTAGACCCGACCTAGTCCTAAGAGAGTTGTGTATTAGCCCTATCAGAGTCGCTCTCCTCAATGTTAACCTATGGAGAAATTTTTTCCACGGATTATCGATATGGATTTTATGTTTTTTTCTTTATTGTATTCCGTAACAGAGAAATAAATTTTACATTCGGAAGCATTTTTCATTTTTTTAAACACTCAAAAAACATTCTAAATTTTAAATTATTCGGGGGAGGGGGGAATATGTGGTATACTGTGTTTTAAACGCTCATAATTTCCACTGGTGGCCGAAATTTATAAAATAAATCATCGCACCCCGGCAAGAAAAGTAACTCAAAAAGGCAGCATGTGAGAAAAATCAACTTAAAGATACTATACAGCTTGAACTAGCATTACAATAAAACTGATACAACTGCTCTCAAGTCATTGGCGGCTCCAAGGGGAGGGGCAATAGGGGCAATTGCCCTCCCAAAAAGCCCGGCGTATTTTTTTTTCATAGCTTAAAATTATATAATCGTAGAACGAATACTAAATGAGTTTAAATTTAAAATGAGACGACGTTTATTCTTATATCTATCTATCTATCTATCTCTCTCTATCTCTCTCTCTCTCTCTCTCTCTCTCTCTATATATATTATATATATATTATATATATATATATATTATATATATATAGATATATAGATATATATATATATAAATATATAGTATATATATATATATATATATATATAGTATATAGATAGATAAATATATATAGATATAATTATATATATATATATATATAATATATATATATATATATAATTATATAAATATATATCTATATATATATATATAGATAAATATATATATATATATAAATATATTATATATAATATATAATAGATATATAATATATATATATATATATATATATAGATATATAGTATATATATACATCTCTATCTCGCAATTTGTCCACTTGAGGCAGGGGCGGCTCCAGCCCAGAGTATATATATATATAGATAATATATATACTCTGGCTGGAGCCGCCCCGGCCTCAGTGGACAATTGCGAGATAGAGAGTGTCGCTTTTCGTGCACGATGGAGCACTTCATATATATTTTTCAATTCCATAACCTCAAACTGCCATTTTTTTGACCTTGTTTCATTTTTCTTGTTACGAATGAATAGTAATATTTTGTGCTGAATGTTCCTTTTATTAGTACAATAGCAAGGGCTTCGCCCAGCTATCGAATCACTTGACAATCGAATTATAGTTCACTTGATTGAAAATTTTTTTCACTTTACAGGTGCCGAAAAATCCCCCCAAAGCAGTGCATCTTCAAATGAGCTACTTATGATAAAAAAATTTGAATTAAAAGTATGAAAAAATAAAAAATTATAAAAAATTAGACACACGGTGAAACAGTTCTTTTCAGTGATTCACTTTTTAGTGAGAATCACGCTGTGAATGAATCGCGCTGTGTTTACATGGTAAAACATGGCGGTTACGTTTTGTTCGGTGGAGTATGCATTTAGAATTGAAATATCTCTAAAACTATTAAAGTAACAGAATAATTGTACGCAAAAAAATTATCAGCTTTTAAAGTTCTTTCTAAATATGTAACATTTATGTACTTTCATGAAAAGAAAAATGCATCGATATCGACATTTTCAAACATGGCCGAATTTCATAACGGATGCCATACCGGAAACGGTCTACCCGGAATTGGTCCCCGACCGACAAAGTTTTTCTTTTATTTATATAGATGTATTTGTATAAGTTCGTATAATATATGTAAAACAGTAAAGGTTGTACACTTCAAAAGCTTTTGGCATCTTTGATTGGAAAACATTACCGTATATAAGACAGTCACATTAAAAAAAAAATACACTGGCCTAAATTCCTGTTAAGGATAGATGATGGTAGAGATGGTAACAAGAACTCAGACGGCCATTCTTTAAGACTTTTTTAAAAATGTGAGTTATGGCGACTCATAAAATTTTGATACACTTAAGTAAGAGGCATTGTTTTAAGTAGCCATATGCCCCTGTTTCTGAATATATTTTATTTTAACTGAGGATCAGATAATTTTTTTGAAATATTCCGATAACAATTAAGTATTCAACACTATACGATCACAAATATTAATGTGCATGCAATTTTTTTCATAGGGGAAGAGAATGATAAAAACACGATAAGCTTAAAAATTTTAAATTGTGTAGACATGTACCTATTAATAAGAGCACTGTTATTGGTTGCAATTTTGTCCACTGCAAAAATAGATATTCCTTAACATTTCTCCTCCAAAGTGAATTCTTTTATAAATATTGTAATCTTTTATATAATTTGGATATACTTATTTAAATAGCTTTATTTTTTTAGCAAGTGTATCTCATTATCTTATGAGGGAAATTTTGGTTTTTAGATCGCATTCTTTAATCAGCTCTTCATGTGCTATGCATAGTATGAATTGTAAAAATAGTTATGATTTCCGGCTTAAATCAGGAGGCTCTTTAAAAGAACTGAACGATTTTTTTAAGAAAATGCTCAAGAGATTAGTAAACCATATGCCATCTCATCAATACAATGCGCAATAAGTGAATAAATCGGTGAAGAATACAAAGATAAAATTGAAAAAAAAACACACAAAATAATAAGCATACCTACTAATTTTGTAAATCAACGAATCTTCTGAAAATATAAAAGTGATCCTTCTTTTCACGGTAATTTATCATTTAATTATATTTTTCTCAACCTAAACATGAAATATACAAGTTATGGGTTGATACAAATGCTTATTTTTGTGTGCGTCTTGAATTGATTGTGCATCAATCAGGTATGCCAAGTTTAGCCTTATAAAACGTTTAATCCATGTGCAGTTGGAATGTATTTTTAATTTAAAAAAAAAAAGGAATGGCTACAAAAGTAACCCTGGTAACGTAAATAGCACGCAATACGTTTCACCTTCTGATTGTATCTCTGACAAAGTTTCGATTCTGGTCATACCTTTTCATGCTTTTTTTCCCCCTGGGGCCATAAATAGACTGCAATATAGCGGAAGCACGCAATCTTCACATTAAAAAACGCCATCAAGGTTGATGGATATAGTTCACAATCAAACCTCTCAATCCATATTGCCAGAATCCATAACAATGCCAAACTTTGTTCATTATTCATAGATAAAAATATTTGAAAGCACCATAGAAGATCAACCCTGTTTAATGCGGATGTATAAAAGATTCCACTTGAAATACTGACCTAACGGTGTGGCTCTTAAAATTGTAATTTAATATTCATTTAAAAACATTTAAAAGTTGCTTTCATACTTGTAATAAATTTTTAACAAAATATTTCGTTGTATTTTGAGAATATTGAATTGGGAAAAAGTTCGTAGCTGAGGGTATTGTCATGCTAAAGATAACTTCAAAAATTTATTTTAACAATTTTCTTTATGTGTTATTAATATCCATGTAGTTTTATGCATAGAAGTAGAAGACATTTCTTTTACGCTTCATATGGTATCTAACTTTAGTGTATAAATATAACATTTGCTAGATATCCTAAATCGAAGAAAAGAGAGTATACCTGTATAGTAACATGTGTTTATTGATAATGGAATAAGATTTGCATCTAAAAAAATATCGAAAATGTCAAAAAAGGAATTTTATTATTTGAATGATTTCTCTAAGAATCTCTGATTTACACTTTACAACCCTATTATTAGAAATTTAAATACATAAGGAATTATTAAAGCTTTACGGTAACCATTATCATTAAACTACACGAAACGGAAATTCTTCGTTACATAATTATGATAATATATAATTTTCTGAGTATATTTCGTTATGTGCTTGGGCTTCATGAGTACTGTGCTTGGGCTTCATGAGTTATGACAATAAATGTTGGTATTAATTTTTAATTTACGAACAACAATGTATTTACCTGTATGTAAGTATACATACGCGATGTCAAAATTTTCCTTTAAATAAGGAAAACTGTCTTATCCCTACCTTGTATTTAATATTGACTGATAATGACACTGGAAGTAAGTATTTTGTAATGTGGTATTGAACAGTGCACATTTAACCGAAGGGTTTTTTTTTCAATCTGAATACCAGAATAACTCCAGAAAACGCTCTATTTTGTTCTGATTGGACTGAGTTTATTTTATGTAATAACCTGCAATAGCATTTTAAAATGATATTGAGTGAAATTATGACCATATTTGACCATATTTTTATTTATATATTCCCGGAGGATTCCCAAAGAACAGAATTCTATGGAATACAAAACATGATTGATTTATCCCTTAATCAATTAAAGGGAACAAGAGGTTTATTTATATTAAACTTAATATTTCTCAAATTTCACAAAATTTGACACAGATTTTAAACATTTTTCTGATTTTTGCTAACTTTTCTACGGGCAAACGAAAATAAAAAAAGTAAGAAACAGAAGTATTCGTAAGTCTTGCACTTATAAGTATTTCAGTAAGAAAGTATTGAAGTTGAAGTTCAAACAAAATACTCGCAGCGAAACAACTATTAGTTTTTGAAATTATTGAATAATACTATGTTTGACGGTTTCCCAGAGGTAAGCAAGTGCGTGTTTTATACATCGAACAACTAATATCACTCATAAAAAGTTATTCATGATCATTCAGGTGATAATTCTTAATCCCACTACAGCAAGATTTAGAAGTTATTTCAGTCACTGGCGCTGACAAAATTCATCGAAATGGAGACGATAAATTACTAATTTGATTCTAAAGGCTATTGTTTACTAACCTTATGGATTCGCTCACCTCAATGTTAACCTAAGAGAAAATTTGTCTACTATTTGCAGCTACATAAATGCTGACAAGCAATAAAATGTGTGTTTTCAGATAGCCTGAACTTTTCTGAACTTTTTAAAAACTAAAAAGGTGTAAAATTTCTTTCTCTATTACCGAGTGCAATTTTAAAAAAAAGCTTTAAATTTAAGGCGCCATCATTAGTCACATTTCTCTGTAGGGTACGTTGAGGTGAGTGAGGTTAGTACACAGAAGCCTTAAACTTTTTAAAAAATATAATTGTCCGTCTATAATTGCCCGTATTAATAGAGCAAAATATTCTAATTAGGAGTCTTAAAAATTTCTGCATTGAACAGAATTACATATTAATTAGACAAAAAGCAGCATTTATACTTGGATCAGTTTAAAAATTATTCCACTTTACACATAATACTGTTATTCAGTTTATATTTAAGTTTCTTTTAATGTACAACAGTGCACAAGCACTTTCAAACACTAAAGATAGTCATATTGTGTTCATGTATATTAACTACATTAAAGGTGATACTTTTGGGAGAATAAAGTAGAGAGTGGTCGTGTAAAGTATAGAGTGGAGGAATAGCATTGGAATGGTACGTGTATCACAAAAAAAACAGACGCTTTATGCACGCACAAAGAACAGCTCTGCGAACGGCCATTAAAACACGATCAGGGCGCACGGGGGAAATTGCATATGACAGAGGCAAGACACCAATCACTGATGACAACACAGATCGGACAAAAGAAAACTTTTATTTGGATTACACGTTTTCCACATGGGGGGCATCACAAGCCGTTCGCGGAACTGTCTTTTGGGCGTGCTTAACGCGTCCGTTTTTTATAAAATACGTACCGTTCCAAAGCTCTATAAGGTTTTCGCATGCGCTGAGCATTTTGCGACGGGAAAAAAGTGGGCGTTGGTCATTTGAAATGTCAAGTTTCTGTACCTATAACCGTAACCATGAACGCCACTTTGTTGCCGTTCACAGAATCCCGAGCTCATACCTCTGAATAACTATATCTAAAATCTCATCTCGATCGGTAGAACGGACTAGCTGCTAGAGGTCGATATATTGGAAAAGTTTTTTTTATAACCACCCTGTAAATTGTAATTTAGAATCGCTAAGGTTCAAAATCCTTTTATTTTCATTTAGAATGCTGCAAATAAGGATTCTTAAAATAGTGCGATTGAATTCTGGAAGTCACGTAAATTTTCAACTCTTTCAATACTGTCTCAAATTATTCATAAAGTTAAATGTCTTATTTAATAATACTATTAAATTCCATGAGCTTAGTTTCTAGGTAAGATACATTAGCTTTTTATTCTACATTCGATTCAACAATTTAAATGAAACTAAAATATTAATACATTTAATTTTACCCATGAAGGATGTATATAATTCTAGAAGAAGTTTAAACATTATCTTACTCCTGTCCTAGTATACAAACAGATGTGCGTGTATAAGGATGAAAATCTGCATGACTTTATTTACGGTTTACAAATGTTTACACCTAAAATATGCTTCACTTACGTAAGACATGGGCTATTCCTGTTCCGCGATCGAAAAAGTCATCCAACCCACATCCAGGAACTTGTATTTTTAATGTCTGACTTCTCTCTTAGAAAAAGTGACAAGAAGGCCGTTAAATATTTCAGCAGGGAATTTCAGAATTGCACATTAAACAAGATTTCTTTTGATAAAATTATGCATTTTTAGCTAAAGAGGTTTAGGAAAGATTGTCTGTGAATGTTTAGAGCTCATAACTTTTCTTTTTTGGGTTGAGGTAACAAAAATGCAGTTCATTCATTTGAAGCAGCTCTAAGTTATTTGCCCTTGGAGATTTGAACATAAACGTGCTTCATTTATTAAACATTAAATAGTTTAATATTTAAAGCAGGTCCTTTTTTACGTTATTTTGTTGAAATAACATGAAAATGTGTTTCTTGTGGGTGTCACTTCAAAGATGAGGGGTTTAGGACGAAGGCAATCGTTTAATGTTACTGAAATTAACAAGCAAGTTATCCTGGAGCAAAATATATGACACTCATGTGGGAAAGGAACATGAAATACTACTTTTACACATCTGTTATCATTACTGTTCTGATAGACTAGTGTACAGTTTGTGGTTATGAACACAGAGAAGTATATCCATATCATCTTAATAACTTTCATCTTAATGGTTTTGATTTCATCTACATTTACATCAGTGCATTCATTTTCTAAATTGAAAAATGTGCTAAGGTTAGAAAGAGTGATAAAGTTTGAATGTATCCCGACATTATCAATCAAGTCATCATGATATCACAAAAGTGCCTGAAAAACACCTCGTGAATACAGATCGGAAGAGTAGGTTGCACATGCATAGGGATGTTAGAAGTTGAGAGTATATAAAGATAACTCTCCCAAGAAAATAAAAATCAAAAATTAAGATCGAAATATGCAAATATAATATATATGCACACCCATCAATAATATTTTAGATTTATTATATAAATAAAAATACAATTTGGGAAAAAGTTTATTTAAAACCAATTCACTTTTTCGAATAAAATAGAACATTTATAAATAAAAACAAAAAATAACCTTAAATTCATAATACTAATAGTTAAAAATAATAATTCTAAAATTTAAATAATAAAAAAATGAGGTTTCTTGAATGTCAGGCTCATATTTTTTTGAGCTAATACTTTCTCGTGATAGTTTGATATCACTATTTACTCATTATAAAATTGCTTACATGTTATATTTTTATATTTATACTGATATGTTACTGATAATATTGATTTCAAACTTTCTACGCTACATCGATATATCTCCTTTCTCCATATTGCCCCAGTTATCGAAAATAATCTTTCTACATTTCTATTATGTCTTGCTATTAAAAAATGATACTGAAAAATTTTGAGGTATAAAAAAATATTAGAATAATGTAAATGAAGGAAAATTTATTTATTTATTATTTTTTTTAAGCGGTGGCACTTGTCGTCAAACATGCCCTTATACTACGTCGCAGTTTACTGTCCATTTTATTATGGGAGCACCATATAGGCGGACAGCATTACCCCCTATGACGGGACGATACAAACGGAGGCATTTTTCGTGGCGCGACGCCAGGATTCGATCTAAGCACTCTCAACACCGAAAACCAGCGCGCTGTACCACAAGGCCACCACAAGCACTAGGATAAAATTAAGGATAAAAAAAGAGGAAACAAAAGATAAAAAAAGAGGACATGTTCTCTTTAAGAGAGATATTCTTGCAACACTACACGTGCATCTCTTGCAAGTTCAAAATGGCAGTAAAATAGATGTATCATTAGTTATATTTGAACCACTTGTTCTGCTTATAATTAGGGGTACGTAAATTTCGCATAAAATATATCGAAATTTCAAAAAACAAAATTACAATAAATAAAATTTCGCATCTATTTGCAAAAAACATATATATGTTTATATATATATAAACATATATATGTTTTTTGCAAATATATATATATTAATATTAAAAAAATTCGCATTAAAAAGAATCCCAATTTTCCAATTTGGTTAGGTAATTATCAAAATTCTTAGTTAAAAGCCAACGTTGTAGTAGTCTTCCCATTCCCTTAAGTCTTTAGCAATAAATAATAAGCGAATTTCGAGAGTGAGATCTGTCAGTTAAAGACCGTGGATGGTCTTAGATAAGCAATTATGTTAATAAATTATTAGTATTATTACCTAATTTCGCTTAAAAAGCTGTTTATCACCGCGTTTTCGCCGAAAAGTAGTAAAAAAATACTTTTTGCATTTATTCGCTCATATCGGCAAATTTCGCATTTATTCGCATCTATTTCGTAATTACGAAAATTACGTATCCCTACTTATAATATAAACAGTATACACCACTCTTGTTCTCAAGGTTCGAAGTTATGTCATACAGAAATATTATCTTTTATGTTTCAGTATAAAATTATTTCCATTTTAAGGCCCAATTGTTTCTTACGAATTATAATACTTTTACACTTCTATTATTATCACTACAAAATGTATTATTTGTTCAACATTAATTGAATGTATCATTTTAAAAGAGAATTATTTTACAGTGCGGAGTTAAAATAGATAAGTGCTGCGTTACTGAAGGTGCCCTCTTTTCCGGACGCATTTTTCCTAAACTTCAGTTACGTTATTCATTCCTTATCTTTGAACTTTTTGGTGAAAATCATTACAATAACTTTCCTTAGTAGTGTTTTCATTTTATAAGTATGGTAAATAAATTATTTAGAAATGTGTATGAAATGTGTACTTGAGTATTACGCCACATCAAAGAACACATAAAAAACAAAGGGGAAAATTGGGGGGAGATTAAACCTTTATCCATAAATAATTTCACATTTTATTGGAGTAATCAATAGCATTTTAACGAAGAAATATTTTCAGAATGCAGATAAAAGCTTTAAATTAGAAATACATTTAAGGGAGGATGAGAAACGCAGAAACAATCCATAACATTTATTGATTAAATTCCTTTGTACAGTAAGGGTGTTTTAGGTATAATTCCAGAGAAAAAAAATGAAAAAAAACCTAGAGGAGTAGAGCCTTGCATTGAATTTGTGCTATATATATATAAAATTTAACGATGATACGGACCATAACGTTAATGACACGGAAATGATACGGTACTTACGGTTAAAAAACAATTTATACCCTATGTGTATGAATGTTTTAAGTGTAATTATACACATTTGCAGGAATGTGTGTGTAATTTACCTGAACAGAACTATAAAGGTTTCTTAGAGTAATGCTACATCATGAGACAAAATTATCTAGTGAAAGAAAATTCTCTATGTTTAAGTCCAATATTGGGTTAAATAAAGCTATTTGGTAAAATGATACACGATTTCATTTAGAGAAATACTTTCATGGAAGCAGTATGACTATTTTGGATGTTATCGCCCTTATCAATAATTTAAAATAGTTTAACTCAAAAAATCTTTAATACAAGTAGTATTTTCAGTAGCTTATTCACCATCGTAAAAAGAAACTTTATATACTTGCGGATAATATTTTATTTCCCTACACTATTGTATTCAAACCAGTACCAGTTGGAACTAAAGTTCGATGAACTGTATCATAGAAATTTGCAACTATCAATTTGGGAGTTAAAGCATTATTAAATTAATTAAGCTATTTTAATATGAAAAATTTATACAATTAACTGATATTCAAGTATCGCTTCAGATAACTACGCTATTTTAATCTGAAAAATTTATACATTTAATTGTTTTTCAAATATCGATTTCCAGAAAGCTTGCACACGTGCAGGACATCATGATACGGTCTTGTAGATTCTAATCTTGAAGACTTAATGTATGAAACTCACTTGTGTTTAGTCGGATCTAAATTTTTTCATTCAATGTATTGTGAGGGTGTTTTACTCCGATGTCCATAATTTATTATTTTCTATATATATAAAACGTGTAGGTATGCGGCACAAACATCGACGCTATTTCTACACTCCGAATGGCAACGGCCGCAACTACCAGATGTAAACATTAGCGGCCGTCAGCAATTTGCAACCGCGTGTCAACATGGATTTACGCACTGAAATCAGGAATGCTCGAAAGCGAGCTGAACGATCAAGTGAAAATTGGGAACAGTCTCAAAAAAGAAAGCGAAGAAGAAATAATTCCTTAAGAGAGAGGCGTGAAAGAGAGAGCATAAATGATCGCGAGGTTAGGCTTAACCGTCGCCGGCATAGCAACCTACAGACAGTAATAGTTAATTTTCTACACTTTTTTCAGTACTTGCTGAATTTTTACTCCATTTTATAAGTTGATTAGTGGAAGAAATTTTCCCAACAATTTATTATTTGATGTGATTAAGTGTATATATCTGAATTGTGAACAATAGTACATACAGAGAGTGATGTAATTAACACTATATTTTAGTACTTACTGAATTCTTACTCCATTTTTAAAGTGAAAAAAAATTTCCCCAACGATTTCTTATTTGATGTAATGATAAAGTGTAGATATATTAATTTTGAAAAATAGTACATACAGAGGGGGATGTAATTTTAAAAATCATTGGTGTTGGGTTTCTCAGCCTTATCTTTAACTCTGATCTGAAGTAATGGAAATTCATATTTTTTTAATCACGATGTTTATGAAGAATGCCCCTTAACAATGTATATTTATGATGACAGGTAATGGTAACATTCCTTACATATGTTATTTCCAGTTGAGTTGTTTTGCAAAAGCGACCATGCTGGTCGCGCAGCGGCTAGTTAGCTAAAAAAACACTAAAAAGTTAATTTTATACTTCGAACAGAGATAGTACTACATTCAAGTTGCTACCACAAAACGTTTTGTGTATCGTATCAAATAAACTTTTCTCCGTGCTGTCATCCTAATAACCCTGAACATAAGAGAAATCACATACGTGGATATACAAAAAAGAGTGGAATGAAAGCGAACCAATGCAATTATGTTTGATGGTATTACCATCGCGTGAAAAAAGGCCATCGTCGTAATTGAGGCATTTATCCCACTGTCCAACAAGCCTAGTCATTACACGCTCCATTTGTTGATTTGTCAAAAATAGCCTTACACTAGGGTTACCAAACCAGTCATTTTGAATGGATTTAACTCTGGTAGAAAGGACTGAGTACGACATTCAACCCGTTTCACCAAGCCCGGCAATAAATACTTCGTTATCGTGATTTCTGAACTGCGTCTTTCCCGCTTAACCAGAGATTCATTGTTTTATTTGGGCTTGGTCATTTTCAGCTTTTTTAAAAATCGAATTACAGTTTTCTGATGAATTTTTAAACTTTGAATCATTTAAAATATTTAGTTTTGAAAAAGGCATCTTTTTCAAGATATTTTGGATTTTTTTTTCCTGCGATAAATATCCAAAATTTTATTTTTTACGTTTTTTTCCAGACTGAGTTTAAAACGTTTACAGAAATACCGACTGCTGCTGAATTTGGATTTAATTATAAATACTTTTATTTTTAGATTTATTTTTACTATACAATTATTTTTCGAATTGAGATACACGTAGTTTTTCATTATGTTGCACCTATGTTATAATAAATATTTTTGCCACTAAGCTAATAATTTAGAAAACTTTGGAATAAGATTACATATAGTTGTCTTTAAATTCTACATTTAAATGCTCTATTGGAATTCATAATATTTTTGAAAATTTTATAGAGTGAATATTTTTTTCATTTGAAATTTAGTTTCAGAAATAGTACTTTGAGCAGATACTTTATGTAGATTTTGCACATTGAACTGCAGAGTTTTAAGGATCACAGGTACATTTTTAGATTAGATTTCTCTCTATTCATTTTTTAATTGAGCTTAGATATCAACGTAGTACTGAATAAAAAATACACTCTAAAATAATGCTGTTGTTGTGCCCCTTGACCGACAGAATATGAGATCAAGTCCAAAAAGGATATTGGGCAGAACATTGTACTTACATAGAAATCTCAGTACTTTTTCTTATGGTACTCTCTAATATCTGATACTTTTTTGCTGTTGTGATTCTTGGGAACTTATCAATTTAAGAGGAAATCTAGCACACAAAATTCACAAAAAACCCACCATTTCTATTTCTGGGCTTAATGCGTACTATAGAACATTTAGAATTGAATAACGAAAATCGTGTGTTTCAGCGATGGATACACTGCCAGAAACAACATTTTCATGCTTTACTCCTAGTGCATATCCTGCGGTATATTTGTATTTTAAGCCTATTTGTCTACGAATGGTTTTTCCCCCGAATTACCATTTATAAAAGGATACATCTAACAGTCTTTCAAAGGTACCTCTATAAGAGTTTGTACAGGGTCTCTTTGTTTCCTTTTTATTGAAATATTTTCTCTATATTTGGCTTTGTGAAAAATCTGGGAAAATATGTTCCCTAAGATAAAATTACGCTGATATTTTTTTATTGTCCTTTAAAGTGATCGAAAATTTTATAAATAAAATTTTATAAATGCTGATGATAATTTATTTCGATCTTTTCTGGGAAAAGCGAAAGAAAAAATATGCAAATGAAGTTATTGGTATAGTAGATAAATCAAAACATGTTTTAAATTTAAAAATTTAAAATTTTTAAAACACTTTTTCAAACAGTTCATAGTGATCCTTACATAGAAGCTAATCTAAAAAATAAATCTTCTACAAAATTCGAGTACATTAAAAAATTGTATCTTGAATTCTCCGCTCAAAACATCTGACAAAATTTGGCACTTCACTCAAAATATTAACCAAATGAGACAGTTGTTATAAAATATTAGTTACGATTAGAAAGAAAAGGAAAATTTTCAGGGAACGTCATCCTTGCGAATCACATCAATTATGACAGCAGCAGTAAGGAAATAAAACATTGAATAATGTATAAAGCAAAAGTGGGAGATACATGAAAAAACACGATACATGCATTTTGGGGACATAAAGAATGTTGTTGTTGTTGTTGCTTATGCCACTTGACCGACGGCAACATCAGATCAAGTCCCAAAGGCTATAGGCTATGAAGGTGTGGCTCCTGTTTTGAATAGCACCACAAGGGTAGGAGTCTGACTTGGCTAAGGACCAATTCCGTAATTTTGAACCGAGTCAGTGACGAGACCGGTGCACTTGACCCCGCACCTCCACAGGTAAATTGGAGAACTTGAAGGACATCGCAGCCATGACAGATTTTTCGTGTACCAGCCTCCATTAGCGCACACGGCGGTGGATTTGTCAGAGACCGGCATCGAACCAGGGACGCTCAGATCACTGACTCGCTGCCTATGCCAACTGGGCCACAGTTCTAAAATAATAAAGTAAGCATTTGAAATGACACGAAACTGACCGACGTCACTTGTGTGCGGGCGGTTACGAAAGTCGTTCAGCGAATGGCGTCTGAGGCTAAAATCGCCAAAACCGCAAGTAAACAAAGGTGGATAGTGTCCCAGCCGGTAGAAATAGGTATATGTCGTCGACAGTGCTAATGTTAACCGCCCATTTTGCAGCGCAAATATATTACCCTTCACTTACAGCTTCAGAAACATTGCTATTGCAGACATTTATTACACTCGCACTTAGGGGGTCCAGGAGACAAAATTGTTCGAATTTTCAAAAAAAAAAATTATTGCATTAAAAATTTCTGAGTTCTTTTACGCTTAAAATGACGTTTAAATAATGTTTCTATCTTAATTAGAACAGGAGAAATTATTATTATTTTTTTTTTTTTGCAACATTCTGATAGTAGCCAATCGTTGTTTAAACCTGTAAGTGCGTTTTACAGTATGCATGGGTTTTTTTTCCCCATTTCTCGTCTTTAAATTGTTATAAATCAAGAACCGTTAAACATAAATGGTTGAAACTTGTAACATGTTTTTTTCAACTATTTTATTTTAATTCTATGTCAGTAAATTTGAAAAAGTATTTACTTTTGAAAATATGATTTTTTAAAAGTAAGTTACATATTATTTTTTTATAATTTTTCATCTAATATTTTTTATTTTTTGTTAATTAATATTTACAAAAAATGTTGAATTAAAATGAAAATTTATATATTTCTGTTTAATTAAATGAAAAAAATTTTGAAATTCGACATAGAATTTTCGAGGTTAAAACGATTTTAAATTACCCCACTTTTATTAAAAATTTTAAATTAAAAAAAATTTTTTAAAAACGTCTGAGAAATTTTACGATGTGATTTTGTTTACAAATTATTGGTTACCATCACGAAAAAATTCAAAATTCTAACTCATAATAAAAAAAAATTTAAAATGTGTCCCGGATAGCCTTAAATTTAAGTTCTAGCAACTGTCGAAGAATCAGTATTCCGTAGTGATCTACTTAACCTTTAGGTTACGGGGCCCATTTTTCCGATCCCCTCTTTAGAACGGAAAAATTTCATACACCCTTCCTAAAACGGCCATTAAGGGAGTTATATATATACATATATATAGATAGATGCATATACATAATGTTATATATACAATATATATAGATATATGCTCGATGGATCCGAAAACGATCCATCGAGATTCCACTGTATATATATATATATATATATATATATATATATATATATATATACACTTAAGTGCCACTGAATTAGGGATAGCAAAGCCTATGCAAATTGTGTTGCGCTGCGCATCACGTATGCGCAAGTGAGGGCGCTGTTGTAACTGCATATATAACGCGTACTGTGGTTGTTCTGAATTAGTTGTTGGAATTGCCAGTATGGGTAAACTGACTGATTTAGGACACCTCGATCGCGGACAATCGTAGGTGCGTGACGCATGGGCCATTCAATTTCCGAAATCGTCAGAGCAGATAGGATTTTCAAGGTCGACAGGGTCAAGGTATACCAGAATACATGGATGGTGGGAAAAAAACTAGCGATCGGGCAAACTGGCAAAGGACAATTAGCCTGACAGTGCGTGGTGAGAGACGGCTCAGGCGTATTGTACGTAGCCAGCGAAGCCAAACATTAGCTCAATTACCACCCAGTTAATGACGGTGCCAGTCGTACAGTCAGTAAACGGACTGTTGCAACGCTCGCTTCACCGTAGGTTTTCGGGAGCCGTCGACCTACGACAAGTACCATTGCTCTATACTCGCCATCGGGCTGCAGGTCTTGCCTGGGCAAGAGAGCACAGAGTGTAGAGGACTGAAACGAGTAGCATGGAGTGATGGTCTCGATTCCGACTACTTAACGCCCGACGGGAGCTGAAAATATGGCGTCAGGCTCATGAAGCTATGGATCCTGCATGCCTGGCTGGAAGCTGTACAAGGGCATTGTGGCTCAATCATGGTCTGGGGGTGTTTTTCACAATGCAATTCGGTACGTACTCAATGCCATTCGGGTACGTAGAGTTTGCTGGGTGATCACCTCCATCCGTTTATGCTGTTCTGTTATCCGCACGGTAATGGAGTTTTCCAGTAAGACAACTGTAACCTCTCAGAAGTCCCGGTTGGCTACTGGCTGGTTGATGAGCATCCTCTGACTTCTCTGTCATGAATTGGCCGCCTAGAAGCCCAGACTTAAATCCTATTGAGCACTTTTGGGATGTTTTGGAACAAGGCCTGAAAGGCCATCCACAGCACAAAGAACCTTACTGAATTATGGACAGCTTTAGCCAATATTGGCAAGCCATTCCCGTGGAACGTTTCCAGAAACTTGTTGAATCTATGCCTCGTCGTGTGGCAGCCGTTATCAAGGCCAGAGGAGGCCCAACCTCGTTACTAGGTAGGTATCCCTAATTCAGTGGCACTTCAGTGTATATATATGATCTATATATATATATATATATATATATCAGTGGAATCTCGATCGATTGTTCGCCGAACGATTCGTGTTTCCAGTATGTATCGTTTATTTCACCCAGTCCCGAATAAATTCCAGTAGAAAACAAGCAAAAAGACCGCATGGATCGTTCCTCGATCCATCATTTCCCGCAATATTCGTTCAGAATATCGCAGCTTTTCCATTAATTTATCGGATCGATCATTTTTTCATAATAACTGAACCAGAAATATAATGTCTGGATTGAGCTAGAATGACGCTGTAATTAAACAATGAGCAGAACATTTGAGATACACGGTCTCGTATTTTTGTCTCTCCTGTTTAGCGTGGTTTCCGACTCCCATTATTGTTCGTCGTTGGTGTTCCTTAATTCTTTAGCCCCTGAGAGTACCTATTGTCGGCACCCCATTCCAAATTCACCGACTATTCAACATTTCGGTTCGTATCAGCAATGGCTCACAGTCAGCTTTTTGTTTGGCCTTGGGATGGAGGCACCCTGGTGTTTGGTCTAGTATGTGAGGAGTTTCTGATTACTGCAGTTCTACACTGGCCGATGAATGTTTCACCCGGAAGGCAGAACTTCCTGGTGATCTTATGTCGACCCCCATCCAGTGCAATGGAATGGTTCTAGTTACAAACATTCACGGCTGTCGCTTCTTTATATTCTCACACAATAACCGATACCGAAAGAATGCAATTTGCAACACAAACAATTATTGTTTACTTGTGGAAAGAAAACCGCCAAAAAAACAACGACGATTAAGTACTTTTATTGAATCAAAATTACTGTGTATCTACGAGTATTTCTTTTTTCATTATTATTATCTTGGATTTCAGTACAACTTTGTAATTTTATCTTCAGTTATACTACGGTATGTATGCATTTATGTATGTGAGTAAATATATTTTAGGGATATCAAACTTTAAGGTATGTTAATATATTTTTGTATGTTCCAGCAATCTATCGTTTTCCCGCATCCATCGTTTAGTTCAGTTCGAAAACGATAGATCGAGATTCCAGTGTATATATATCATTCTTGAGCCCGTATTCTTGGGATACATGCTATCCCACCCCTGTAAGGAAAATGTAATATCATCATGAGCACTGTTTACACAGTACAAATTTGTTTACAAATCAGTCAAACTGGACACAGTGATTCTCAGCATTTACTTAAAGGTTTACTTAGATTTAAACTACGTCTACAGCAGTAGATGATTTAGAACTGTTAGAGTTATTTGCTAGTAAATTTTGGATATAGTATTAACATATCGCACCCGGGCAAGAAAAGTGACACAAGTCAAAAAAATGCCAATTTTGAGGTTATGGCATTGAAAAATTTGTATGAAGTGCCCCCATCGTGCACGACACATCTCTATCTCGCAATTTGTCCACACTGAGAGCAATTGTATCAGTTTTATTGTAGGCTAGTTCAAGCTTTATAGTATTCTTTAAGTTATTTCCTCAAATGCTGCATTTTTGAGTTGTGTTACTTTCCTTGCCGGGGTGCGATATGTTTAAGGTGCATGGACCTTCAGATGGACAAAAATATGTCCCCAAAACGATTTTTTTTTCTTTAAGAAAATGATTCTGCAACTCATCAGCTTTAAGTGTAAAAAAAAAGTATGTGATCCTACCATTATTAACCGAGTACAAGTATTTTTTTGAGAACGTAAACAATGGAAAAGTTAGTCAAATTAAAACTTTTAATTCAATTTTCTCAAAAACAAGTTTTCATGTCGTTTCGGTAAGTTTAAAATGTTCCATAAGTCATAATTTTTCTTGAATTTTCATAAAATTTCATAAATGATTATTATAAATGTTAGAATGAAAGCTTAGTAATCATTCATTATACTATTTAAAACAACTTAAAATTTTTACAATAAAAAAAAATTTTTGATAAAATTTTTCATAAAATGACCTATTTTTATCGATTTCCTTTTCTAGTTTTTATAAATATGACTGTAAATCAAATATTGCTACTAACTTTTTAAGTAGTAGCAATATTGATTAAGAGAGAAAAGCTAGCTTTAAGAGAGAAAATTATATATCTGAGACAAAAATTAATGCGCATGGAGCATTTTTAAATAGAGTAATTAACAAACTCATTTTAATTAATATCTTAATTAATTACATTCTGATTTTTTTAAATTTAGAATTTCCATTTCTAAACACACTTTATAAGTATACAAATTTCGTAGCAATTGGTTGAAATAAAAAAAAAAGTTTTCCATGGTCCTTTGTCGCCTCTAAAAGTTTTTCAGTATCTATTTTAGTACTATTTGTATGCAGCAGAAATTTTTTAACTAAGAGTATGTATGTGTGCGTATTTAAATAAATATCTGTTAAAATTACGCTATAAATGTTATACTAGATGGAGTTGTTTTATTTCCCAGCTGATACCCACAGTAAATCAGACTCGGTATTAGCTCTATGCAGTTATTTACAGTTTCTAAAACTCGCACCGTACAGTAGAGGGGTAAAAGCAAAACACTCATAGAACGCTCAAAGGCGAGGCGAATTGTTCCTGCTCTCGTTGTGTCAGCTCGATGACTCATGCCTAGAGGGTTCGAAGTGTACAGGCACAGTTATGTTGTTATTGTCAGCTGACTTGAATCCCTATTTAGGACCCTACGGGGAGAAATCCGAAATGCTGACATATTGAATACTTTGCGGTTTCAGATGAACTTAATATTTTTACACATTTAGAAAAAATATAACTATTAACAATATATTTTATATCATACTAGCGGAAAACCCGTACTTCGCTACGGAGTACATTCAAATTAAATACAACGGTCAATGTATGCAATTAATGCCAAAATAAATAATAAATAAATAAATATATATATATATATATATATATATATATTATATATATATATATATATATATATATATATATATATATATATATATATATATATATATATATATATATATATATATATATATATATATATATATATATATATATATATATACTAGCATTATTGCCCGGCGTTGCCCGGGTAGATATATAGATATAAAATTTTTCATGCATTCCATCAAAAAAATATCTGGGCTGCACCCCCCGGTCTTCATGTTTATCTGGCAGACATAATACTTAGCGCGTTTCTACTGAATTGATATACCCAGTATTTTTTTGATGAAAGCATGAAAAATTTTATATCTATATATCCTACCCTGGCATCATTCTTTAAAAAATAATTTCATTAATTTTCTTATGCCTTAATATAACTAATGGACTAATAGTTCGGAATGAAAGTTATGTGTCCGTTATGTTTCTCTGTTTAAAGAGCTTTTCCTCCACTGCTTAAAAAGCCCAAAACTTTAAAAGATTTATCTTATATGATTTCACGGATAAGTAATTCAAAATACAATATCGTATGTTAACTCTGTTCACGAACTTAAGGGATAAAATCTGTAGAGCTCTTAACTTCTTCCCTTTTATGATCCTCAACCGTTAATATATTTAGATCAACAGAAGGCTTCCAAAAACTTGCCATGGGACAAACATAATTTTTCTTTTTTTCTTCCTTTTTCTCCAAATTTTATTAAGTTCGATTAGTTTGAACGCCATCGTGTAAAATTGTTCTAAAGCAGCGGTTCTCAACCTTTTTAGAATCACGACTCCACTAAACGTAAGAAAAATAAAATAAACACTTCACCCTTCCCCCCCCCGTCACCCCCAGACCAACTGTCAAACCACCCCCAAATCACCCCTTAGAACAAACCTCTTTTCCCCCGCGTATCGAATTTGGACTGGTTGTGTGAGGGGCTGTATCCACATTTAAGATGTGTGCTTAGGGGCACAAAAATCATTAAAAAATTAATTTTAAAAAAACTAATTGAGCCCCAAATTTCGTTTTTCCTTATTTAGTTTCTCGGGTCTAGACATTAACTGTGCCGAATTTGGTCCCGGTGGGTGAAACAGTCTTGATTCTATAACGGACAAAAAACAGACACGCTCTTTTATATATATAGATATATATTTTATATATATATATATATATATATATTTATAATAAATACGACGATCAATGTATACAATTGATGTAAAAAAAAATATATATATATATTTATAAAAAAATCGTAAGGGATATTTTTATAGACAAAATAATGTAGAAGAAATATTCAAATTAAATGTAATAGGACATACTAAAGAATATAGTACAGTTAATATAGTACAGTTTGAGGAACATAATATCTTTTATTGTATTTTGATATTTTTTTGGATAATGTCCAATCGTCTGCCGCATTTACAAGAAGAAAAAAAATTGTCTATTTAGTTGTTATGCACGTGACGATAAATTT
The DNA here is from genome assembly GCA_907164885.2 of Dolomedes plantarius. Classification (NCBI taxonomy): domain Eukaryota; kingdom Metazoa; phylum Arthropoda; class Arachnida; order Araneae; family Dolomedidae; genus Dolomedes; species Dolomedes plantarius. Next base: position 20,847,780 of record OU015501.1, on the reverse strand, counting down.
ATTTAAAGTACCAGAAAAGGAAATCACGTGATCAGTATTTAATAAATGAAATTCTAAAATTAATCTTTAAAAATTCACAAAAAATCAGAAAATGGAGGTAAAGATTCGAAAAAGATCTCATTTTAAAGGATTTTTTATGATCTTTCAATTTATATCTCGTGATATAAATTTTATAAGCCTCTATTTATTATTTTAATTGCAAGCTTAAAAAAAGTTACTAAAACAGCTTAAAAATTCAATTTAAAAAAATCTAAGAAGAATTTTTTTTTAAATGTTTCTTAGTGCACCCCTACACTATAAGGAGAATCGCCATGCAAAATTTCAGCCCTTTAGGTCCAGCGGTTTGGTCTGTGCGTTCTATGTCAGTGAGTCAGTCAGTTACGGAACTGTTTTATATATATAGATATCCTTGTAATAGAAAGCGCAATCTCCTTAGATTAGTTTTTCTTAAACTTTTGTTGATCGGGACCACTTGTCGAAAAAAAATTTCTTTGGGGACCATCTCGCAGTCAACTTTTTAGGAGGTCAAAAACTGCAAATAAACTTAGTAACATTAACAAGTTTAACGTAAAAGTAAACTTAATAGCAAATATAAAAGTCTAGGAAAACTTAAAAATTAATGATTTTTTATCACGCACTTACTGTACTAGCTGGAAAATCGGTGGGATGCTGCGACTCCGCATCACAGAAAATACATTAGGGATTTTTAAACAGAACAGGGATTTTATTGTGTACTTGAAACGTCAGGAAATGGAAAAAATGAAAGAAATTTTAGAATTTGAATAAAATGTTCGGAACAAGAACATTTTTTTGTACCCAATATTATAAAATTGTTAAATTCGCAGTAGTTTCGAAAAAATGAAACCAATTTTTCTTTTTTTATAAATATCGCTGATGACTTCGCAGACCACTCCTTGGGTTCTCCAACCAGTGCTTCAGATCGTTAACTTTAGATCGTTATTTATGTCCCGTAACGTGGTCACCTCTACTGAGACATTTTAGAAATACATTTTTGCAACTAGGTCTGTAGGACAAAGATAAACATTTTATTTATTCAAATGTATTTATCGGGATTGTTACATCATCGGGATTATTACATCAAGATCTACAAAAAAAATTAAATTATTACTAAGAGATTAGAAACAAAGAGTAAACTAGTGACAATATAAACATGATTAACCTTTTCCTTAAGGGGTGGGATAGCATGTATCCCAAGAATACGGGCCCAAGAATGAATATATGTATATATATATAGATATTTCAATGCGGAGACCTTGTCCCTTTAAACATTTGCCCATTATCACCGTGGTTTTGCTGGCCTCTTTATTATTGGGCCATCATATAGGTGAACCAGCATCGCCCCCTATGAAGGACACAAACGGAGGAATTTTTCTTGACGCGACACTGGGATTCGATCTGAACACCCTCAGCACCGAAATTCAGCGCACTGTACCACAGAGCTGTCACAAGCCCCCATATATATATATATATATATATATATATATATATATATATATATATATATATATATATATATATATATATATATATATATATATATATATATATATATATATATATATACATACACACACACACACACACCCTTCAGGGCCGTTCTAACAAAGGGGGTATGACATTTACCGCTCTAAAAAGGAAATTGGAAATATGGGTCCCGTAACCTAAAGGTTAAAATAGACTTTCATCATAAAATTTTTACAAATTTTGTACACAAATATCACATACATTTTTTGAACACACCAAGCAATTAGGTGTATCACACTTCACACACTTGTAGCTCGTCATTCCATTTTTTGTGTAAGGACAGTACCTACAGTTTTTTCTCTTCTCCAACTTGTCACTTTTTAAGGATTGCTTGCTTACACTTGCTTCCTGGTCACCTTCTGGACGAACAGTTTTCATTATAATTTTTTAGTCGTGTGATAGACGGACGAAATACGTACCTTTGAAGTAATATCCGTCTCTAAAACGGAGTGAGTTTTCTTGGAATGATATATGTACGGCGATAAACTAAACAAAACTCAAACAAACACAACCAAGGTGATGGAATAACTGAATCATAGCTCGAACATGAAGGTTTGAAATCGATAATTACACACCTTAGCGGGAAAAGTATCAACTCTACCCGTCCGAGAGACGGATATTACCATTTAAGGATTAAAGTATTTATTTTTAACCGTGGTCAGTAGTTAGAGACCCTATAGATGCTTAAGTAAATGCATTTTCTTGGAATACCAGGTAACAAAATTTTTAGCTGAATTTCTTTAATTCTTTAAGTAGAAAGTAAGAATGGTTTTGTTCTTGTTCAAGCATCGCGCCACATTAAGAGAATTATCGCTATAATTGGATTTTTATACTTTCTTTTTTCGTTCATATAATTCCGATTCAACTTACATTATTGCGTCTCGTTAAAGTTCGAATTTGAAGATAGATAAAACTATTTGCGGCCAGGGTTCATAACGCGACATTCTGTGGAGGGGACTATCCTTTATATAAACGCAGGTATATGAATTACAGCACAGGAGCAGTAACTAGTATTTACTGTTTTTTGGCTAAGATTTGAAAGATTGTTTTTGTTCTTTAACAATCGAATTGACAACTTAAGTTGTATGAAATAATTAAAAATTTTAATTGAAAGTTTTCGCATAACTTGTTTTTCCTTATGATTTAGGCCAGGGTTTCCCAAACTTTTCCTGAGATGGAACACTTCGTAAATCCTGAAATTTTACCGGGACACCTTGTTTATTTTGTAGGGTATGTAATAATACACAAAGAATAACATTTTTTAAAAACGAGAAAAAATATTTAGTATTTAGTAATTATGCATGAAAACTTAATTTTTTAGACATTTTAGAGCATTTATCCGTCAAACATGCTTGAATTTCTTGTAGCCGTTACAGGATATAAAACAATTCCAGGTTTTCGCTTAACACCTATTAACTTTCCGGGGAACACCAGTGTTCCCGGAACATTGTTTGGGAAACCTTGATCTAAGCAATTAAATTCTAAAGGTCAAATCACCCAGGGAACATAAAATACCAGATGAATGATAAGTTCCTCAAAATCCATATTAAATTTGCATATCATTTTATGATCTAAATTTAAATTGCAAGAAAATATTCTGGCAGTTTGTTTAATAAATGTTTTAAGATAATTTATTTTACTTTATTTCATATACGCAGATTACTAGACTTTTAACAATGTAACACCAGACTTGTAATAAAATATTAATGTGTACACTGATATAAGATGAAAAAATATCGTTATGATCTGCTTAGGGCCAAGTTAAATATCATGCAAAGTAATCTTAAACTATTCGTTTATTGAATTATTATTTTTACAGTTTGAAGAATCATGTATTCATTTCAGTTCATCAAGATCGGTATAATAAGGCTGAAATATAAATTGCTGTAAAATAAATTAGTAAAACGAAGTCTATGAATTATTTCTAGTGACTGCTAATTAAATCTTATAAATGTATACTATGTTAAGTTTTGAAAAGTATATGTAATATAGATTTTGCTATATCTTAAATAATCATATTTAGAAATTAGAATATTTTATCATAAATTTTACATCACATTAGGAACTTCTGTAACTCACTTTATGTGGTATAAAAATTTGCGATATCATTGAAGATAATTTTATTAACAGTAATAATATTAAGATTCTTTTTTATGAATAACATTTTTTCCTCATAATCATAACAAGATAAAACCTTTCGATAGGAAAGAAATAAAAAATTATGGATTTGATGAGATTTAACGTTTACTAAATATTTAAATGACTATGCAAATTAACCACTAATCACTACATTTATGAGCTGAATATATCCAGTAAATGAAACCAAAGTAAATAATAATAAAAATCATTTCAGCGATTAAGTTTGAAATGTAATAGTATTGTTAGAGAATGAAAACAAAAAAAATTCCTTTAAATAACATTTAAGAACTCTCATAAATAACGAGCCTTTAAATTTTCTTTAATATCGGTAAAAGAAAATCATAAAAACTTTTTTTTCAAACCTATTTCATCTAGCTAATGCATGTTTTAGAACATACTGAAAATTACTTCAATTATGATGAGTAAATTGCGTAAAATTAGATACTAAAATTTAACGATGATAGTATTTAAATACCGTAAAAGAATCCAGTTTGATAACTCCTCACTGATCTTAATATACAGCACTAAAATCCAAAATTTAATGCAAAATATGATTAGGGCAAAATATTTTGCTTTCAAATTCTTGTTTGAGTGGAAGGAAAGTTATGTTTTATGTTGCTTTTAATTTTCAGTTCTTATAGTCTAATTTTTGGGGATAAAGTTATTACGCAAGCATATTTCTGCCCATAGGAGAGTTGGAAGCGATTTTGTAGGACCATTCAAGTAATTTCTTACAGTTTGAGTAAATAAAGACACGTTCAAGTATCTCTCTCTCTCTGAATATATATATATATATATATATATATATATATATGTACACACACATATATACATATACATACACTCATGGACAAAAAAATTAGCGCACCAAGAAATAATTGCGGGATCGTAACGAAACTTGCAATGAAGGTACATGTCGGGGAGATATGCAAATGATTTGAAATGCAGCGTGATTGCGCATTACGTATAGCCGGTAGAGGGCGTTGAACATCGTACTCTGTGGAGTGTAAAACAGGTAACCAAAGCTTGTTTGAGTGTGCTGAATCATTTACAAAGAAAGAGCTGAGATAGACATGCCATTACGCCGTTTTCGAAGACAATATAACCAGTTGTCGAAGTTTGAGAGGGGGATAATCGTCGGGATGATGGAAGCTGGGTGGTTAGCTAGGCGAGTAGCTCGTCAATTAGGCCGCTCTGATTGTGTTGTGAGGAGGTGTTGGGACCAGTGGACCCGAGAGATGTCATGTACACGAAGACCAGGCTCAGGACGCCCTCGACAGACCAGTCGTCGAGAAGACCGCCACATCGTAAGAAATGCACGCGTACAGCCAACTGCTTCATCTGTCGCCATCCAGGCACAGATAGCACCTTCACTAGGGGCCTCTGTGTCTTCTCGAACCATACGAAGGCGACTGGCAGAAGGAAAGTTGGTATCGCGCCGCCCATTACGTGTGCTGCCCTTGACGCCCACCCAATCGACGCCTCCGTTTGGAGTTTTGCCGCGCACGAGGAAACTGGACTGCAGCGGAATGGAACCAGGTCGTGTTTAGCGACGAATCCAGATTCAATCTCGGCAGTGATGACAATCGTGTTCGTGTGTGGAGAGCCCGTGGTGAACGCTTCAATCCTGCCTTTGCTGTACAGCGACACATCGCTCCCACAGCTGATGTGATGGTATGGGGTGCCATTGCCTACAATACACGGTCACCCTTAGTATTGTTCCGTGGCACCATGACAGCCCAGCGGTATGTTCATGAAATCCTGCAACCACATGTGTTGCCACTCATGCAACGGCTCCCAGGAGCCATTTTTCAATAAGACAATGCTCGGCCTCATACGGCAAGGGTGTCACAAGACTGTCTCCGCACTGTTACTATCCTTTCTTGCCCTTCCCGATCCCCAGATTTGTCTCCAATCGAGCATATCTGGGATCATTTGGGACGACGAGTTGGGCATCCCATGAGTTTGAACGAATTAGAGGCAAGGTTACAGCAAATATGGAACGAAATGTCTCAAGACATCATACAGAACTTGTATGACTCAATGCCCGATCGTATAGCATCGTGCATTCGCGCTAGAGGGGGTCCAACGGAGTATTAACTCCTCCGTTCTTTTGCCTTTTTCTCTGAAATAAATTATCCTTTTTCTTTGATTTTCTTATCATTTACTTATATCAAAGTAGTCATTACGTACGTAAAATTTCGTTTCATTTTGACGACTCCTTCTTGGTGCGCTAATTTTTTTGTCCATGAGTGTATATATATACATATATATATACACATATATATTTACATATATATATACAAATATATATAAATATATACATATATATATACTATATATATATATATATATATATATATATATATACAGTGATTTCCGCTTTAAAGAATCACGTTTGTTATTACTGTTTTTGATTTTTCTAAGCGGTTGATCTTATAGCCGAAATTTAGGGTTTTGGACAGACACAACACACCTACATATACATCATAAATTTTACCATAAAATACTCTTTATTTACGTGAATTATCTTTTATTAAAATTATTTTCTATAATTTGAATAATAACAACGTAATTTCTAGACCTGTAAGTAGATACACTGCTTATCACAGTTGGTTCTCTGTTTAACGAGCTCTACTTAACGACAATCTCTATTTAAGACGATACTTTCCCGGTCCCGGTCCCTCCGAAGTAAAAAAATTCTATTTTAAGACGATTTTGTTTCTATTACGACGATTTTTTCTTACAGGATAAACTTTTCTTCAAATTTTATCTACAGGAGGGTTACTTTCTGTGGGGGGAATTGGTTTCAATAACAGACCCGGAATTTTCTTATGGTTTGTTGCAATCATAGACTTGTTGCGTGGGAAAACCGGGGGAGGGATTCTGTTTCTCGAAAGATCGAATATTCTTCCCTGGTGGATTGAATTTCTTAGTGCGGTTGTGGAATCACTCTATTGGACCTACTATGTTGTCATGTGATTTACGAATCTGTCCAAAGCCCCCCTCTCTCACTCCTTCTGGGAAGCACGTGTTCATGTTTAGAGAATTTCATGGTTGTGTGTAGGAGCTCATTCCAGTACGAATACGAGGTGAGCAGAGCAGAATGGCATCATGCGAAAGCCTCTTACGCCACACGAAAAAGTGAAAATTATTGAAAACTGGGAAGAAGTGTTGGAATAACAAATGTCCATATAGCAAGACAATTTTCAGCTACCCGAGTCTACTCTCAAAGGCATTTTAGCAAGCAAAGAGAAATTCTTGAAGCAGCACAAAAATTTTGGTTTGGGATCCAAATCCAAACGGCAGAAAATTTATATGTGGCCGATCAGAAGAGTTTGAGAAGGCAGTTCTGCAATGGTTTTCATCAGCAAGAGCATCCAACGTTCCATTTCCGGAGTGATATTTAAAGAAAATGCTATTATTCTGGCAGAAAAGGTGGGAATGCAAAAGTTTCAGGCTCGGCTGGTTGCTAACAAAGTTCAAAGAAAGATCGGGCTTGTATTTAAAGCATATCTGGCGAAAGTGGCTCCATAGATGAAAAATAGTGGATGATGGAAAATAGTGCTGGAAGGGGAAATTAGATGGATATGATGAGAAGAACAGAATATTCAATGCAGATGTAGACGGCCTATTCTACAATATTGCCTAATAAAACCTTAACGTATATGGGCGAAAGTGTTTTGGTGGAAAACCAGGAACGATTGACTGTTTTACCTTGTGCACTAATTCGGATGGATCTGAGAAATTTCCACCACTAGTTATAGGCAAATCAAAGCAACCAGGTGTTTTAAGAATATCACCAGAAACCTTGTGAGTACCGCAATAACAATAAAGCGTGATGGCATCACAAATTTTTATGGACTGGATGAAAGAATTTGATGCAAAAATGTCATCGAGAAAAGAGAAAAGTTTTACTTTTAATCGACCGCTGCACTGCACATACTCCAAAATCCCTGGACTTACAAATTTGACTATCCATTTCTACCAGCTAATTGCCCTAGAAAGTTGCAACCATTAACCTGGGTATTCATTCACAGTGTGAAAACATACTACAGAAAGTCCTTTAATTTGGAAATTAATAAACACATCTGCTGCCAGTATAAAAAATTAGAAAATTTACAATCTTGAAGCAATGCACATGATAACATCAACATGGAAAGAGTTTCTTCATTCACAATAAAAACTGGCTTTCTCGTTGCTGGAATTCACAAAGAACTTTGTAGTGGAACTGCAAAGTACGGATGTAGAAATCAACGAAGATGACATTACCCCTGAAGAATGGAGAAGTCTTGTTGAAGATGAGATGTTTCAATTCAGATTTCTACAATTGTGATAAATATGTTTTAACCAAGATTTCAGAATGTAGAAACAAATTTATGAGATATTGTAAACGAAAACACAGTGTCAGACGAAGAAGGTGAGTTTGAAGACACGGAAAACGAGACACTGCCACCGTCTACACAGATGCAATGTTCTGCTCTAGATGTTCTCCGACGCTATATTACATCGAAAATGGAAGGTGACTCATTTAACATTTTAGAAAAATCTGGAATAACGAAAACAAAGCGAATGAAAGCAATCAACACTTTTTGAATTTTTTAAAACGTAATTTATTGTATTGTTTGTACTCTTTTTTTTCAATGTATTTAAAATAACTTTGTGTGAATAAAATAATGATAATAAAAATAACATTTTTAAACACGCCAATATATTAAGAAATATATTAACAGTCCTAAGCCTGTAAAGTGTGAAGGAAAAATGTTATTTTTTCACAATTCTGTTTAAGGACGATCTCTACTTAAGGACGATTTTTTCATGGTCCCTTGAAAGTCGTTAAACAGAGAACCAACTGTATATAGTAAGGGAAGAAAAAAATTCAATATTTGTTACAACATACCTGCTTAACAGTTTTTAACATTTCAACTACAGAAAGGGAGCAAGAAAAAGTTTTCTATGGTAGTTTGACGTAATGAAGTTTTCAGGAGCTGTTTATACCTCTTCAATACTAATAGTCTCAGACGAAGATTCATCTTCTAGCTAACGTTTCGCGGTTTGATAACGTGCTGAATCTACTAATGCCACGTTTGCCTAAGTGATAGTGGACACTTCGCCGAAGATTTATGTGTTTCAGGGTCCAGGAATCCACAACCAGTATGTGGGAGGTGGGGAAAAATGAGTCTCTGTCTTTGTCAGTGGAGAAAAGTGAAATCGGACCCTGACGGGTAAAGATACCCCTGGGTCAAGATAATAGGACAGTGTTGTGCTAAAGCGTTTAAGGGGAAACTATTATATTATGTCTAACAAAGAAAGGGATGAATTTTATGACTATATTCCATCCCATCTTATCAATCTTTCTTTAAAAAAAGAAGAAAGAACTTCGTGCCCTTTGAGGGTTTAAGTGGCTTTTTTTGGAAAAATGAAAGGAAAGCAAAGAGTGTAAACTGATTCTTAAAACCGGTGGATTGATTCTTTAAAGCGAAAATTTTAACATGGAAATAATACATTTGTTTTTGTTTTCTTGATATTGATTCTTATAAACGGTTGATTCTTATAACCACTGATCACTATAAGCGGTGGTTACTGTATATATATATATATATATATTAATTAGGGTGGGTTGAAAAAAATAAATTTTTTTTCGGAAGGCTTTAATGCGGAAAAGTTGCCTATTGTAATAAGAAGAAAAACGGCATAAAAATATTAAAATCGGTTAACATCTTCCCTTCGCGCATCGCACTTAAATTTTATGAAAAATTGCAAAAATCGCGATATTTTTGTATTTTTTTCTGTTAGTTAAAACTTTTAAAATAAACACGCTTTATTTTTTTATGCTTGTTTTATGGTTTAAATGTCCTAAATAAATTAAATTCTAATGATAAATCTAATTTTTTCCATTCGCGCAACGTCTTTGAAAAAAATGAAATTTGACAATTTTTCGCAATTTTCAATATGCAATTTTTCGCTCCATTTGCTAGAATAACACGAACCAGAACTCCCCACGTGGAGGTGGTTGCACGTCGAGTTGCACCCACATCCTACCCAACCAACCATCCAGTTGTTGGGTGTGGTATTTACATTATATTACAACTATTTGCCGAGATTCCATAGAGTATGATTCTTGGTTTACGCCCTGATATTTACTTTTTCTTTTTATGTCTATACACATTGAAAGTGTCGTTATTTTTGGAGAAATGGAGGCATAACCGATCTAGGACTGCAGTGGTTGCTCGGTTATATAGCTACTCTCCAGCTTAATGTCCCACTACTTTATTCGAGGTCTCTTTCACACAATTTTGACGCACCTCTCCACAGCCCTGGTGTGGACGGGAAAACTTTAGCATTTTCCTTTGCCTGGGCGTAGGCGTCAGGAATTGATGACCTGATTTAATATCAGTCTTCACTTAGGTTCCGCAGCCTTTGAGGGAGGATTAGACCACATAGAACTTCCATTTAATAATTTCATGGTAATCGGAAGCTTGAAATGCTCTATCTTTTGGTGGTTACGAAATATTTCTAACAGTCGTCTTCTTGTGGGACGGTTTGTCTTGCTTTTAAGATCCTTCTGTAACCATCTCTAGCTCACGAATATGTTCTCTTTCATGAACAAGCATTACCAGCAGAACATTCTCTGGGTGCGCAAAAAATGCATTTCGTTGAATTACAGGATTGACAACTTGAAGTAATTCGTCGAATATATACCGTGATGTTTGGTTTACTTGAAAGACATGTTTTGATCCGTCAGTAAAATATTTGCTCTTTTTTATGGCAAATATGATTTCAAGATGAATCCAACTATTTCTTTTAAGTTTCCAGATGGATATAATGAACTTATATACAACCTAAGGTCTCGATTGGCCGCAGTTAGCCATCTGGAATGGGGCAAAGGACCAGGGTCCCTATTTTTCCAAGCCTTTTGGACAATTTCCCAAGGTGATTGCATTTGAAATGTCCAACTGTTGGTCTCTACTCGACAAATCTCTACCTATATCAAGAATTGAACAATCTATAGGTTCATAATCAACCCCAGGGAGTTTTTCACAGCAAATGAGCTGCTGCCCTGTTGGCCCATTAAAAGAATTAGGTCCTGCAGTTTGACTGTCAATATATCGGAAACTGTGGCGAAAAGGAAGATCATTAAAATGCAGGAGGCATATGCTTTCACTGTAGTGGGCGTCGTACATGATTTTCTAGTCGGTGGATGGCATCGTTTTTCCATCCAGTGTTGATTCTTTGTCATTACACCCTACTATTTCTTGTTTTTCTAGTGATATTGATAGTTCAGGCAGACGGTAAGTAATGCGTTGAGTTATATCATTTGATAAACTCGAGGAAGGAGATACATGTCCAATTTAAGTTCATCCAGGTTCCTGGATAAGATAATAGTGTTCATCTTTCACATTCCTGCAAAATTCCTTGGCATTCAGTTTTTTCGACGAACAAAGTATCATCTTTTCGTCCGTCAAAGAAAAGACCCCAATTTTCCTCAGGAGGTGTGAATTGACTTTTCAAATCCCTAACACGACTCTCGTCTCTTCTTATTTTACACTTATGAACCACACAGGAGGAATCTGTGTTTTGTTCTAGCAAAACGAACGAAGAGTAGCACAGTGAAAATTGCGAAATATTGATAAATTTATGTTTTTTCTAAGATGTTGCGCGAACGGAAAAAATTAGATTATTGATCAGAATTTAATTTATTTAGGTTATTTAAACCATAAAACAAGCATAAAAACTAAAGTATGTTTATTTTAAAAGTTTTAACTAACAGAAAAATTTTCAAAAATATCGTGATTTTTGCAATTTTTCATAAACTTTAAGTGCGATGCGCGAACGGAAGATGTTAACCGATTTTAAATTTTTTATGCCATTTTTCTTCTTATTACAATTGACAACTTTTCCGCGCTAAAGCGTTCCGACAAAAAATATTTATTTTTTTCGACCCACCCTAATACACACACACACACACACACACACACACAATATATATATATATATATATATATATATATATATATATCTATATATATATATATATATATATATATATATATATATATATATACATATATACATATACATATATATATACATATATATATATACATATACATGTATATATGTATATATATATGTATATATGTATATATATATATGTATATATATATATATATATATATATATATATATATATATATATATATATATATATATATATGTATATATGTATATGTTGGAACCCAACTCCGAAATCGGACAATGCCCGAAAAAAATGCTCACAACGCGAATGGATCACAGACAAATGGGCAAAGTCCGAAATGTTACATTATTTCGGACTCGGGTCATTTACAAATGTTCATTTCGTGCATGGACAAATCAGAAGTGCCCAGAGTACGAAACTTAATTTCATTTCGCACTTTGAGCATTCTAAATTGCTCACTTTGCGAATGGGCAGTTGAAGAATGATCAAAATCAGAAAACAATAATTTTTAACTCTAATTATTGACTTAAATAAAATGAATGAAATGAGTTAAAAGATAATTTTAACGATATGTTTTGATTATTTTAAAAACCTCACAGTTAAAAAATTATGTCCATAGTGAAAAAAGGAAAACATAGTAAAATAATAAATGATGGAAAAATTATGAAAAATGCACTGTTACTTATTCTTGCAGGCAGAACTGTTATGGCACTTTGAGTTACATTTGATGCCAGTTGATAGGCACTTGCATCTTTTGCTTTTTACAATTGCAGTGAACGAAACCTTGTGAGCTTCCTGATTCCAGGGCAACTGTGGTTGTGGTTCGAAGTGATCGTACGAAGCTTGGAACGTCTTTTTCAGATATGAAGTTGTCTTCAGTCAGTTGGAATTCATTTCTGGAATATAATTTCTCCAATATTCCGGTTTTCGTACCGAGTTTGTATAGCCCATCATCGTTCACTTCCATTATCACAGCTATGATATTTCTGGGCGCAGCTCTTCCTCTGTCGAGTTCTGGAATCTGTAACACAACGTTCTGACCGACGCTCATGGGAGTAAATTTAGCATCACTGCCTCTTAGCATTTCGTCCACTTGCTTTTCCTTTTTTTTTTCCCACAATCGGCTCGTTTCTCTTCAATTAACCTCTTCCTTTTTTCAAAGATGGACACATCAGAGTTTTCGGAATCTGATAATCAGTTTCATGTTTATTTTCAGGAATGTTGGCCAAAACCTCTTCAAGTTGTTCTTCAGTCTCAAGTTCCGTTGAACAACACAATTCCTGGGGCAGTCCATTAGTAAGTGGAACACCAAACAGAGCTTCATATGGGCGTCAGGTGATTCCACGATGGTAGGTACGATTTTTTTTCATTTAAACGATTCGTAAGCCTACTGCCTACTGACTTGTCTGCCATCCCCGTCACCAACATATCACGAACATCTTGGTTTGCACGTTCGAAGGAGCCTTGACTTTGAGAGTGTCTGGGTTTTCCATGAACAAATTTTACTCCAAACATATATGCTTGCTCTTTTATGATTTTATTCGAGAACTCACGTCCATTATCGGACTGAAAAATAGAGGGGAGCCCCTATGATACAAAAAAATCCATTAAATTATAAGAAACCTCTTCAGCTGTTTTCGTTTTCAGTGGGCGTAAAAAAAGGAATTCGGTAAGATGATCTTGATGGTCAAAATGAATTTATAATCGCGATCGGGTTCTGAATGCATGTCAATCAGGTCAACCTGTCCTTGTTTTCGGAATGCGTTAGTAAGTATTGGTTTAACAACGACTCCCTTGTTTTTACCCTTTTCTCAAGTGACACTATTCACAGAAAGAAAGGTACAGCCTGATCACTTTTCGAGGCACATTACAGTATTTCTGTTGTAGTTCTTTTCCATACATTTTATTTTTTTGTCACCGAAATCCATATGAGCTTTATGAATAACTTCAAAAATTTCGTCAGTACGACAAATATAATTTATGGTTCGGTCATCATCTGTCATTTTTTTAATTAATTTTTCGATACCACAAATAGCTACTACCTCATACCTTTTTAGTTTTCTGTAGTCCTTAGAGGTGAAGATCTGCTTGTTTTCTTTTTCTTTTCTCCACAGTGCTTTTCACTTCCGCAATCAACTTTTCATATTTTTCGAGCGTGAAAACACAACTGTTGTCGCCCGAACTTTCTAAAAACTACCCAAAGATTCGAGAAATTTACCTCTCATTTCAAGTGCACACGTAGTCGTGGTCGATTTAACACCGTCATCAACAAATGACATCGTGAACAGTAGCACTTACATCTACCTCCGTTTTCGCCCATCCTCCAAGTGTGAAATCGGACTTGGCTCACTACTAATTTGCCCAATCGCGAACTCATCAAATTCAAGTGCACAAAGTCCAAAATAATGTCACATTTCCGACTCATTTGTCGCATTTATCATTGGCACATTTGTCAGTAATCCATTCGCGATTGTGAACATTTTTTTCGGACATTGTCCGATTTCGGAGTTCGGTTCAACATATATATATATATATATATATATAGTTTACAAATGTAAATTACTTAATATGAAACAAAAAGAGTAAATAAATTTTAGGCGCTAAGCGGCTCACAAAAATATTTACGATATATAGATATTTAAAATTAAGATAATTAAAAGGGCAGATGAGACCATTTAATACTCCTCTAACCTGAAATAAGATTGACATATATAAATAGGCAAAAAACGGAATTGGAGGTGGTATAGTTGATGACTGGGGGGGGTTGTGACCCCCAACCCCGGTTAAACATGTTTTAAGCCAGGCAACACTCCCGGAGGTCGGCTATAACACCAAGACAGAAATAAAAATTATGAAGAGGAAAATATTTTAGGTGAAATAGATAAGTTAAACCAGATAGTTTACTAATGTAGTCAACTAAAACATAATTACAAGATGAATAGAATGAAAAATCTTAATACTAAGTACAGAAATAGAATAATACTAATTAACTAATTAATTATTCACTAACATATACACTATATATATACAAAATACTTAGCTCCCACCAAGCAAAGAGACACGAAACCCTTGCTTATAAAATGTGAGTGTGCAAGGGTTTCGTGTCTCTTTGCTTGGTGGGAGCTAAGTATTTTGTATATATATAGTGTATATGTTAGTGAATAATTATTTAGTTAATTAGTATTATTCTATTTCTGTACTTAGTATTAAGATTTTTTCATTCTATTCATCTTGTAATTATGTTTTAGTTGACTACATTAGTAAACTATCTGGTTTAACTTATCTATTTCACCTAAAATATTTTTCCTCTTCATAATTTTTTATTACTGTCTTGGTGTTATAGCCGACCTCCGGGAGTGTTGCCTGGCTTAAAACATGTTTAACCGGGGTTGGGGGGTCACAACCCCCCCCAGTCATCAACTATACCACCTCCAATTCCGTTTTTTGCCTATTTATATATGTCAATCTTATTTCAGGTTAGAGGAGTATTAAATGGTCACATCTGCCCTTTTAATTATCTTAATTTTAAATATCTATATATATATATATATATATATATATATATATATATATAATTATTCGCAACAACTTGATAAGAAAAGATTTCCCATGGAAACTGAGGCGTTCTTATAAAAGTTCTGAACGATAGCTTTCGTCTGAGAAAGTCTAGACACTAAATCGTATTCTCCAACTTATCAGAGCATGAGCTTACGATCAGACACCTATGTTATTGTGCGTCACAGCGCCTGGGATTTTCTATTGTAACTTAATTATTGTTCAAATAAAAGTAAACAGTGAGTTTAAAAGGTCTAGATCCTTTGATAAGTGTTATTAAGCATACACAAGTCTTACTCCGGGAGTACGTTTCATATCCTATGGTAGAGCTATAAGTTATTAGTTTTCTAATTTATTAGTTTTCTAATATTAGTTTTCTTTATTAGTTTTCTAATTAGTTAACTTCATGGTCAAAAATTTCATGGTAAATATTTTCTTCATTTCCCTGCATTAAATTTTACTTCAAAGTGTAAAAATAGTATTTAAACAACATTGACATTTAATTTTTCCGTTAACAAGCAGCGAAAAGATTGCACCTATTAATTTTCAGCATGTTCAGTTATGGGTGATTTTGCCGTGAAAGAATTTTGTTATAATCTATCAGTTCCGAGACACGTACTTAAATATGCGCAAAATCTAAAAATATAACAATATTTTCTTTCGTTTTAAGTTGTTTCCAAAAATATATTCGTTTCCATGGGAACATTCATAATTTTCGACAGTATTCATTAATCAGGGAAATGCTCGACACTGTAAAACTAGAACAACCTAAATGTTTTCAGAGTCGGAAAGATGTTCATTATCTAGGGTGTGGCGATAAAAAGATGATTTCCTAATCTTGGCTCAGGGATCTATTTCGAGTAACTCATCAGAAACCACAGCCTATTTTAAATCCAACCATTAAGTCGGGTGGGGTCTACAACGTATTTTCAGAAGACGCAGTTTACAGAAACGAGAACTTTTATTGGCACAGAATTTTGGAAAAAATATTCTTCCCATTTAATTGAAAAATTTAAACGCAATGTTATGAAGTACACCAACTAATAATTTCTGAGGATCTGAAAGGGGGTTCTTTTTCAGAAGGAAAATTGTTGACATATAAACACCCGATTTTTAAGTTTTATCAAAATAAATTTGTACGGAGGATGTCTATTTTTTCGAATATAATTGCAGCTTTCTTCCAAACAAGTGGTTTAAGGTCTGCCTCATCGTTAATTATTTCACTAATATTTTTATTTTTATAGACATTGTCAAAGTTATATATGAAACCATAAATATTCAAAATATGTGTGTCAAATTTAAATTTTTCAAAGCCATATCAAACTCTAGCGGTTTATAAAGGTTTTGAAAATAAGATTAATAAAGGATTTTCTTTGCATAAGTAACCTCTCATACTAGGATGTGTTTGTTCCATACAAATTTTTCAATTTAGTTTTAATTAACAAAATGAACATTAGGGGTAGTCTTACAAAATTAGCGTAATTGCTTTTCTAATTTAAACACATTAATTAAAGAATTAAAATGTTACTAATTTATTATAACTATATTCAAAAGTGGTAAAACAACTTTCTTCCTAATTTGTGATAAAGATATTGCTTTATACGTCGTTTCAAAGTTAACACTGGACTATTTAGAAATTTAATGCCAGAGATATAGAATCTTATTCAATTACTGATTTAGAAATTGAGAATATTAACAGTAATAAACAGGCTTTCTGGACTTGGATTTTACAGTCCTCAGGGTATAAAAAGTTTCCTGTCTGATCAGAACTTTTAGTACTAGCATACGTAGTACTAAATCTAGAGTATGAGTCCAATGTATCAAAAGCGACTACTGTTCTTGTAAAGAAAGTGACGATTAAGTTATTTTAATTGTCAATGGAAAGATTAATAACAAATTAACACCTGTGGAGATAGGTAAGCATTGTGAAGGAGCTGTATGAAGTTCTTAATTTTATTGTAAGCGAATATACCATGCAAAATCATCTAAGTGTGAGGTAGTGGCGTTCTTTGTTATCCAAGCTATAAAAAAATTGGGTAAACTAAAAACCAATACACGGGAAGTAAAAAATACACTTGAGCCTCCCATTGATAAAAACTGATATTAAATTTAGTTTTCATGCATACCAAGAAAAAAATTTTCTGAAACAATTCTCTTTGAAATTACTAGCAAAATATTTAAAGATATTTTGCAAAATATATAAAAAACTTACAAAAGATATTTCATAAAAATAAACGCCTACTAAAAATCTTTCCAAAGTTTTATTTCAAGACACTGACCTTCAAATAGAACTGCTAATTTGGTTAAAATGAAGCATCTATATTTCACTAATTTAGTAATTATTGGTACAGTGCTACGTTTAGAACTTTTCTTTTGTATATTTGATGTATAATTTACTTAAACAACTCTTGGTGTCATGGAATGGGAGAACATTAACTCATTAAGGTTTTTCCTATTTCCTGATTTTTCACCAGTAATAATAAAAAAAATTCTTATATCTGTAAATGTATTTAAGTGTAATATGCTTGTGAAATATTAAAAGGGGTTGTGTTTATATCTATTGAAAATAACGATTATAGAACGTAAGATCTCATTTTGAAAATATCAGCATGCAATAGTTGCATTCTCCTTTACGGCAGTTCTAGTTTCTAGGTTGAGATTGAGGCAGTCCTCAGATATTGCACCCTTGCGGACTTTAGTAATGGCAGCAACGATATATGTTACTACAGGGGTTCCCAACCTTTTTATAGTACCGTACCTGTACTTTGTAAACAATTTGATGACGTACTGGTAGACCAAAAATTTTGAAATGGGAAATAAAATGCAATGGAGAACATTTGTAATAAAGACAAGTAACTTGGGATATATATTTACTGCTAAACATATACATAAAATATAGTAATCACTTTAAAAATACATAATTAGTGAGAAGGTTGGGCCTGTTTATTATTAACTAAAGAGTAACATCGGGCTCAATGTTTGTCAGTTTAAGGCTAAGATCAGATTCAATGTCCAGCAAAGCTCTATATTTGATTTTCATCGCAGTCATTGCAGAAAATCCTTTTTCACATAAATATGTGGTCGCAAATGGCATTAAAAATTTACTGCTTGGTAAAAAACTTCTCAGACGCAGTTATAATTCGCAAATGCAGTTATAGACACAGTTATAATTCGCAGGCGAGTGCCAAATTTTTATGGGGCGATCATAGATAACACATTCAGGTGTAGACGGAATCTTTTGAGATTAGGTAAATCCCAATAAAGTATTACAACACAAACAATGGATAAGAAATTCCAAACTAAAATATTAAAACGTATGGATTATTAGTTATTATAGTCATATCTTTTCTTTTTTGTAATACAGATTTTTAATAGATTTTTGTTTTAAATTGTAAAATCATTCGCGTACCGGTACTGGTACCCGTACCCAAGGTTGGGAACCACTGTGTTACAAGATATATATCATACGTCTAACACAAGCATTTTTCCTGAGCATGAAAACGACTGCTACAACACTATCGGAATTATGACTTCTGGCAATTTATCTATTGAAATTTGAAATAAATTAGCACTCAGTGGACATTTTGGTTTAAAGATCTTTCGGTCTTGTTTTGCATGAGCTTAATATTACGCATTAAAATTTGGGATATGGATTTCTTTTCTTTCAGTGAAGATGTTTTAATAAAATATTTCTATGCATATAAAGGGTAGAGGGGAAAATCTGAACTGTAAATTGTTACCTATACTATTTGATTTAGTAAATGAGCAAAAAAAGAAAATATACAAGGCAAGAAAAAATATCTTTTATAATTCTAATTCTAAATAGAAATCAAATGATGTTACTTTTTATTTTAAGACAGACACCACAAAGAATTTTACCATCATAATTATGTAACTTATTCTCATTTTCAATGGTAAATGGAATCAAGGATTTGGCAGAGCTTTTTTTGAAAAAAAACCTTGCAGACTTCGATATCAGTGATGTGTAAACAAAATAGATAAATAAGGAAATTTATGGTCTCGTTTGCAGAATTTTGGCCCGAGTTAAAGAGGTGCATTTTTCTGAATTTTTTACATGAGAAAATTATAAAGACAGCAAGTAAAATCCTGTAAAAGATACATAATATCTATTTCCATTGATACAAAACTTTTGGCAAAAGTTATTCCCAAAGTTAGCTCCCTCCAAGTTTATGTTAACAATATTTACACAAGATTACACTTGTACAAAACCATTTTCACAAGCAAAATTATTGCTTTAAATGAATATTACATTAACATCTTTTACAAAAATCTAAAGTAGGACATTGGTGTGAGCCTCAAACGTTGAAAACTGCTTTCACTGTTAAAAAATACCTGAATAATCAAGAAACGACAGGAAATTCTTTGACTCTGTTGCCAGTTCTTTACTGGGATCGTAGATTTGAAGAATTTGCGGTGCATTAAGTATTTACATCATCGTAGATTTGAATAATATTACTGATTGATATAGCTTAAAAAGTAATCAGATAAGTAAATTCATTGACTGATAAATTTATAGAACACATTAACACTTGATTGCCCAAGCTGTAACTTTTAACAGCAATTTAACTCACTTTAAATTTTGCATTTTAGTTTTCGCTATATTTATATAAAAATTTGAATGTTGCCTTTTAATTTTCTTCATGACTATACTTTTGAAATTTGTCAGGTAGTTTTAGAATAGATGTCAGACCAAACATTTTCCGTGAACACAACAGGTAGTGTAGCTTGTTATTTAACATGTAAAGCTTAATTACACAAAATTTGTTGATTAGTGAAAGTATTCGGTCCAGAAATCATCAACCTATGGATTGTGTACTTTAATATATATCATACCACACATCAAAATTGTGATCCCTCTTATTTCCAAAATTTCTTATTTCCTTAAATATAACTAATGGAAGATGAATTATATGTTACACACTCTCAATACTCTCTTAAAATGCACAAAACTTAATATTTTCTTTAAGCTTCTAAAACTTTCATTTTTGCATGTTCATTGTATAGCCTCAAATCACAATTATAACTTATGATTATTTCTTTGAAATTTCCGTCTCCAGCGGAACCTAATGGAATGTCACGAATCTATAAAATTTTTTAAAAACTGGGAAAAAAAATGTCATTGCTGCATCCACAAAAGAACTTTTCACTCCTAACAAAGTTTTTTCCCACGAATTTCGGAGAAAAATTCTAATCTTTATTAATTCCTTAAATTACTTTCTTCCTATTTTTAATTAGCAAAGTTATTTTATGTTCTGGAGTTAAAAAGAGGGTCATATTTTTTGCGTCTCTCATTCAGTAATTAACTTTTAATAATTTATCTGCCGTAACTGAGGGAAATAAAAGCATTTGAGTTTTATTTTATTAAATGTAACGGTCTTCCAAAGAGCATTTTTGCACTAATGCACGCAAGGGAATTTAAACATTTCATTTAATATGTTGAATAATAAGTTCAAATTGCTTTCAAGGCAGATTTACATTTAATAATTATCATAAAATCAGTAACCTATAAAACTCACATTTTAATAATTGCGACCTGAAAAAGTTAATGGGGGAAGATCTAAAATTTATGTCATAGTTCCATTGCAGAAGTTTGAAGCATTTTCTACTTGCATGCATAGATTGCTATTGGAAACACAATTTCCCTTACCTAAAATTGTCTCTAGGTAGCGACAAGCAGGTTAATGCATGGAATTTTATTTTCATGAACTGATTGGTGAATAGAAGAAATTTCCCCTTGAACCTTGTTTAAATTTACAACATTTGTGAACAAGGGGGAATGAATTTTGAATTTTTACTGAAACTAGATAAGTAAAACCCTATTACTGTACCCTTTTATGTATTGTGAAGAATCCATTGATTTTATCAATCTTAAGAAACAAGACCCCTTCTTTTTATTCACGTTCCAGGAAAAAAGCAACAACGATATCCGGAACGACCTCCCAGCTAGCCAGCTAAGCTGACAAAAGAGGAACGGCACAAAAGGTTTTTTTTACAATCAGCACCAAACGACAAGGCGTCCATATGTCTCAAAATTCAGACGTACGGCTCAAAAGAATTAGTCACAGACACCCCCCTGATTTATGATGATCGGGAAAAAGATGAATCTGATGGCGGATCCAAACAGCTATTGACGTTAGACGTGCCGGCCAACGAAAACTCTACAGAGGTGAGGTCACTTTAAAAGGCGCCAATGAGATCCCTTTTAAAATTTAGAGCGACAGCAGCGCCAAATTGAAAGTGCGTCGCTACGAGAGTCAAAAAAATTAGTTAGCTCTAAGTTCTCAACCTGAGACAAGCTACTCCGGCGATTGCAACCGTGACTCTGTTATAAGTCCTCTGTGAGGCAAAGCGCTCTACTTACGATTCTGAGAAGAATCGTTCGACGTCTAGTCGACTATTTCTAGCAGAAAACAAATTGAAAGCTGAGTTTATGATCTTAAGCTGAGAAGCTCTACTCAGGCCTTGCAACCAGCATTAAAAACCTCGATAAGTCCCTTGTGATAGACGAGAGTTTTATTGACTTCCTGTCGACCTCCAGCATCTTACCTAGCTTGTCTTATGATCCCAGAAGGATCCGGACAATTATTGAGTTCTGTGGTCTTGAACTCTCGCAGAAAGTGATCGATACTCATCCTGAGTTCCAGTGCACGAGTTTCCAGTGCGTAACCTGAGTACAGTTAGACATCTAATATAAACTGAGGTGGTAGCTGACTTGTGTATCCGCACATCATTAGAGAGCATCCCTCCTGTAATTTTCATAAATTTCACCGAATCAATCACTCTGTAAATAAATTGTTCATTTTAAATATTATTAGATTGTATCGCTGTTTTTTTTCGCTACCCAGTGAATGCTTTACAGTATATAACATAATTATAATTACAGAATATGAGAAGTACTCCAAAACACAGTTGCATTTTAATATTACCAAGAGCGCCGACTGCTGTTTGTTCAAGCCTAGTTATTCCACTTCAGAGGATTTTTTTACAGTTATATACATCCATTTACCCTCAAGATTTTAATCTGATGTTTTGAAGTTTTCTTCCACAATAAAGTACAGAAGGTTTTATCTTAAGAAAGAAACATCCTAAGTTTGTTTAAAGGGGATATTTAAAAAACCTATTAATTTGTTAAAGGACTAGCTGAAAACCCGCACTTTGCTACGGAGTACATTCAATTAAATACAACGGTAAATGTATGCAATTAATGCCAATATATACATATATATGTATATAGATATGTGTGTGTGTATAATAAATACGACGATCAATGTATACAATTGATGTAAAAAAAACAAAAAAAAAATATATTTATAAAAAAATCATAAGAGATATTTTTATATACAAAATAATATAGAAAGTAATATTCAAATTAAATCTAATAGGACATACTAAAGAATATAGTACAGTTTCAGGAACATATCTTTTACTGTATTTTAATATTTTTTTGGATGATGTCCAATCGTCTGCCGCATTAGCAAGGGAAAAAATATTTTTTTGTCTATTCATTGTTATGGACATGACGATAAATTTATTTAAAGTACCAGAAAAAGAAATCCCGTGATCGGCATTTAATAAATTAAATTCTAAAAAATTAATCTTTAAAAATTCACCAAAAGTCAGAAAATGGTGGCAAAGCTTCGAAAACGATTTCATTTTAGAGGAATTTTTATGATCTTTCTCGTGATATAAATTTTATGACCCTCAAATTATTATTTTAAATGCAAACTTAAAGAAAGTTTCTAAAACAGCTTAAAAGTTTAATTTTAAAAAATCTAAGAAGTATTTTTCAAAAATCTTTCTTAGTGCACCCTTACACTATAAGAAGAATTGCCATGCAAATTTCAGCCCTTTCGATCCAGCGGTTTGGTCTGTGCGTTGTATGTCAGTCAGTCAATTAGTCAGTCAGTGAGTCAGTCAGTTACAGAACTGTTTTATATATATATAGAAGAAGATAAACAAAAGATAGAATTAAACATAGAATTAAACTGTTTTTAGAACATTTATAAAAAAGCATTGTGAGGACAAAGTCTCCGGAATTTTTAAGCAACTAAAATAATTGCACTGTTATTATAACAACTATGCTACAGCTAAAGATGATACTTGAAACAGAAGTAAATCAAAATCAAGTAGTGAAAGCAGTGATGGTATGATGAAGTTCAGACTTGAACTGAGACTTGATTTCTCTCGCACAGTAAGGCATGAAAACATTTAACATCGTTTTGATCTACGCATATTTGCAAGGATATAATTTTAAAACTGAAAAATCGAATTTAATCTCTGATAAGAACTATCAGTATTTACTCCCCTTATTTGCTGCGGTAACTTGATTTACATTTTTGAGGGAGTCCGTGACACAAAATTCTTAAAAACACAGATTTGTTACTTTACGTTTAGCTCATTTACTTTAGTGCATATACCGTATATATTTATATACCTTATTTACTTGTACTACATAACTTTTAGAATGAAAAGAGCAGTATAATTTTAGAATGATTACATTGTCAGGTGCAACACTTATGCCGCTTTGTCTATAAGTACATTATTGTACATCCGTCATTTATGCCTATATTGGAAGACATTTATATGATTTTGCATTTAAAGAGGATGCATCTAAAATTCCTCGCAAGGCATCTCTATGAAATTTGTACAACGTTTCTTTATTTAATTATATTGACTTCAGAATTTTAGTCTAGAGTAAAATTTCTGAAGTTTCTAGTTTTGGCGGTTAATGGGTTAATGCTAAAACTATAATTTGTGAATGATCTCTTTTTGTAATGATTCATGTAGAAAAGGCGAAATATTTACATAAAAAATATTAGAAAATTGTCGGTTTCTTTGGATATTTGGTTATTGTAGATTATTATAACGTGTAGTTTATGCAAATATGTTGTCCAAAAGTTATGGTAATTAGATTTGTAACGCTTAATAAATGATATCACATTAACATAAGCATTATTTAATGGGGTAAATAATGCAAACGTTTTCTTGGTGTGCGTGTGCGAGAGATATCTGTCTTTTATGCTCCACTTTTTGTGCCACCTAGACGCCTTGCAAACTAAATTTCATTTAATTTTTCAGCATTATCATAATTCCAAATATAAAATTTATTAGTTTCTTCTTGGATTTTTGCCAGATAGCCAGAGTGTGAACTTGAATGCAGGAGAGAATTATTTATTCATCATTTTACACTGATGTCTATAACCTAACTTTATGCGTATGAAAGTGACCTTTAAGTAAGTCAAACTAAAATATTTAATAGATCATTCTTAAGAGCCTTTTCTAAAACTAAATTTAGAAAATTAAGGCTGTTTTAATCAGTTCCTATTTATCATATAAATAAATGCAACGAAAAGAAAGAAATATTGCAAATAATTTATTCACAATCACATAAAATATTTATTTCTTTAATTTGAGGAATTGCAAAACACACATTTATATATTTTATATTTTTTAAACCTCAATTTAGGAATTTACCTTGTTACATTTCTCAATATAAGTCAGAAAAAAAATTAAAAAGGACAAATCGTAATCTAAGAGGAAGCACAGATGCTCAGTTATAAGTACTGCAGGCATTTTCTGAGAAGTTTTCAATTTGGAAGATAAATGGATGGATTCATACATGAATCATAAAAAATGATTTATCCTGATTAAATGAAAAGAACGCAGCAAAAAAAAAAAATCTATGCTTGCAATTTAATTTCATGCCGTATGCTAATATTGTTCAACCAGTGCCTTCATTCTAAATGTAATAAATTTGGATTTAAATATTTAATTTGAAGAGGAAAATCACCAAAATAAACTAAACTAAACACGGGTAAAAAAAATGTTCCTTGAGTCGCTAATATGGCGGAGTTCAGTACTTAGCTTTTAAAATACTAGATATTATATATTTATGAAAAAATACCTGATTACCTCGTGGATTGCAACAAACTTTGGAGTTTACAAAATTGTGAATTCTGAATACCAAATTAATTACAGTGAATAAGATTTTTTCCTTACTTTATTAACTTAAAGTTAATATTTATGAAATTATAAAAAATTAATTTTACGTTCACATTGTTATTTGAAGCTATTGAACTTTTCAGCAAAGAAAAGATGGTACCAAAGAGACATGAATGCTCTGCTATCATAAAAAAAAATTATGTAAATAAGTAGTCTGTTGTAACAATTTTAGATGACAGAGTTGGTAGATATAAATTACACTGTTAGGGTGCTGCATCAGTTGACAACACAAATATTCAATCTCCATGTAAGCTATACGTAAATTTTCATATCTACTCATAAGAAAATGCTTATTTTTTCATACTGAATTTTACAATTGAAAAAAATGCTTTTTTAAAATTAATTCACAAGTATTTCTAAAATATTTTTTTAAGTTATAATCTTTTTGAAAAAAATTAGAAGCTTTAGATTTTTTGCAAAAAATATGAAGTTTAACCCTGTGTGAAACACATATTACTAAATATATAAACCTACACGCTCTTAATTTAAAATTATATGTTCCAATGTAAAAACATAAAATTCAATTGCCTTTGAATAATCAGAAAAAGGAAAGGTCATAATGTAAATTTCTCTTTCCTTAATACGATGACGGAAGATGCGCAATGTTGACCTTAAGGTATAACGAAATTCTATAGGCCCTGTAATTAAAAAAAATTAGATAAAAAGTTGCTTATAAATGTAGCTTATTTGCTATTGACTAAAAACCAAGAGCTAAAAATTGAGGGTTTTCGGAAGTATAAGTTTTCATAACAGGGCCCTCTGACTTTTCAAGTTTTGTACCCACTGAAACTAACGATGATTTTCCGATAAAATATTTTAAAAATAATCATTAAAACAGTTTATAAAATATATGTATAGAACTGAATAATATAGGATATCAATAGCTTTTATGTTAAATTATCTGGTATAACATTTTCTATTAATTTAATTGCAGACGTTTAATTCTTCAAAGAAATACCTTAAATCCTTGTTATAAACACATAAGTTCATTAAAAGATTATAAAATCAAAAAAATGTGGGAACTTCGGAAGCACCGTTTCTTTAAAAGAGCATTTGTTTGTGACATCGATATACTGAAGGCGTAAAGAGAGGATGTTTGACTAAGACAGAATAAATGTGCAGGAAAAACAGATGGATTTAGCAAGGGAGAGTATGCCTCAGGAAATGACAGGCTCGGTAGTTTCTTAGTCCCCCCACTATTTCCTCTTTTCTCTGATATTTAATTATAAATTTGTTAATGCACGTAAAGGCACTAGAAAAACTTGAGGTTCTCTCTCACTTCAAAAAATTAACGTTTTTATTCAAAGGTAGTAATATTTGTCAATTTAGTTGACAGACAACTAGACAAATATGTAAAATGTTTTTACTGAAATTAATTCCTGAATGCAGATGAGACTTCATTCTTTACGTCACGTGTGTGTAATCACATAGTAACAAATGGTGAAATATTTACCTTGCATGCGCAGTTTAAGTTGGACGCACGAAATGCTGTTATACAAATCTAATACCTTTTTCGTTTATTTTGCTAATAGTATAAATAACTGTCTGTAGATAAGGGTAGGGTTCAAAGGATTTTCCCCTAAGCAATTCCTTTCTTGTTAACTAAAAATCCATGTCATTTTTCGGTGTCACGTTCCATTTATGTATTTAAAATAGGGTAGTGTAGCTATAATTGAAATAGCTAGCAAATAAAGATTATTTATTTTATGCCCTTATAACGTCGCAGTACAAAAAATTTCATTTACACTCTGCATGATAGATACACTGTCTCGTATAAGAAGCAAACATTTTCCTCCAAACCTAAAGATTTTTAAAGATCCTCCGGCAAAATTAAGAGGAAAAGTAAATGGTATTTATTAACTATGTTAAGAAAAACAGTAACATGCTTAGCGATACTGAGTTATGATACTCAATTCAGTTGACTGAGAACAGATAAATGTCACGGCTCATGAAACTGCCCCTGCAAGCTCCAGAAACTTCATTATTCAAACAAACTATAGCCATAAATGTCCTGTGTACACAGAAATGTTTAATTTTGGGATCATCAATCCGGAAAGCCATTCTTTACATTAGCAAAGTATTATTGATTTTTTCCAGATTATTCAGAATATTTGATTCTTCAACGAGTCATGTGAAAGGGTTTTTTTTTTACTATGCACTTGTTTCAATTCACAAATTTCCATCTTTTAACTGATATGCTAGAAAAATTCCTACTGGTCTTGAAATGATAGGCTAACAAGTCATGTGTACAGAATCGCGATGAATAGAATTCAAGAGAAATAATTAGCTTGAAATTGATAAACTAAATATTTAAAATTTATCAAAAATTAGATTTTTTCATTACAATATCCTGTGCTCTTAGCATAAAAGGAAAGGGTAAATATGCAAGAAATACTATTTAAAAAAACAAATCTTCCCATCATCATGGTAATCTAAAAGTAAATTCGAACATCCATGATTCGGATTTTACCCGAAAAATGTTAACACAGCATCTTAAAAAATCATAACTAAGCCATGCATGTAATTAGCTGACAACTGATGAACTGAAAATAAACCTTCATAAGCTTTCTTTTGTTTTCTAGCATTTAACTGACAGTGTTTCTGCCTTGAAAAATAAAAGGACTAAAGTTAATGCAAGCAGTTAGCTATTAATATTAAGACACATATATAAATATTAATAGTAAAAATCAAATAATTTTAAAGAAAATTTATGAACAAGTTCAGGTTTTTTGCGCTTTTTAGTTCATGAGAAAAACGTATTTATACATCATAACAAATCGATGAATATTATGCTTACATGTGTTTTATCATTTGCCTAAACTTTTGATAAAAATACAATAAAAGGGAGATCTAGCATTGAATGGAACTGCATTATAAGAACATAAAGTATTCTTATTTCATGCTACACTAGAGCGTAAGAATTCCATCCTTCTTTATTTAATTACAAGAACCCGCCAGTTAGTGACTTACTGGAACAAAAGGAAATTGAGAGAGAGTTCTAACTGTTTTCTGCTAGAAGCAGGAAATAGTTCGGAAATCTTATTTCTTATTTGTCCGCCGCCCGTTCTACCATTAATAGGATCTCATTATATGTTAGCACTTAGTAGCGTATCAATAATTTAGAACCACACAGGAAATAAGTTCATTGAACCTTGATTCTAATATTGATATACACTGGAAGATTTTGGGTGCTTTATAAAAGATCTGTATTTTTTTAAAACGAAAATTGGAAGAATTTCTTGCTCAATCAAATGTGGTTTACTCTATTCTAATCGGATATGACTATGCATCTTAAGAGAAACATGCCAACATATTGAGTGTTTAATAACCTTCATTAGCTCTTATAAATCTGTGTTTGCAGTGTAAAGAGTGTCAAGTCCAAAATCGTAGTTTTGGGTAAAATGGGATTGAAACAAACGGTTTTTGTAAAGTGAGCTTTTTTTCTTTAAGTTTAGTTTCTAATTTTTTAAGTAAATTTGTCTAATTTTATTTTTGCTGAGTAAAGAGTGTTAAGTCCTTGATTGGGACATAACCCCTTTCACGCTAAAATATTTGTGTTGCCGTCTACCAAAACCCTCACCAAATTTCTACCAAAAACCTCATAAAAAAATGATCGGGTTTGATCCGACCCGGCCGTACCATCTATTTCGTCCCAAAACACTGTGCCGTTTGAGGGTTAAGTCTGCTTGATAGTCAGATTCAATATAACTCAGTCACAAGCAGTTACTTTACGGAATTGAATTTTCGCTGTAAAAGATGTATTCAGACCCGGAAGTACTTTTTTTCGCTAATGCGGAGACACTTGTCATGAAACATTCGCACTGTATACCAAGGGAATTATTGGCTACTTTTTATTTGGGAGCACCATACAGGTAAGTCAACATTGCTCACTTGGTGCCACCTGAAATTTGATAGAGCACCCTCAGGTTGGTTGATTGGTCGGTTGGTTGAGAGCGCTACGGTCATTTTTTGCTACACGAGGACTAATTAGACCGGGACCTGCTACTTAAGGCTGCTATGTATTAACCCTATTGGATTTTCTCACCTTAATGTAACCTATGGAGAAAATTTGTCTACTACAGAAGGTGTTCACACTTTATGGAAACGATTTTGATAGTTAAGTTTTATGTATAAATTCCGTATTTTTTGCGACGATCTGATTCTGTCTGATAGCCATGGTTCTTGACAATAGATTCTAGATTGAATTTTCCATGAAAGTAAACTTTTCTTAGTACTGTCATGTCAACTTTACCTCATTCCTCTTGGACCGTTTTCCAAAGTCCGTTCAGTGTTCTTGGATGCCGTTTTTCTTAAGGCTGGTTTTAATAAATTGAAAGTGCAAATGTCCATTGGAGAAGCATCAAGGGATTTTACAGGTATTTCATTAAATGAGATACACTTTATTCCTGTTTCTGATTCTTTCTTTTCTAGATAGCGGCAGTTGATTTAGACGTGTGACTAGATGCATTGTCCATATGAAGTTCAACTTTATCAATGTCCTTTCCATATCAGGCTAGAATTTCTTCTTCAAATATTGGTTCTAAAATATTCTGCTGATAGTAGAATGAATTAATTTTGGCTTTACTTGAGAGTTTTTTTATTTTTAATTTGCCGTTGTAACAAATCTTGCAACTATCATGAATCCCTTTAGGAACTATTCTGTACACTGGCGAAGCCATTTCGTACGGTCATTACCGTCATTTGAAGAATAGAAAATTGATCTTTTTTTCATTACAGTCACTTAAATACACCTATGTCACATCGAGTGTTACCCCAAATTTCCATTTTTCAGCAGCTAGGGGTTTTTCAGATAATTTTCTACAATTTGTTTTTCTTTCAGCAATATACTTTGGTAAAAGCAGATGAACATTAGGTTTAAACATCTTTTTAAACTTCAAATCTTTATGAATGATTTTACTTACAGTGCCAGAAGACATTCCTAGTTTCAATGCAATGGATCTTTGAGTCGACAGAATTTTTTTAGGATCAGAGTCTTTACTTTATTGATATTTACCTGAGTTCGAACAGCCTTTGGATGAGATTTCGCGGTCATGTTTTCATTTGTACTTTCAGTTAGACTTTTTCCTTTTAAATTTTCATATATATTTTAAATACCTTTTTCTGAAATGCCATAACAAATTAACACCGCTTTATAATTTGTTGATATGAATATTTCTCTTCGGAAAACGCAGTTACGTAACCTTCGAGCCATCTATCAATTTTAGGAGCCATTTTGAAAATAAATCTTTTATTCTATATTCCAATCAAAACAAAACAGTAGCAGTTGATTATTATGAAGATGTCAGATTTTTATCTGAAAATGCAAACGACAAAAATAAATTACAACATCGTTTCCATAAAGTGCGAACGACCTTCTGTATTTACAATTACATAAATGCTGATAATCAAATAAAAATGATATCTTCAGATATACTGAACTTTTCTGCACCTGCAACTGGATTCATAGTATAAATTTCGTCTACCAAAGGAATATAGGAGCGTTTTAAAACACACTATACCAGATATTTCTCCGGATAATTTAAATTTTAAAATATTATTTGCATTTAAAAAAACAAAATATGCTTCAAGGTGCAAAATTTCTTTCTTTATTACGGAGTACATTTTTTAGGAAAAAATATTTCAGATAGTCTCTTCTAACGAAACTACCGCGGGTTATTAACGTAAGATTACTTATCGTTACCTACCTCCTTTTTTTGACGCATTTTGGTACTTTTCAGTTTAGCTGTTTACTGATACTGGGTTTGGCGTGCTGCCAAAATTATAACTCGCGACGAAGAATGGACAGCTTTTTTCTCTCCGGAGGACCGTTATTGAGGAACGTAATCCTATGTTAAAATCTTTAAATCCAAGTCCGCAATCCTTGGACAAATTTTCTCCATAGGTAAACATTGAGGTGAGCGAATCCGGCAGGGTCACTACACAGAAGCTTCAAAGCCCATTCCGAACGGCTACAAACATCCATGCCAATAGTGGGACTCTATCCGACAGACTTTGCTATCGAATGTCAGCATCCTAGCCATTCGGCTATCATCCAGCGAGCGAGCACCCCAAGGGCATCATCTAGAGCAGCGGTTCTCAACCTGGGGTGGGCGTAGAAGAATTTCAAGGGAGGCTTGAGTTAAAAAAACATAAAAGTAAACTAACTGTAATTTATTGTACTCAATTTTGCGGTCACAATGTAACCGTAACGTATTTTCGGCACTCAACTTTCTGAACATGAAGCTACATTGTCAAAAAAACATTCTGAAGACTTATGATGCAGTTAAGGGTTTCACAAAGAAGATAGCTCTTTGGCAACGCCGTCTTCAGAGTTCAGAGCCAAACTTTTCATCCTTTCCAAGATTGAACGACCTCCTCGATGATAAAAAAAATCTCCCATTGCAACAGATAAATGCATTGAAAGACCTTATATCAGGGCATTTGGTAGGTAGCATTGCAAAATGAAATTGCAGACTATTTTACAGATATTAGTTCAGAGAATTGGGAGTTTAAGTTAACAAGATCTTTTTAAAATCGACGTAGATGTACTTCCTGATCATATTCAGGAACAAGCAATCGACCTAAAATGTGATTCTCAAGTAAACGGGGAATTCGAAAACATGGATGTTGAAAATTTTTGGTTACACTATTTTCCTGTTTACACAGAAGATCCTTTGGAAGCTTTGAGGTTGTTAGTGCAGTTTTCATCCACATATCTCTGTGAATCTGGATTTTCAGCATTAGCATACATAAAGTAAAATATCGAGCAAAGCTGGACGTTGAAAGTGACCTGAGGTGTGCTTTGTCGCAGTTACAACCTAATATTCAAAAACTTGTCAAGGACAAACAATGCCAGACCTCTTATTAATGTTGTGATAGTGACTGGTATTACATTCCAAACTCACCTAGATACTTGATTACTTCAAATGTATTTGATCTCATCTAATTCTTTGATTTCCTATGCTCTAATAATAATATGTTCCAAATTAAGATATGTGTAATAATATAAATTTTGTGTATGAAATTATCTATTTTATATTTTCATTTAATAACCAGCTTCAGTTTCTAATTCCGATTGTACTACTTGTATTGACAACATATGTGGGTGTGGTGGGGGAGGCGTGACCTCACATCAGTGTTCAAAGGGGGGCATAGAGTCTGAAAGGTTGAGAACCCCTGAGCAAGAGGGCTCACACTTTCCCTTACCCACTGACTCGTGAGAGGACTTTCCGGTCTACGGGTTAAGGGACCAATATCCGGTCTAGACACGGTGGTACTTACTGGCGTTCGTCGGGATTCAACTGAGCATCCTCCGTCCTAAGCCCAAGCCCCATCACTACGGTACCTCGGGCCCTGATGTAGAATATAGTGGGCATTACTTGCAAATCAAAACGTTTTTAACACTAGAGAGACGGTTGCCGTCATATTGACGGTTTCGGGCATACTATTCAGCGCTATGTCAGTACTTATGTCCTCAGGCTTCTGAAATGTTATGACTTTTTCTAATTTTACATGAAATATGCACACACATTTACAAAATTATATTCGATAGTAAAGAGGGGGAGAAAATGTGTTGTATACCTACTAAGATTGAAAGCCGTCATTTTACGGCAATATAGAAAACAGGCAGATATCTTAAAAGTAATACCGAAAAAAAGTTAGTTACTTTCGTCTCTTCCCCCTTTTACAAATAACAGAAATATTGGCTCTTTGGAAATATCGGTGTTGAAAAATAAGAACTGCACAACCATGCATTTATTTTTATGGATAAACTATACCAGGTTGTCAGCTCGGCATACCTGCATAAAAATATATCTAAATACGAGTATACTAATTTATAAGTATTTAACCTTTGTAAAAAAAAAACTTAATATTTTGAATTCTTGATTTTAGTTTTAACCGTCAAAATGATGGCGTTCAGTCTTTTTAGCATGAAAAAAAATTCCCGTCTTTCTAGTGTTAAAAGATACAATAAATTTAAATACATGTGAATATTTCTTCTGTAAGAAATCTTTTCATGTGGTCTTAACTCTATCCAACACGGAACAAAGTAAAGAGGAGTGTAAAAAAAAATAATTTAAAAATTTAAAAATGAAATAGACATGTGCAAGTCGTGGGGAAGGGATTTTTATTGTTTACTGGTTTTTGTTGTCCTTCTGTCAATTCTTCCCGCCATTTCTATTTGGAAACCTCTAAAGATTTGTATGACTCGTCCTCTCTAAGACAGTAAAAAGAGGAAGTAAAGAGAAGAGCGCTCATTACAATACACTGAAAAGGCTGTTCTACACGAGAGATGCCTTGATTCCCAGAAATTAGTTGGGTGCAGAGTAGTTTGGTTAATTTTGTTTTTCATTGATGAACTAGATCAATATAATATTGACTGTATAAAGTAGTATGTGTAGACAGTTCTACGAACTAAATGTTCCTAGCCCCGCAATAGCTGATTGAAGTAAATATGCATTGTTGGATGTATAGATCAATCCCAGAATTAACATGTGGTTGTATTTAAGAATATACTTTCTCACTTTTTTCATTTATTCATTCCTCTGTTCGTATCATCAGACAAATGTGCTTTATGCTTTTCATATTTGATTCAAAGTAAAGCTTAATATGCTGGCAAGACACCACAATGATTTTACTTAGAGTGTCTTTTACTGTGAAGAATTGATTAGGTATATATAAGCAAGATGTTTCTGAAACATTACTATATGGTTACTATGCCGATGTGTCATGGTAGAAAATGAAATAGGAGAAAAATTTGCCGATAGGAGAGAGATAAGAATTCAAAGGGTTAACAGTAAGTTTTCGTATCATAGAACATATGAGATACTGTTGAATTATTCAGTGCGGAAGCATACTAAGCAGAGTTCATTATATTTTCTGGACCTAAAAGAGAAAATCACATGACATCTAGAAGTTTAGTCTCATATAGGTTACTCTGAATGAATGACTTTCTCATTTTGCACTGCACTGCCTGAAGATCTTGATAAGATTTTTTTTCACACAAATATTTGCTTCGTTATAAATGATTCACAATATTTTGTTTGGCATACTTTCAATACTTTGAGGGAAAATTTTTTATGTACGTAAAGAATATCACCAATTCCATATTTTCATTTTCATAATTAATATTTACTGGTTGTTAGATCTTGTAAATCAATTGTAAAGACATTTTCAACGTAATATATAAATTATTAAATCATGCTAGAGTAAAAAGCGATGGAAGGATTATGTATCAGATTGCTTATTTCGAAAACACATTATATGCGAGTAAAATTCAATAGTTAAGCAATTAAGAACACACTTAAAGTTAATTGACGATATTCAGTTTCCTTATAAATTGAAAATAATTCACGAAAATTCCTGAGGAAGCATTATGTTCTGACGTCATTAGGCTCAGTTGAAGGTTTAAAAAAAATATCAATTTTCCTCGGGGTAAAGTTGACACTTTATTTTTTCACTTTTACCTGTTATTTTTTTTCAATGCCAAAGGTGTTTGAAATCAGCTTAACGTTTAAGTGACTTTTTGCATATTTTATAATTCTCTCTCGCAAATTTATTCCTTTAAAAATACTTAGTTCACCCTATTTGGTATGATTTTGTTCCTGTAGTTTTGCTCTTTAAAATTGAAAATGCATTTACTGAATAACGGTAAAGTGGGTGTGATATGTTTAAAAAATATTCTTTAAATAAACGTAGAATACATAAGCTACCACATTTTAATATATATACATGTTCAAAGAGCTGCTGTATAAAGTAAAAGCTCTCCCTTTTCCCAATGCCAATAAGTTCATGCTTTAGACAAGTGTTTCCTAATTAAAGTGCTAAAGAGACAAATTATATGACGACAAACTAGTTAACGTCGGAGCAGTAGTTCCTGGTAGGAGTTTCTAATAAGATCGATTACTTGTATGGTAAACATGGAACTGATTTCCAGATAAGAGTTAGCGTGTCAGAAAGAAAAATCACAATTCTCGTAATTTTGTCATTCATTTTTGAAAAAAAGTATAAATTCGAATGAAAACTAAGTTTATGTAATATGTTACAGTCCTCAAATGCAACAATGTACAGTCAGCAAAAGTTTTAAAGAAAAAAAAAGGCTTACTCCAATTATTTTTGTTTAGTACGAATTACTTTCCAATTTCAGAATATACAGAAGATCTATAGATAAGTACTCTTAAAAAATTATTACTCTTAGTTTTCTCCTCTCCTATTGTCTAACCGTGAAGATTTAACTCTTGCAACATATTTCCTTTTATCCACTTTATACAAACGCTATCTCTAACATGAAATTTAATAAATTGGTAATTTTTTGAATTATACTTAAAATATTATAACAAACTAATTTTAACACCATATTTATGATACATAGAAGTTTGAAAACATTAATTAATTAAAAAATATTCCTAAATATATGTCTATATTTAGAGTGATTTTTAATCAAGAGTATTTTATATACATTTTACATTTTTAGTGCTTGAAACATTGATTTTTAAAAGGTTTGGTATAGATAAATTTATTCTCTGAACAATTGAATTTATGTCTAATTTGAATTTCTAAATGAATTTGTTAAATAGTATGGAAGTCATTGGTAGGACTGATCAAAAAATATTTATATACGCTATTTTCTTTATCTTAAACATTTACTGTAAGTGAAATTATTTTTACTCTGTAAATGTAAAATTATGTAAATTATATATGTGTTATGGTGAAAATTTGTGGTTGAGTGGTTTGTTTTTGTAGAGGCTTTACCCTCACTTTCTATAAGAGGGTTTAACAGGCTTAACATTCTGGGAAATTTCAGTCTAGAATTAACAGTATAAAATATTTGAAACCGACGATGTGACGAGTACAATTTTTAGTCCTGTAGGTCATTAAATGTAATTTCAGACAATAGTTGGATACCTAAAACGAGGACGAGTGTTTTTAATTAATTTATAATAATTTCTATCTACAAATACTAATGTGAAGTAAGATGGCGTATTATAAAATATAATTATGTGATCATTTTAATGATTTAAAAACTCTACAATGATCCTTAGATTTCACAATAAGTTACCTCAAATCAAGGTATCAAATTACCAAAATGTCAATGGTTTATAAGAGTTCTCCCTTAAATACCTGTCGTTCTCCATCGTAATGAAAATACTTATGAACCGGTATTCTTTAGAATTACAACAATTCTCTTACATCGAATGTATAAAAATAAAACTTTGCTACCTTCTGCATACCATTAGAGGGAAGGAGAGAATAAGTTACTTCTTCACACACTCATTTCACTGTAAAAATGTACTTATAAAAAAGTCTATAGATAAATGCTAAATAAAACACATTGATTTCTATAGATAAAAACTTTTTTATTCTCAATGTTATTTATGATTAGTTTTTTACTCTTATTTTTTAATATCATTTCTTCAATAAGTGAAATTTCCCAATATAAACATTTGCTTGTAATATCTATCAATAGTTATTAACTTTGCTTTTCAAACAAGTAGAATTTCCGCATCTTTTCACTGACTTTTAACGTTCTGGCAAGTTCCATTCAGTCAACCAGATAGAACCTAGCTTTTTATATTTAGCAAAACAAATGCCCACCTTGAAAGTGAATTTTTGCTTGAAAATGAATTTTGTTTACCGGTTGAATTTTGTCAAATATAAAATAAATAATACAGGTTTCGAATGTTAAATTTTTTCCCTTGATAAAGTTCAGATTTTACACATGACCACATTTTCTTTCATTTATCCGTCGGCCAATTGGCGGCTAAATGACCTTCGTTATCAAAAACTACGAGTTCAAGTTCTGCGGTTGTTTACAACTATTGAAATCAGCTATGAAACTGTTTGTTCCGGTCTCTTTAGCCATCACGTACCAAAAGGTAGCACTCCAAATGAATGAGTGTGCATGTGTAGAATATTTCCAAAAGCTAGTTCCACACAATCGAATTTTAGATTCGGAAAAAAACGCAAAACAAAATATACTTTTAACAGGTAATGCATTTGACATTACGTGTCATAATGCTTCAAAATAATGTAGTGCCATGGAAATAAAAGAATTCTATTTATATTTTTATGAAATTCATCGATATTTATAATCAATTTCTTTCCCAGGGTAGGACCTTTAAATTTCTCTGCTCTGCCTGTTTAAGAAAAACATTAGTAAATTCCTTGGAACAACTAAGTAGCATTATTTTCTGATTTCATGCAACAGAATATTTTGCTAGGAATTTTTTAAGTAAAAACTACAAAAAGAAATATTTTATTACTGCGGTAAAAAAAGAGCGTTTGAACTGTAGACTGTAGAATATTATTTTTTTAAGAAAGAATAATAACTAAAAGTTACGAAACTTTACAAAGATAAAAGGTTGCATAAATATATTAATAAAATAGTTATATATTATGCAGATGACATGAATTCACCTTGTACCCGATATATATATATATATATAGAGAGAGAGAGAGACATGAAATATACATGCACAAAGTTATATGAAAATGTTGGTGAAGCACATAAAACACGACTTTTTTTGTATAAAGACGGAGGGTAATATGTGGCGTAATATATATTTTCCAGAAGGACTTGCTGCTCACAAATTTGAGACTATTGACTGAATAAAGCAAGAAAAAAACTTTCGAGAGAAATTCGAATATTTTCGTAGATGACTTACGTAAGAGATTGTATAAGGGCTATTGAGCAACCGTAGGAGACTGATGATCATGAAAATTCAATAACGCTTTGGATGAACCAAGAGATGGTAGTATTTTGTAAAGGATAATGAGTGATGCAAGAGGTACCTTAAGCAATCTACAGGGCATGATAGGCATTCCAAGTGTACTCAGCAGCAATGGACCTTCGTTTCAGTCCCTTGAGTATAACTTAAGTCTTGGCCTCCAAAACACTGGTAAACGTACTAATCATTTCATCCTTGTTTGATACAAAAGTATTCACATTTTAATATTTTAGGATGATTGGTCAGGGGATATTAATCAAATATTAACTCATGGAATTTTTCTAATTATGAGACACTAATGATGGGGTGAAAAAAAAGTAAAATAATAGCTCAGAACTCTCATTTCGTCTGTTTAAATCCTAGCAATCGTAATAGTTACTTGTAGAAAATACACCCAGGTTAGAGTTGATATGGTACATCATTAATTAGCAACTCTTATTAAACGGTGTTTTAAAGGCCAATATATAATTTTCAGGTCATTTTAAATCAAACGAATAGTTTTTACAACCCTTGTGACGAAACTATCATAAATAAAAGTTTTAAGGACATTAATGACACAAAATTGCAAAACTTAAAGGCTTTACTTCATATCCAAAATATAGTTGAAAAGAGATAAGAATGGTAGAGTATTTTATTGATAGTTCTTTTTGTTACCAGTTAAATATTATCTGCATTAAAGTGAAGGAAAGAGAAGTCATAAAATGCGTGATTTTATAAGTCAACTTAGAAGCAAGTATAAATCTTGTAAGAACTTTTTTCTCTCAGAATCACTAACAGGCAGAAACACAAACTCTTCAGCTGTTTATTTTAAATGCAGTGTTTATGTTATCGGCTACGATGAGCAATGAGTTTTCTAAAATAAATATTGACTTAACTGAGTTGAAGTATTTATCACTTTGCTAAGAAAATAAACTCAAACTTTCCCGGTGCAGCAAAAGAACAATAAATCTATAATGTTTAATTCAATTTCAAAATTTGTCATGATTTCTGTGTTTCCTACCTACATAAGAAGTATAATTTTTTATATTTTGTGTCATCTCCAAGATTTTATAGCATAATATTTCAATTTACCGTATTTCTAAAGTTTAGAAATATTAAATTATTTTAAATTTCATTTTTAATGCAATATGTACAAAAGTTTTAAATGCTCTCTCCTTTTAAATCCCAATATTAATTATTAGGATTTAAAAGGAGATGTGATTTGCTCTATAATCAATTTCAAAAAAAATTATGCTCTATGCAGCCTTAAGCAAGCTGCATGGCAATTTTATTTTTCATTTTCTCTATACACTTGAAATGTGAAAGAAACGGATAAAAAACCAAAATGTATATCATGTGCGCAAAATCTATGCTGGTATCTAATTTTCTTTGATTTTGTAGTATTTTTAAATCAAATTTACTTCATTAATAGAAATATTAAAATAGTAACATTTGCGTTATTCAGAGAGTTTAAATGAGAAATACTGCTCAACACTTCTGATATAATATATAGTTTAGTTTACATAATGAAACATGTTCAGTTACTGAGATATTATACTGGCTACACGGGATGACGTAAGAAAAAAAGGGTCTAGTGTCTAGGGAAAGATGCGCTTTGCACCGTGTAAAGGTATTAGTTTTAATATAACATTTGTACATTTTCATTTATGCCTCTCTAAATGTGCAATTTCATGTAACTATATAAAATGTAATGTTAATACACTTGATATAAAGAGGTGATATTATTATGTGAACAGTGAACTGCATCATCTACACTTATGCACTGGTGTGCATAAATTAATGGGGAAATTAACATAACAGGAAATATCCGGCTACACCGAACAAAAACCAATTAGGATATTGCCAAGAGGTAAGTGCTGAGTATGTGCACGTGAACATGTTGCACCTTATGATATGATCTGTGAAAATCATTCTACATCATTTCTGGTAGGTCTTATGGTACGATTTTTTTTAAATCTTCACCACTGCCGAGCGACATTACATGTGTGCAATAAGTTTTCACCTGTGTATTACTATAAATTTGGATGCAGCTATTTATTTATCTCCATTTCTATAAAATAAATAGAGAAAAATCAGTTCCTGCTTCTCAACTGTAGGAAAAACTTTTTCCTCCATTTCACAATCCACATTTTTTTATGTAGCACTAATCAAATAAATCTACTTAGAAATATCTATGATGCCCGGTATAAATGGCTTAAGTCAAAAAAAGGGATTTTTAGATATTTGTTAGCATTGATAAAAAAAACCAAAAATCTTTTGACTTGTATAAAAGGCTTAAGTTATCAATTTTGTATGCAAAACTACATTTTTTGTATAAAAGACTCGAATCGAAATTATATTTCTGCGATTGGTATAAAAGCCAATAACTTGGTATATTTAAATCGCTGGTTTTGACTTAAGCCCTTTATACCGGGCACCATAGATATTATAAAAGGAAAACTGCTTTGTGTAACAAATCCGCATAATAATCGACTATTACTATTCTTAAAGCCGAAATACAAAGTACATTAGATAAATACTTTAAATACTATTTTTATGATTCTTTCCTTTCTAAGATTATTAAAACTAATTATTTCTATG
Source organism: Dolomedes plantarius (assembly GCA_907164885.2). Taxonomy (NCBI): domain Eukaryota; kingdom Metazoa; phylum Arthropoda; class Arachnida; order Araneae; family Dolomedidae; genus Dolomedes; species Dolomedes plantarius. Next base: position 20,807,229 of record OU015501.1, on the reverse strand, counting down.
GATGATTGAAAACAATAATGTATACTAACACCCACTTAACACACACTGAATTCAGGCGATTTAAATCACAAGTTTTCTAAGGTAATTTTCAAATGATTTCTCTAATTAAATAAATTGAGCAAAGATGAGAAAAGAGTTCAAAAATGGCTGAGTAAATAGCTTTGTAGGAGAAACTACTTCTGCAGCCTTCGTATGTATAAAGAAAAGTGCTAAGCTTATCTAGTTTACCTCGCAGAAAAGGAAATCCCTAAGTATTTTATTAATTCTTCTACGTTATTCGATGTCACATTCCATTAATAAACAAAAGAACCGCAAAGCGATTTAAGATGATTTTATATCAGATTTAAAAGTAAATCTTTTTCAATGTGTTTATAAAGAAAAATGTGTATGACTTATAAAATAATGTAATCATTCCAAAATTCATATGTAATGCAATTTTTTCACAATGAATCTTTCTACGTACATCATATCTGCATTTAATATACACTGATGCATCTGAAGGGGTCGTGAATTAAGTATAAAATTGCTACTCAGTAATATTTTCAAAATTAAGTTGTCACTGAACCCAGTCAAAACACACATACACACACACACAAATAAATAATCAACGTTTAGAAAATCTTTCAGAATGTAAATTACAGAAAAACGAAATTTAGCAGAAATTTTGTTACGTTCTCCTACAGGAAAAGTGGAATTACTAAGATTTTCCTGGTGGTAAAAAGATGGTGGAAACCAAAGCATAACTTAAATTGCAAAGTAACTTACTTTGAAAACACTTACAAGCTTAAATCGTCCAAACAGTAAGTTTTTTTAAAAATGTTAATTTTTTTTATAATTAGCACATTATCAAAGCCAAAACTTGTAATCAGTGAAGTAAGATATCGCTAAATATGTTGAAAGATATGCCTACATATAGATCCACTTTTACGCTTTCAAGTAAATAATAAATCAATGCGTAAAACTGGATTATTCCTCATTTGAACGCATTAATTAAAAGCATATTTTCTGAGGATAAAACCATGGAACCGATGCGCATGAACTATAAGAGAAATAAATGTGAAGGAAATACTAAATCTTTCAGCATATTAGATAACATCTTAAAATTTAATATACGATATTTGATTTAGAAATCATAAAGAAAGGATTTCGCATAAATCTGATACTTAATAATACAAATTTACTTTCACAGTATATTACCTATATGTTCGTAAAATCCCATGCAAAGAATAAATTTTATATATAAACCAATTTTTTTGCATGGTCTTTATTAAATTTGTACTCTGTTTTCAATATAAATTTAAACATTACCTGACAAATTATGAAGAAATATGAATGTTTTCTGAGAAATGACTTAATTTACTGCTCAATATTTTACTTAAATTTTTGAACAGCCGTGTTAAAAAAAATAGTATTTTAAACCACTTTCAATACTGCTCAAACATATATGCATCTAAATTGAATATCGTTCCCAATGAAAGATACAAGTTTGAATAGTCTGTAATAGAATTATATCTAACATTCCTTTTATTTCGTGTGTGTGTTCAAAGGCTATCTAAAAGATGAAAATCACACCCTGATTAAAATCATTACATTTTTCGCTCTCTTCAATTATTAAGATTGTATCACAGCTTCTGCGAGAATTTTTCATGTAACACTTGCACATATGAACCCTAAGTTACTTTTGAATTTACTATAAAGCCACTGTGAGAGACAGTTCTAACCTTATGAAATCAGCGAGACCTATTTCACTTTCTAATAAATCCTCTTATAATAAATATCAAAGCACCGAAACTTTTAATATATGAAAATACGAATAGGAACCTAACAAATTCACAATTAGAGATAAACATTTCTTTTCGAGTTTAAACACAAAAAATAGCCTTATTTCTCTGGATTCTTAGGATACAATGTAGTATTTGATAAAAACCATGGACATGCCCTAACATATAGGGATTGAACACAAAGCAATATCATCTACTATACATCATGTAGTACATCTATATAATATTTTGATAGGTGTTAAATTAGAGTGTATAAGACGAATACAATATAGTAAAGTTAAAAAATAGTTTACCATGTTTTTTAAAACTTAAATTTTAGAATGGCTTAGATCTTCCAAGTCAAAAACAATTTTTCAAGTAATCGATAGCAAATCCCAATTGACGAAATTCGAGGTTTTCCTGTATAGTGACTAAACTTTAATAATATTTTCCAGTCTAAGCTTAATATTTAATGTCAAGTCTCGGATAAAGCTCAGACTGATAAAGTATTAAAATTCATTAAAAATACTTTTTCATACTTTAATATCAAAACTGAGCTTAATTAGCGCACCATTTGCTTGAGATTTTAAATATTTTTCTTATGGCATCTTTTGCTGTTCATTCTTTTAGAAACCTGCAAACATTTAATAAATCATTAGCTACTCCTGAAATGTTATTGAACTTTTAATGCTAATATAACGAGATTGTTACTCTTGTTCAGAAATACTTAGAAGTGCAATAAACCACTTAATGTTTTAAAATAAAGCCTGTGTCTGCAGATTTATAATTATTCTTAAGCTTAAAATTGTTTTCAAAGGGAAATAAAACTATTACAGGAATGAAAATTCTATGTTAGTGCTGGAAGTTTTATCATTTTATATTAAGATGTTGTTAATGCTCCCTGGCCCATATAGGCTTCGAGCTGAGTAGTGCGGTTCCGGTTTATAATAGCACCACAAGGGTCGGAGTCCGACTTGACTAGGTGCCACCACAGTTTTGACAGAGCACCTCTAGGGGCGACATCTGGGGGGATCGTATCTTCCCCACCCTCTCTGACATCATAGAAGGAATTTCCGGTCTACCGATTTAAAGTGCGCATATCCAACGTAGACACGAATGCATTAACGCGCAAGTCGGGATTCGATATGAGCACCCTCAGTACTGAAAGCCGACGTGCTACCGATGGGCTACCTCGGGTCCATATATTAAATTATAATGCCTAAAATTCTAACAATGACAAATTTCACAACAGGAACCCGTTTATTGAATCAAATCACTCTGAAGGGATTTATATTCAAATGAAAGACAACAGTAGACATTTTTTGCTAAAGGTCATCATTCATTTCCTTTTTGGGGAAATGCAAAACTTCTAATGTATCAAACAAATGGGAATCAAGTCCTTAGAAATAATCTGATTTACAATTATTATCGATAACACTTTAGATGTTCTTCTTCTAATTACTCAATGAAGGTCTGTTTCCATCAAAAACATTTTTTTTTTATTTAGAATTGATTCGAAAGTAATCCGAGGAATCCTAGACTCATGATTAATCTATGACTGTCACACAGGTGCTATTTTTTCTCAGACGAATATTTTAAAAGCTACATCAGATATCCATTTAGTTACATACCATTTTAGATGCGAAAAGCAACCGTGAAATATAAAATCTTCACAGTTACGGAGCAATATTAGTTTAGAGCTGTCATAGAGCTGTCATGAGCTCCAAAAGAATTACTTTAACAAAAAACCTCTCCTAATTTTGGTTATCAAAAATATTTATTCACATCTAACAAAAAATAAGTAAAATATCAGAGAAGTAACAAAGAGTGGTCAGAGCAATTTATTTGGTTTCTATAGTTTTTTGGGTATGTTTCGCTTAGAATATCACCTGTATGTCTTCCTCAATACTGTGTCAGAAACTAATGAGTGGGTCGTTTATAGATTAATTTATGTACTAAGTTAATGATCGATTTTAGATTCTTATCTCTAGGACTCTCAAATTTCTGCAAATAGTTATCTTCATTATATAGTTATACTTTAATGATCCCCCCCCCCAAAAAAAAAAAAAAAAATCATGCTGGAAGCCAATCCTCGCATCTTCAATTTTCATTTTGAGGAGAACAACACAGGATTTTGTTACATGTTTTTTAGAATTTTTTTCACGATGTTTTTACTCCATAAATTTTGCATTTATCTGCATAATTCTGTCCATTACCGTTATTCCTAAAGGTCTTCGACCTCAGATCTTTTAATATGTGGCAAGGGCGTTATCCAGTTGTGGTACTATGATTGACTTTCCTCACATTCAAACCTCCTATTTGAAGCTAAAGGTACGGGATGTAGATATCTACATTTGGTACTTAACTTTAGGAAGAATTTTTTTCGAACATGATTGTTGATTATTTGTTGGATAAACGATGCAGCATCGCGCCACATATCTTCCTATCCGCATATCGATACGTTATTCAGTTACATTACCCTCCCGATATGAGCAAGTAACACTTTTACTACTAACCTTCTCGAGTTTATTTTTTAAAAACATTAAAAACGACATTATATATTGAAATTATATATAACCATTTAAAAAAACTTTCCTCGAGCACTGTATTATCTACCAAAGTTTACGTGTAAAGATTAGAACACATTCCACTGCGGGACTGATATCTGCATTTAGGAGAATTTTTTTAAAAAAGTGACTGAAAGTTTTGTTTCAAAAACAAGTCAATAAACATTCGTGTTATTGAAAAGTTAAACTTCAGTTTTATTAACTTTTTACATTTTAGGTTGTTATTTAATTTTTTTACTATAAAATTAGTTTTCATTTAAAATGGGATATATATTGACAAATGTTTCAGGGAAAGTCAAAATTTCAACTCTCAGAACTTCACATTTTTCGGGAAGTTTATCATTCGGTATTTTAATCACATTTCACCCCGTGATAAGTTCTGTTTAACTTTCTTAAATGATTGAGTGAGGTTTCTCGTTATTTTCAATTATTTTCATTAAAGCACTTTGAATTTTCTATCGCATCAATAATTTCTTCTCAAACCTTACCAAAGGTAAATACACTTTACCCACTGAAAGTAAATATGGAAGCGTGATTCTCCAACCCGGGTTAAATATGAAAGTATTAATATAGGGATAGGAGAAAATTCATTTTGCTGAACCTTGGCACATGTCAAGTTCTCCAGTTGCTTGTAATTAAATCCAGATTTATTTCAGTCTCATTTCACCGAGAATCTGTCTTGAACTTTGATTTCCATCAGCCAAAGGTTAGAATTATGTGAGCATGAAGAAAAAATATTGTAGTTATTTATGGAACTCATTTCAAAGAATAATTCAAAATGATATACAGTATTAGTATTGAAGAATGAATGGCTACTATTTTGCTACTTTAAAAACATATGCTTAATATCTTCAAATATTTTAGTTTTTAAGTTTAAATATTATTTGTATTACGAAACAGGATTTTCCTCCTGGAATCAGTAAATATTCTCGGTAAATATGTAAAGGAAAACTGACATGATACACCAATATATTACTTCTTAAAACAATAAGTGATTAATATAACTGAATTGCTAATTAAATGAAAAACTTTTTTGATGCATAACAGCAAAATTTAAATTATCTTAATGGAGCGAATTTGGATAGCATCTGAAAATATCATTCAAGTGGAAAATGCAAAATTTGGAGTAACTTTATTTGAATTTTTAAAATAAATTATAGAAATTTAAGGACATATTCGATAGGCATAATAAATTACGGGAATTTTGAAATTTTTTACAGTAGTTCCTAAGTTACACATAATCAAGTTTAACGTACTTTATAATACTGTGAACAAAGCAAAGATTCAACATGAACAGAACACTGGAAAATAGCTTAAGGAGTATCGATAAACCACATAACTCCCGTGCACTCACAAATTTTATAAACAAACAATTTACCTACAAAGAAAAGGTATATCGCAACTTCATACAACTCAATACAGCTGAACAGACAGTCCACAGCTTTATCCGGTACTTGGATATCACCTTACTGAGTAGCGTTGTCACTGTTAAGCAGTAACCGATTATCGTTGGTAGAAGCCTAGATAACCCAATTTTAAAGGTAGAGGCAATTTAAGGATTCTGTCTTTCAAACATGTTTTTGAAAGGTAGAATCTCAGAATAATGAAATCGGGTCAGTTAAAAACAATCACCCCAGACGTGATATTATAAACGCAAACTGGCAATTTCAATACAAATCCCTAGAGGTTGGACGAAACTTTCACTATAATCTCCCCCAAGAGTTTCTCAGAAAGTAAATTTGCCAGCGCTTTTGTGACTGGACACGATCCAAGAACATCTTCGCCTATCCCTGCATTAGGCCAGGAAGACAATGAACATTTCATCTGTGTGCATTAACAAGTCTAAAGGCGGCGACTGACTCGTAATGTGATGTTGTAATATAATGCTCGTGACGAGCAACATCAAAGGGATTCGTAACAAAACATACAATTTAGTGGAACACGATTGCTCAACTTGTCGCTCCCTTTCAGACACTGACTACCGAATGCTGGTATTACATTACAACGTTTTGTTATAAGCCGCCTTCAAGCTCCTTGAAACTCCTCTGGAATAACACTAGTAAGATTCGAGAGATTGAACAATCAGAAAAAAAAACCCTAAATACTAAGGTATGTGTATCTGGTCGAGGCTAAATAAAAAATGCTATTATAAGCACGATATAATCCTTAAATACCGATGCGATCAAGCATTTCGTCACATTCTTCTCCCAAGTGGCTTAAGGGCAGAGTTTTGTCATTTCCTGTAAAATATCACCCTTCACTACTAGGTAAATACTTCAAAACTTCTGCTTTATGACTGTTTATAGGGAAGTATCCAAAGGCAAAACCTTAGAGAGTAAACAAAAAAGTTGACACCTTGCGTCTGAAACATGAGGTCTTTCTTGTGTCATTGGAGGCAATTCCCAAGGTTTGAGAGGTGTGACCAAATTCATTTGCAAACATTCAATATATAATTTATTAATATACCGGTGGCATTATCCAAGATGGACACAAGTGTCTAACATGCCCTTAGATTTGCTTTCAATTGTCAGCTTTCTTGGGTTTCAGCTCTTAACATGGTGCAGAAAACGAGGCAGAAAATTTATGTCTCAGAAATTATAAAAGCCTTAATATTGGCAGGCTTTTGATTGTTGACAGAAGTATTTAAAGAATGCTCCCTAACGTCGTATAAAACAGCATAATTATTGATAAAATAAGCAGCCATTCTCGAAATCTCTGCAAACTTAAACTTCCTCCTGCACAAGGGCTCCAATATCACTTATGTTTTCAAAGTCATACCTCTGCAGTTCTATTTTTTTTCAAGTAGTTCAAAATGAAAGTTGTTTAATTCAGTAAAACTGCTTAAAGGAAAGTACGTGTTTTTTTTCTAAGAACCATTTCTGAAAAACTAAAGTTTTAGTAAATATAAATTTGAAGAACACGCGAGAGCTATTCACTCTAATTGAGAAAAAAAAAATCCGCTTTACCTTTTTTCCAAACCTGGATGTGCGTTCTAAAATATTTGGCTTTCTGATTATTAAATTTCTCTTACATCAATTTCGCGAATATATGAAAGGAAACTTAACTTTGGGATTACTCGGATATTTATCAAAAGACAGATGCATATATTTAATGAAAACAACTCTCGCAATTTTCATTAGTTTGTATAGTCAGTGTGTACGCTCATTTGTTCAAAATTAAAATTCTGTAGCTTGTGAGAAAGTCGCACTTAATAGTGGAAAATGGCAGTTGGATATACCAACCATAAGTGGTTTGATTTCCCGTAGAAAATACAGAAACTTTAAAATAAAATTCAGTTACCTTGAAGTTCACTTATACCCAAGTAGTTCTTGGCTTTTCGTATAAAATGACTTAATTTTTCATGTACTGGTTATAATAATTTACTGCGATTAATAATAGTTACAATATATGGAAAATGAACTATACATTTACTTTCAATAAATCAAGTACTTCAAATTTTGTGTTTTCTTGCAAATAGTTAAAATATTTTGAATCTGTAGATCAAATCTACTTTGTGAATTATTTAGAAACTACAAATATGCATTTTTATTTGTTGTTTAGGTTTGTTAGTGTATCGATATAATCTGAAAAATTCTTTGATCTTCTGTTTCTATCATCAGTTCAAAACTGATGATCTGATAGAAACTGAAGATTGATAAGCAAAATAAAATATTTTATTTTCCCTTAAAGTAAAAAATGTATGCGAAGGAAGTGAATAAAATTTGTGTAGTCCCTTAATTATCCGTTAATTACTGAAGAACCCTAGGATATCCATAAAAAACATTTTCTAGTAATATAAATATTCAATAATTCCCTTTTTTCCGTTAAAGAGTATATTTTGTAGTTCTTTTAAATCTCTTTGTTTGGTAGTATGTAACCTTATATGACAATAAAAAATTTAATCTGAAAAAAATACCGAATTGATAATGCGCATAACATTGTTATAGATTACTTCGAGGGCATTTTCTTTAAATCGCAAAGAAATCATCTTTTCCTAATTTTAGTTCGATTTCAGTATTGAAATTATGTTCTTAACTGAAAGCTTATCAATGTGCAAAACATTACTTTATGAAAAATAGGTAAAACTGCAAATTAATACGAATGCCTCCTCACGACAAAGGTCCATTTCGGTAGTATAGTTTCGTTCAATCAGAAAACGTTTGCAAAGAGGTTTATCTTAAAATAGAAGAAAACGAAAATTTGACCCATCAGATGTAAAGATGGCTGTTGGAAATCCCCATAAAAAATCAACCCCATTTCAGAATTTCAAACCGACAGAGGGATGATTCATTGGAGGGACGTAATTGCAATGATGGCAAAAACATGGGAATTGGAACTTCTTGTTTTCTTTTAATCTAATATCTTCGGTGAAGGCCCGCCAGCGTCATAAGACATTATCAGCCGGTGTAGTAAAGGAGTTTCATTTTCCAAGTATTAAGGGACGGCAAGAAATACAAGAGATGATTGCAGAAATATTTGCCTACGAATACGAAAAAGTTGGCGTAACTGTTGAAGGTAAAGTAAATTGCTCATTTTGACTGACTTATCTCTTTTAATCGTTTAGAAAAATAACTTTCAATATAAAAACTTCTTGTGAACTTCACCATATGTCATACTCTTGACTTAATTATGCAACGTCATTAATCAGGAAGGAAAAACTTATGGTATCTGTATTTAACTTATAAAAACAGTATTAGTAAACGGTCTGGCGTATTATTGTGGTACTAGTGCTTTCAAAACACATAAAAATAGGTAAGAAAATGTCAAATAGGAAATATTAAATGAAGACTATGGTTGATAAAAAGAGGAATGAGGAAACACTTAAGAATGGTGCAACACAAAACAATGTAAAATACATAAGTGCAATCATACAAGAAAAAGGGCAAAAAATAGGAATAAAGTAGTATATGCAAAAAAACTATTATGCAAATTTTTTCAAGTGAAGCTCCAAAAAAGTTTAAAGTTTACATTTTCTATTTAACGATTTTCAGGAGTAATTACATATTTTTTCAGAATTTAAAATATTGTAAAATTATTCTGCAGAAGTTATTTCACTAAAGAGAGGCTCCCACTTAAATTTTGCTAAAAATTCGAATTTTATATTTTCTATTTACATTTGTAATTACGTATTCCTCCAGAATTTTAGATAGAGAAAGTATTCAGTAACAGGATAAATTTTCAACAGGAACATATGATGTGAGGGTATTTAATGAGTAATCATGTGTGTGTGTGTGTCTGTGCGTGTATCTCTTTAAATACCTTTAAATATTGTTATCAATAGAAACGCTTCAGTATTTAGGAGCAGTCTCCTATTAATTGCTCTTTTCTTTTCGAAATTTAGTTGACTAATTTAACGGTATCAAATACCTAGAATGACTTTTTCAAAGTACAGACGCAAAACCAATTTTTTATTTATATTTTAAAGATTTGGGATTATTTTGCCTATTATTTGGAAATGACAAAACTGAAAAAAAAAGTCAGTAAAAATGTTACTACTAGGGGGAATAAAATTATTCATTTTCTTATCTCTCTTATTTTGTCTGTTAAATGATTCCAAACGTGAAAATATATTAATGTTAAAAGTACTGACGCGCGGGATAATCTGTCCACATTTGTGGTTTTTGATCTTATCCGTATGGCTATCAGGCACGATGATGCGAACCTCAACCGTATTTTAACCCATCAGTTTTCTTGTGAACGTTTTGTTTTCCATCATTGCACCATTTCCTTATGATCCATAATGTCGTACAGAAGTGGCCACGTCTAATCTGAATCTCGTATCTGTTGGACGTTTCAGCGAAATCCGATTCAAAGGGGATCAAGTCAACGTCGTGCCAGTATATCAAAATTTAATACGTTGTTAAGATACAGAGCATCATGCAAATTTCCTCGATTCATAATACACATCTTGATACGAGATGTGCCTTAAATGATACATACATGATCGCATTTGTAATATATAAAAGGATTATTTATTTTTCATAATATTGGAGTATTAATTTTAAACGTTACGAGCGTAATATGCTACCAACCACACTGTTACGTTTTTAATACACTGAGCTGTCAAACACACGAGAAAAGACCCTTCACATTTTGATAAGCATTTGATTAACTTAATAACATCCGATTGAGTTTAATTGGAGAGCGAAAGAAATTGTGCTTCATCAATGAAAAATATTCGCATCGAAACAAAAATTAGCAAAGGAACAGAATTTTAAAATTCCAATATTTCAGATGTAAAAGAAAATTTACTGTATGAACTATACTCAAGGAAAGTCACCTAGATTTTTTTATGCAGGCAAACATTAACCATCTATTTAACAACGAAAGAAACAAACGTGTACATCCTGCACCATTCATCAAGAAAATTCATACTAAGATCCAGGTGTGTCAATCAGAAACACACTATTAACCCGGAAAAGGAAGATTCTGTGTTAGTTACATTTTATTTAAGACGATACATGTATCAAAGATGCCCGATTTCAGGAATCAAGATTTTTATTAGTAAAATCCGTCTTTAAGACTGCTATGTACTAACTCATTGGATTTGCTCACTCAATGTTAACCAATGGAGAAAATTTGTCCACGGATTGCCGACTTGGATTCAAAGATTTTTTTAAAAAATTGTACTTCGTCATAGAGAAAGAAATTTTACATTTGTGTACATTTTTCGTTTTTTAAAAAAATGCAATTAATATTTTAAAATTTAAATTATTCGAGGAAAAATTTGGTATAGTATGTTTTTAACGCTCATAAATTCCTTCGGTGGACGAAATTTATAAAATAAATCCAGTAGTGCTTTTCGGAAAAATTCAGGCTATCTGACAATACCAATTTTATTTAATTTTCAGCATTTATGTACCTGTAAATAGTTGACAAAAAATATTTTAAATAAAAAATTTGGGGGCAGTGCTTAACCCTCCTATAGAGAGAGAGCCATTACAATCCCTCAAAATGTCACTCCTAAAGGGGGGGGGGTGGAATTCTCGAACTGTCGACTGGACTCCTCCCACCACAAGAGTCTGCTATAAGAGGAAAAGGGAAATACGATTTTTTTTTTTTTAGTACATAGAAGCCTTAACTTCTGCGATCGGAAATCGCTGTGTTTACGCAGAGTTTGGGTAGATTAGATACTTATTCGTTTAGTAGGCCTCCTTAGTGATTCTAGAATCTATCACTTTCAGATCTGGAGCTTAAAGCTGATTCCGAATTGCTACCCTGCAGTTGTAATGGCTATCTCACAACCTGTATACCTGAAAGTTCTGAAACTAAAGAGGAAGCGTTAAAGAGGATATTAGTTGGAAAAAAAAAAACTATCATTTGTCATACCAATCATGTCATGCCAATCATGTCATACCAATTCATGGTCATACCAATCAAAATTTCAGTTTCTAGTTTAATCTTTTAGCGGTTGTTATTATGTAGACCACCAACTAAAGCAAATCAAACTATCATCATTCGCTTGCCAATGTCACCCCAAAAATTTTTACAATGGCCGGTAGATCATGAACCCCCTTAATAAGCTCCCTATACGAGGAAAGACAAGAATGGGATCAGCCTGCTTTATCAATGAAGTGGGGACCAGGCTATTACTAGTGGATTAGTCAGTTTGGAGGTGCACCGGACATTTTTTGCAACAAGAGCTTGCTACCGTCTTCTTGCTACAGAGACTGCCGGCTGATAACACTGTTGCCACCTGGAGGAACCAAAAAACTGGCAGTAAACCTAAATTCAGCGTGTGAGGCAGTCAAATGTTGGAAAATAGATTCGTTAACCAGGATATATTCCTTCAACATAAAATATATTCAATAATCTGAGGGACGACAGAACAAGCAGTTTCAACTACCAGCCGGTTGTGCAATAGCGATTCACACTGGTGCCCCCAAAATTCTGAGTTTAATACAGGGGTGTATCAACGATTGCTCGCTGGCAGATATGCAACCACCCCCCTCCCCGCGCAGGCCACTTCATTAGGTTATTGCTAGGATCCAAAGTGCCTTATTCCTGTCTTCATACGCCAGGTGGACCAACCTTGGAAGAATCTTATAGAATGCGGGCCACCTGAGTTTCCACTTCACTATTTATTGCGCTATTGATTTATCACCAACATAAATGAAAGCGTTCTTTCATTTAAAGGAAGGTCATATAACTTGAGACAACTTTAAATAAAATGGCACTTTATTTCCTAGGGCGAAGGGAATAGAAACCTCTAGCAAAGTGACTGGGGTCGTTCCTTCTCTACAACAGTCTGCACGTCAGAACGTTGCAATACAATCGTATAGTAAATGGATGTCTTAAAAGGTAAAGTACATTCAGGATTGAATTTTTGAAGTCAAATTCATGAAGTATTTTTTTTAGTATATAAAGTTACCTCAGACTGTAACATGAATTGGAAGTTTTCCCTCGAGTAATACTCCTATCATTTTTTTTCAAATATAAACAGGTTAAAAAAAAGGAATGGTCATGATGTTTTGGACTTTATTTATCCGACAAATCCCTCCTGAAAGGAAGTAAGGAGAAAAGCTGAATTATGAAATGACAAGCACGAGAATTCAGAGCTTATGAGGGTAAAAGAATTTGGAATACTCGAGAAGCAGGAAAAAAATTCTCCGCATTTCGTTGGATATATTAAACTTATAAGAAGAATATTTGAAAGAAAATTAGAGAGGAATTTCCGCCATTCACAATACGCTGATTTGTTTGAAGTTTCAAGAATAGAACAGTTATGTTTGATGAAGTACATTATTAATGTAATGCGAAATTGTAACTTAAACATTTGTGCGAAAATAACTTCTTTACACTGTTAAATTTGTAATTATTTATACTTCTGACATGACAGGAAAAAATTATAGAAATTAATTTAAGGTTAAAAGCATCCAATGATAGATCTCCATAAACTCGTAGTATAAATTCCGATTCAAAGACCTTTAACTTACAAAATCTCATTTATGCCGTCGAAATGTTCCATTGTTCTTTCAGAAGCAAAACAAAAGAACTGATCGTTTCATTCTGTGTTTCATAAATGTACATAAAAATTGATTCGTGTGTCAATACGTTTAAGTTTCGGGTGTCAAACGTTCGTAAACTATGTTAATTTTGATAAGCTTTTAAAAGGCCCAATTTTTAATTTTTACATTTAGGCATGATGCGAAAGAGTAGGTCCTATGAATTTTTGAACAAATGCTCAGAAATTTCACCTAGTATAATTTCACATAGTATACATTGCATCATTGAATTCATCTCCAAAAGACTCTTAAATGTTGTGATATAATATACTTTTTTAGAGAAGCGAGAGTCAAGCACCAAATTTCATGAGATTACATTTTGCAGATTTAATTAATCCGTAGCTCACTCCCAATAATAGAATAGGAATTGTTAATTTTAGTTTTGTAGTTAACTGCTGTGTGAAAGTTTTATATAACACATAGCTCTGCAGCTAGAGTTTCCTAATTTTGCTATTTAAAGATTACATATATTCGGTACATACCACAGCATTATCTTGTTGTCACTTTGTTCTAGCTTCTACCATTGTTGATACAGTAGTTTAAAAATTTTCAAAGAACTTTGGATAAGTGCAATGTATAATTTTACTTTTCTGTGGTGTTTTAAACAGAGCCAGTTTCATTTTTTTAAAGGTTGGAGGGAAATTAGTGGATCTGGGATATTCCCGGATCCGCTCTCAAGAGGTCCTGAACCCCTAACCCTCGTGCAACGGAAAGGCAGACTGCATTTGATATCCGACAGAGCAACTCCCGGATTTTTCTTTTTTTTTTTTAACTAAGCTGTACACTTTTTAAACTAACCATTTTACTCAAAACAATACAAGTTTCTAAAATTTCGAAAAAAAAATCTCTTTAGCTTTGTGAACTATATAGTAATACGGTGGAATTAATAGCACAGAAGGTAGAGCGATATTGACTTTTATCGGGGTCTGGAGCTTGGGGGGGGGGGGGGGGGTATTACAAACCAATTTATGTTTCCTTCCCAGGAAACGAAGGTTTCATTTCCAGGGTTCCCAGGAACCCTCGAAAAATTTCCCATAATTACTTCACCAGTTTTCTTGACCACAAAGAAAATCACATTCTATGCAAAGATACGTAATAACCGATGACGCAGGAAAATGATTTGAGAATGGAGTGAGGAATATCCTGACATATAAGCGAGATCAGGGCATCTGAAGGTCATGATTATTCTGTTATGGCCAAACCCAGGTTTTACCAAATCAAAATCCATGGTGTCAACAGCGCTGGACAACAGGCCGACAAAGCCCAGGAAAAATTGTAGTTAGCCAGTGTTGAAAGAGATAACTCCCACATTCGACAAGGTCTGAGCTTTATGCCCCCTTAGTCTGTAATATATTTTGTGAAAATCGTTATCTAATTCTTATTGTGGTATTAAGATTTTGGTTATACCAAAATCGAGTGTTTCAAATATACTGTTTTTGTGTAACTGTTTTGTTTCTATTGCGAAAACCTTACTTTGTTTAATCAAGTAATACTAGTTACTTTACAAATTCATAGAGAATAAACTCCAAAAGCTACATTTCTGATTTTTTATTGATGCTATTTATGGGACATATTTCATAAAAATAACAGAGTCAGGTAAAATGAAGACATATCTGTAACAATGATTATCGGACATTTTTAAATTCTCAATTTTGAAGCAGTAATATTCAGAGAGCTCGTGTATTGAACATTCCCATTTGTTTCTAAATTTTTGCTACATCGGAGGAGAGAAAATACAAATAGAATTTTTATGGATTTATTAAGCGTGAAAGTAACATTCTGAGTTCCTGCATAATATGACAACAGTAGTGTTTATTAAAGAAAAGTGATAAGCATGTTTCTCACGCTGTATCTGCAGGCGTATCTTTCCTTGTTCTACTTGCTTTCGTGCCTAATTAAACATATCCACAAAAATTTTAGTACTATTGATAAAAACTTGGATAAGATTTAATACCTTCACTTTAACATCCAGAATAGCAGTGATATCCATCCGAGATACTTACCAATTATTATTGTTTTACCTCGAAAGGAAAAGGACATTGGAAGAAATCGAAGATATAAAAGACCCTTAGTAAACAGATGTAACAGGGAAAATCAGTTCCTGTTGGCGGTCTTTATGGATTGTATCAAAACTGTATTACATCTCTGCAGATCACCTAGTTTACGATCAAATTTTGTAGTATTATTCAGTCATCAGTAGTATTGTAATATATATTATAAAACAGTTCCGTACTGACTCACTGACATACACCGCACAGACCAAACCGCTGGACCTAAAAGGGCTGAAATTTGCATGGCGATTCTTCTTATAGTGTAGGGGTGCACTAAGAAAGATTTTTCAAAAATTCTTCTTAGATTTTTTTAAATTAAATTTTAAAGCTGTTTTTGTAACTTTTTTTTAAGTTTGCATTTAAATAATAATTTGAGAGTTATAAAATTTCTATCACGAGAAAGATCATAAACATTCCTTTAAAATGAGATCTTTTTCAAACTGTTACCTCCATTTTCTGATTTTTGGTGAATTTTTAAAGATAAATTTTTAGAATCTAATTTATTAAATGCTGATCACGTGATTTCTTTTTCTGGTACTTTAAATAAATTTATCGTCACGTGCATAACAACTAAATAGACAAAAAAAAATTTTTTTTCTTTCTAATGCAGCAGACGATTGGATATTATCCAAAAAAAATAAATATACCTTACGATTTTTTATAAATATATATTTATATACATTTTACATCAATTGTATATATTGATCGTCACATTTATTATAAATATATATATTTATTTTTTTTGGTATTAATTGCATATATTGACCGTTGTATTTAATTTGAATGTACTCCGTAGCAAAGCGCGGGTTTTCAGCTAGTAAGATATAATTTGATACTATATTTTTTACTTTCATATTTTATACCAGAAAGAGGCATAATAAAATGACTCCGAATTTGCGGCTAAGTAGATAAGCAAAAAAGTCTAAATGTCTGAAAAACAGTGGCTCACATCCAGTTACCAAAAAGGAGTACTGAAAACATTGTACATCAATTAAGAGTAAGCTTGCTTGGTATCATTTCGAAGGAAATCTTAGTGTTTATAATTAATTTATAAAAGAAAAGAAAATATTTTAATTCAAATTTATTAAGAATAATTAAGCTGTTTCATCTAAATTTCCATTTTTATCAGTCCTAAGAATTCATAATTTATGTCCTTAAATCAGAAGATACGTAAACTTTACTTGAATCTACAATCACTCGGCTTTTTCCGAGATAGTTTGAAAGAAAACAGCAGTAAACGTCGACCGCATGTCAAACTATCCCATTCTACACGAACGAATATCTTTCAATTCGGTGAAATTATTTTTATTTCTAGATTTTTCAGCATGGTTCACTAGGACCTGACTACCTTCTTTTGGTATTTGGGAAAGAAGTTTGATTTACACTTTGGCTGTTCACTCTGAGGAACTTTTTGTAATGATAATTCAATGCAGTGGTATATATTTTGTTCAAGTCAAAGGTAAACAGAACTTTAATGCAGTTATAAAGAATTATGCTGTTTAAGATTTGAAAACTTAAAATCAATATACTTTAAGATAACAAAATTTAATTATTTTAAAGTATAGCTATGAAGTTATTTGATATTAAATGGATTAATTGGATATTATATTTGGGTGTACATTTTGTTTTATAACGATAGCACCTATTTTTCTTTAACCCCTTTTATGAAAAGTTATTGACTTCTGCATACAAACAGCAACAGCTCCTTATAACTTTTTTTATTTTAAAGGGAAATAGATGTTATTCCGAAATTCTAGCTGAAACATGATAAACATATTTACTGAAATAAAAAAATATGATTTTTGGTTTGGTTTGGAGTGCTACGGTCAATTTTTGCTACACGAGGGTTAATTAGATCGGGACCTACTGCTTAAAGTGGATTCCGAATGGCTAGAAACATCCATGCCTAGAGTGGGTCTTAGCCTGGTTTCACTGTAAGGGGCCTAATAATAAAAAGCAGAGTAAGTAAATTTTTTAATGAAGAGGTCATCTCGTCATAAAAATATAATGAACAAAAACTTCAGTTAACATACATCAAGCTAACCAAAAAGTTACATGGCGACTTACTTATATACAGCACAATTACATACTCAGTAGCTAGTGCAAAAGTAAAGTCAGATACCATGCTGACGTCACAGCCAATCAGCCATTATTGCATAGTAATAGGAATTTGAAAGTTAAGGGAACTAACTACTCTTAAATCTTTAAAACATTCGATTTTTTGAAAAAAATATATGTTAAAGCCTGATCATTTCTGAACAAAATAAAGCAAACTGCATGAAAATATTCCTCATAGTTCCGGAGATATTGATATTCTAAATATTTAATTACTGATAAAGTTTATAGTAAGAAAAATTTTAAATTCATTTTTCTCAAAATGTAATTTTGCCTCATTCTGCAACTGATATCTCAAAAACTATGAAACATAATTCCATGAAATTTTTATCACTGCATAATGATGTTATTTTATTGCATCTGAACTAGAATTATTGGAATCACTGCACATTTTGTTATTTTTTCAGGGGTAAATTAATGCAAAAATTTAAGGAAATTTTAAGTATATTTTAAGCAGTTTTAAAAAATTGAAAAAACATTTAATGTTGAATGCTTATATTCAATTGTATTTTAAATTACTTATTTTAAATATAAAACAGGAATTATACATTTAAGTGTAAAATAAATTTCATAGTTCTGCGCGCAAACCAGTATACAATAAAAATACTTAAAAAACAAGGTATATCTAAAGCATTTTTAAAAGAAAATATTTAAAATTATTTTGAGAGTTGAAAATTTGTTTATTAAAATAAATATATCAATTTATCATATACATAAAATTTGGAAAAATTGGGAGTAAATTGAAATAGTTACAAAGTGTCAAAAAGTACGAAAATATGCCTTATTTCCTCGACTTAAGGGTCGTGAGTCCCCTTAAAGTAATATTGTTAAGACCGAAAATAAAAGTTAATTCCAACAGTGGGACTCGAACCCCCAGACTCTGGTACCGAATACCAGCGCCCTAGCCATTCGGTCATCGTCCGGCTAAAACAATATGAAAAAATTGCTTATGGTTACAAGCAAAAGTCACAATAATGATCCGTATTGCAAAATAAGTTAAACAATTCTATATATAATTCCTGAGATTTAAAAATTTCAGATATTGGTTAAATATAAGAGTTTGGAAATACAGAGTAAGAGTTACACACTGATGTAAAAGTACCGTTGGAAGGTCACAACGAGGATCACTCTGATAGGTTTATCCTTTAAATAAACCAATCATAATTACCTCTATCGAAGATGTTATTAGCATTGTTACATCAGAATGTTAATTTTTACAAATATAAAAAATTAGCAACAGTTCGCATATTGTTAAGTCGGGTTCATACCTACAGTGGCTCCCAAAAGTGTTCATAAACTTACGATTTTCATTGAAATAGGGGTCTAACCATTAATTCAAATGAATATTTCAGAATGGGTATTTAATAATAAGATCTATAATCTATTCTTAACAAAACTACATGAAATATTTTATTATATATCATAGGCTATATGGCTGAAACGTTTGGCTCCTGTTTTGAATTAGCACCACAAGGGTCGAAGTCCGACTTGGCTAAACAACCGGTCACGTAATTTTGAACCGAGTCAAAAGACGAGACCGGAACACTTGACCCCGCACCTCCAGAGCTAAATTTGAGAACTTAGAGGACATTGCAGCAACGACCTATTTTACGTGCACCGGCCACCATTAATGAACACGGCGGTGGATTTACAGCGACGAGCATTGAACCAGGGACGTTCAGATCACTGGCCCGCTGCTCTTGCCAACTGGGCCACCACGACCACTGACATAACTGTAACTAAAGTATGCGTTTTTCATAACGGTAGTAGAAAAGCAAGTTCACCTTTTAATATTCTTTGTTTGAACCATATGTATACAGATTCCAGTCATTAAAATGTCATTTATTAAATAGATCCCATATAAAAAACAAAGTACTGAGTCATCAAACTCCAATTAATCGCATAAATTGTACCCAATTTTAACGAAGTTAATCTCCTATGGATACAATGAACATCACTATCAATTTTTAGTTATGGACCGTGAAAAGGAAATTCATACAGAAAATTTTTAAAATTCAGTTTAATTTATATAAGACTTCACTTTATAAATACACTGCTGGCCACCCAAATTGCAACACCAGGAAAGACAAGAGATATCACAACAAAATTTATTTTGTAGATAACATGTTGACCAAGTATCAAATAATTAAATTTATAGACTTCTGTGAAGTGTGGTTCCTGCCAAAATCAGTAGCCAGAGTAGCCGCCATTGTTGGAGATCACCGCTGCCACACGCCTCGGCATTGATTCAAAGAGACTTTGGATGAGTTCTTGGGGTACAGCAGACCAAGCAGCTTCCACACGTTGCCAAAGTTGATCTGCTGTGGCAGCTGGGGATGGAATCTGAGTCAATCGTAGAGCAACCATGGACCACATGTTTTCTATCGGCGAAAGATCCGGAGAGCGAGGTGGCCAGGGAAGCAATTCAATCTGGCGATTGACGAAGAACCGTTGGACAATGCGTGCCACGTGTGGTCGCGCATTATCCTGTTGAAATATGGCTGTGGGCAAGCCCTGAAGGTAAGGAAGGACAACTGGCTCCAACACCTCGGAGATGTAGCGCTGGTTGTTTAAAGTACCGGCAATGCGTACTAGAGGTGTGCGAGAGTGATATCCAATACCGCCCCATACCAAAATACTCGGTGCAGGACCAGTATGGCGGTGCAAAACGCAGCTGTTCAGCATCCTCTCTTCACTGTGTCTCCAGACTCGAATGCGACCATCGTGGTGTTGCAGACAGAAGCGTGACTCGTCAGTAAAGACAATTTCATTCCATTCTGCCGTCCACATCCTTGGTTCTGCGTCAAGGGTAGACAAAGCAATGGACGTCTTGCGGACAGACCACTCTGCTGTAACGGCGTCGAATGGTACGCGCAGACATTGGATGATGCGTTACAGACTGCATGTGCTATGCTATGGTTCGTGATGTGACTGAGCGATCCGTCACTGCCATGCGCACAATTTGCCTGTCATCACGTGAAGTGGTGCGCTGAGGTGGATGCGATCGAACACACCGGTCCGTCGTACCCTCCTGCAGCCAACGATCACATATCCACATTACAGTTGTTTGGTTTCGTCCAACACGACTACCGACTTCCCTGAAAGATAATCCACAATCTCGGTAGGCCATTATCCTTCCTCTGTCGAACTTGGATACTTGATCAAAAGATGATCGCTGTTTTCGACGAGGCATAATTGATCGTTTTTTTTTTAAAAAACCACAAGAAAAACACAATTGCCGAACTTGAAATCTTCGAAATCTCCTAGCCTTAAATAGCGCTTTGAAGTGGCGCCACAGGCGCGCGTGATGTGCGTCTGCGCTGAAATTCTAATCATTTGCATATCTCACCTCCGCTAATGCACGTTGTAAATTTCATGTTATTTGCATGTTTCCTTCAGGGTGTTGCATTTACAGTGGCCAGCAGTGTATAAACCTTCTCTTTTCCCTTTCAAAGGTTAACTGCAGAATCGTGCTTCTATAATATGATTTCCTGTAATTGTAATGCACCAAATAAAACGATTTGAAAACTTGTCATCAAAATTACGTGATTCGACCACTAAAATTCCCCGCAGTAAATATAGTTTCTACATTAAATGGTCAAAAGGGAATATACCAGTTTATCAAAATTTCTTTATCATGCTTATATACTTTCAAAAGATTAGACTTCTATTGACCAAACAAAATGTTTTGCCGCTGTACACTAAGATTCTATAAAATAAATTAAACAAGTTTCGCTTCATTGACCTGACAGGTTAGAGCTGTGAGAGTCATATGGACATATGGATGCATTAGAAAAAAGATAGACTTTGAAATGCATAAATTAAAAATTTCTAAGGGGAAAAGTGCAGGAAAAATTCCGTATTGCTATAATAGGGATTATAAAAATGAAATATCTTCTGTATGAAAATTTATATTTTTATTTTTGTATAGTTAGCAAAACGTAGAATCGAAGCAAGTAAAAATGCCAAACCATGTCTATGTATAAATTTTAAATGATTAATGACATTTCATTGTAGTCATGCTTTTTTACTAATGTCTTTAACCAAAGGAAAGTTAAGATATATAATTCAAGATCCTTAATTTAATTTTTTTTCAAATGGAAATGTCATTTTATTAGAGAAACACTTTGAGTGATTCAGTATTTTATAATTCTGGAAACCTATGAAATCGTAGCACATGTATACCGACACCGAAGGTGTTGAGTAACTCACAACTGGAGTATTCGTAACGTTCTAGTTGTAGTGAACTATCAACTCGCTCATAGACTAGATAAATGGAAAAAAAAGACGAAACTTCATTCAAATTGAATAGATTGAATCGTTTTATTGAACGATGAACCAAAAACAGCTTTTACAAACAATCTAATGCTATTTTTTCAGAATGTGTCCACAGTTCGTTCATTCAAAATTCGAAAGGACAGAAATGCTGAAATTTTAGGAACTTTGTCTCGGAGGAAATAACTTTATATTACTTTTCCAGGCAATTAGAGGTAAGCAGGAATCATTTACGTTAGAATATTTTCCCCTATTTCTATTTTAGGTCAGTGATTTCCTTACCAGGGGGAATACGAAGGAGGTAAGAATAGAGGTAGTCAAGGATTAAGTAGGGTATACGTGGTAAGAATTCTTTCCCTATTTTTCTGTTCGATTTTTGATTCATTTCAAAGTTAATAAGTGGTAGTAAAGAATAAATGTTGACAGAAATTAGCATCAGTAATAAATTTTGCTATTCTGCATGGAAATGTCAATTTGATGTAGTTCGACCTCGGATACGATAAATTTTCGAGGATGCTCAAATGGCAGAAAGTAAAATTTGTACTATATGAAGTTTATAATCGCAGAGAAATTGAATGTATTGAAAACATTACTTATGTCAACTATATAATATTAATCTTACGCTTACAAATATCTAAACAAGCAAAGGAAAATAAATTTCTCGAGACCTTACATTAAAAAAAAACATTTTTTAATCTTTGTTTGCTTTATCCTCCTTATTTTAAGTAAGTTTTATAGAATTCCTTCCTGTTATCCATGGAGACCAAGATGAAAACTTACTACTCAAATTATGGAAATGGTAGTCATGATTAGAGCTTTAAATTATTACATACGCAGAGATTTCTACAGAGAAAGTAAAGCTTATCCAAGAAAAAAGGTTTTCAGGCTAAGTTTTGCAAAGTTCAAATTATTGGTAAATCCTCTATCTGCAAATTTATTCATTCATATAAGAGAACTTTGGGGCAGTAAGTTTCATATACACGCAAGTTAGAATTTAGGAAAGTTCTAATTTATTTTAAAGAAAAATCTTATACTGCTTATTTATGAAGCTTCTGCCATAAACAAGTCAATGGGTGAAAAAGCATGACTATCGAAAAAAAAATCTCAAGGTCACTTTACTAGTTACCTTAGTGTATAAGATGTATTTTGAAATCGTGGTTGAAAATTCATTGTCTCATAATAATATCTTAAAATGATTGTTAAAATCCATAAAACAAATTATGCTGAATGAGCCACAAGAAAAGGAAATTAAGTTATGAAAAATGGCATTAAATCAAAGCTACATGAAGTTCTAGGTCATTTATAATACAAACGCATATTATCCATCCTTTTACTCAAATAACAATACTTGGAGAAGTAAAATGTTTCTTTAAAAAAACCTTTACGATACAAAAGAAGAAATGCATACTGAAACTTCAAATTTTCAAATTTAACCAATCATACTAGTTTCAATAAATATAAATACTTGTCATACGAGATTTATAATCCACATAACGTTTTTGTGAAAATAATTATCAAAACAACAACATCTAACCCCAAAATAATTTTAAAAATTAATATATTGAATATTTTTTATAAAAATATTGGGATTTTGAAAGATATAGGTCAAATTTCCGCATGATGTGAATAATTGCCTTATATAATTTAGACAGAACAAACTGCTAACTGCTTGTGCACGTATATGTTGACAGTTAGCAAAAACAAAGGCTTCATCAACAAACTGTTTCGCGTTTTAGCTACTTTAAATAATTCTCCTCAAATTCACAGTCTTTAAATTACGGATGAGCATTTTTCGGTTCTATGAACACAGGTCTGATATGCTATTCTTATATACTAATTTTTAAAACGAATTTTTGTTATAATGCTCATTTATTCAGAAATGTAATGAGAAATAACACGGTTAAGGTAACAAAGTCCTCAAAATTATTCTTGTGTATAAAAAAAAACATTCTGTAACACAAAAACTATTTTATATCGCCCCCACTTTCCATTTCGAAATAGATTGGAAACTATCAACCTATCGGTCAAATTTCTATTTTCGAAATTACAAATAGATCAATAATTTTGCCCTTATTTTAAAAATAATTCATCACTAATGAAAATAAAGGATCTCATATCTCACTTTTAATGCGATACAGCAAAAGGTTCAAAATTATTAACTCTCCAAATTTGTCACTCATCAATATATTTCACTTTTTATAAATCAAGAACAACGCCCACACGCTATCATTTTAATCTTCATAATGCAAAAGACTTTAATGAACTTAAAAGCAAGATCTCTAGAGAAATTAATAAAAAGCTATAAAAAAGAGAGAATAAAAGTTTCACAAGAGCTTCTAAAAAAACTTGCAGCTAATGTTACTTAATATAGCTTTTATGTATCTTTGTTAATCCCTTTTAGGAGAGTTTTCTATGTAATATAAGCTACGGAACTTCAGACGAGGAATTGAATATCTCCATGATTCATTTTTAAAAAAATAATCAAGCTGTTAAGCAACAGTTTTAAACATGACAATGTGTTTACGTTTGGAATCAAATTTTACAATAAAACCTTACAAAGTTACAACTCACATTTTCTCCTCCAAAAATTTAATAGCAAGAAAATGGAATAGGTTCTTCTAAGCACTTAAATGTTCCCATTCACCAAAATCTTCGATTTCTGTCGCATTAAACCTTAAAACCATAATTTAATTAAACAGCAAAATAGAAACTGTAAACGATAGTTCAGCTGCAAGGAAGACCTGTGTTGATATTATGCTTATTTGAGCTGAAGTGTTGAAAGATGAAGGAAATATTGAAAACAGAATTTGTAAATTGTGCAACGACAACAATAGTCTACGAGCCTAGTAGGACTACTAAAACTACCACACAATATATATATATATAGATATATATATACATACAGGCACACACTCTAATATCTGTGCGGCATACTTATTGTAGGCAACCTTAAGATAAATTTAGTTTGTCTGGTTCCCAGTTACGTTTTTTTTGCTTTAGTTTCGCATTTTTGTAAGATTATCTATCATACGAGCTAATGAAAATAACATGCAACAGCTTGTAAAATTCCTAATATCTTGCTCGTTTACGTACATGAATTCTTATAAAGATCAATCTGAGCTCATTTATAATAGCAACTATAAAAAATTAATATTCTAATTAACATGCATTTGATATATGTACCTATTTGAACTTATGGCAAGAAATTACTTCACAAGTTAATTACGTTACAGATAGTTTGTGTCATTTTTTGCTACAAGAGGACTAATTAGACCGTGACCTACCACTTAAATGCGTCACAAATGGAGAAAAATTAGTCATCTGTATTACTTTGTTTTCCTAAATGAGTGCAAGGTTGGTATGCAATTAACAATATCCCTTCTGATATTGGGAACAAAGAATTTCTTGTAGTCATACCAACAAAAGAGTTTCAACTTGTAGACTGCCACTCAGTTTTGGGAAAACTGGTTCCTGGGCCAACTTTAGTAACATTTTCTAAAAGTTAGGTGTAAGTATAGTCATTCTTAAAGAAACAAAATGTATTATTTATTTTTTTATAAATAAAAGTTAACTCACAGTTGACGTCTGAAGCCAACTACGAGAAAACTTGTACATTAGTTTTAATAGAAGACAGCAATTTAAAAGTACACACGTACTGTGCCTTTGTAACAAACTTTCAACTCCGAGTTATCTCGTAGTGGGCAAGGTGGAAAAAAAACCTTAACAGAAAAATTTAACGAAAAGATCCAAAAATTTCGTCATTCATGTATCATACACGAATGCATCAAATTGTGAGACAATCTTAGTTTTCTTTTAATTCAGGAAAATATATTGTATACACACTTTAGAGTGTGAAAATTTTTTGTTGGAAATTTCAAAAACTAGATCTGAAAGTGTTTTAGTTTATGTTTAATGTTAATGGTAAAGTTGCCTTAGAAGGATAACTATACAATTGGACTAGAAAGAACAAATATATTTCATGAATACAAAAGTAAACCCTTTACACTGAAGTACTTCAATCACCTGCAGTGAAGTTCTATTTCTTTATGATCTAATAAATCATTTATAGGCATAGGAACGTATTATCCTATCGATTTTTCTAAACTTCTTGAAAAACAAATTTTGGTGATAACTATTAAAAAAATTAATCAGTTAGGACGTAATAAATTTGTAAAAGTATATTCAAACAATATTTAGGAAATTATTTTATTAATGAAAGCACTATTAACACAAAGAGCCAAATTTAAGCTTACTAAATAGGCTTTATTGTACGTGAAACAAGGGAGAAACAGTATATTATAATAGTAATTAGCGACTTCCGGTATAACCTAACACCGTAGAAGATTGATGGAGAATGCTAAATATTCTCTCATATAGTAGCAAAAAATAACATTACACGAGAAAGGAGAACTTAAGTGATTTTCATTCGGTATCAGTAATTCGTAGAGTTAGCTGAGCATTCAGAAACCAGGCAACTTAAGCTCCATTACTTTAGCTCAGCGCCATTAATATCTAAATTAATCAGTATACATTAAAAAAATAGTATTATATCAGTCGCATGAGATTCCTAGCTACGAAGCTAAATCTCTATTATAAATTTATAATTTTTTATGCTTAGCATTCTCAATTATTGCCATTCCATATAGGTACGCTTCATAAATAATTTCATCATTTTCATGACAATGGTCTTCCAGCGGTATGGCAGGTGAATAAAATGTAGACTAATATAAATATTAATATATATAGTTATATATATAGTAGGCTTAATTTATGTAGTATTTTTAATAAATGTAGGCAGGTAAGTAAAATGTAGGATAAAAACCGAGGCTTAATATGTTTTACTTTCTGAGCAAGATGCGAAAAACATGTATTCAGAACTATCAATAATTTGTAAGATGTCTTCCACTTTTGCATCGCCCCTCAGTAAAAGAAGAAATATGCCACGAACATTTCCCAATTTAAGAAAGCAAAAATCAGATTGACTTTAATATTGTAAGGAAGTAAACTATATAGAAATTAGGGTTTTTTTAATAGTCTAACTCTTAGCTGTATCGCGATAACTTCGATGTGTCAGAGTTTGTATGTTTTACCTTTTGTATCTTATTCCTATTTTTTTTTCCTTTTTTGAAACCTTTAATATGAGACAAGAATTTTAGGACTTTTCAGAATGTTAGAGAGAGTACACACCAATCTTAAATCAATCCATCTTAAAAACTAATATACTCTCTAATGTTTCCATAATCAGGAAAATCTTTGATTAAAAATTAAAAAATCCTTTTTTTTCTCTTTCAGTGCTAAAGACTTGAGTTAAAGATTCGCTGAACAAAAGCCTATGAAAAACTCCTTTTACAGTATCTTATATAGAAATTCTGGAAAGAGAAAAAGTTTATTGATATAAAGGGAATGTAGCACTGTAATAAAGCGTATTGAAAACAAGAACTTTTTATTTTATGACTCAAAACAAATTTGTCTCGACCTGAAACAATTTTTTGAAACAAAGTAAAATACTCGTAGGTAAGATATTCATGATCATTAGGGGATCAGTTATTTAAGATAGAATGAAACTTTATTGACAACATCAACTATAAAATTTATGTATTAAAATAAATTCACACGTTAAGTTCAATGCATATTAATAAATTTTATCTGAATGTAAAATTTTAACAAGAAATACTGGATCTCTAAAAATGACGACTATCGCTGTTTTTCTATACCTTTGTGAAAATAGTTAAAAAATATGAGAAAAATTTTAATCTCCAATAAAAATGACATTTTGTACACTTTAACTCTAGTAATTTAGAATAGACACATTATCATCAACATACATCTATGTAGCTATTAAAGAGAAAAGGATTTTACTGGTTGAACATTTCATACCTGAGTGTCCGAAACTCAATGTCGATATGAAGCCAAAAGTGAAATTATCTCCCCTGACCTAACTTACTTTATGTCTTTAATTATGAGTACTTGTGATGTGCAATTAAGAGTAAGGAGTATGATTGCTCGTTAATTTAGAACCATGAAAGTGGACGACTGATGTTTTGATAATATTTTTGGATGATTTAGTAAACCAAAACTTTGTTTCGTGCCTAAAAATGTTAAAAATTGGGTTTGAGTTACCTTCGGTCTAAGCGTATAAGATGTATATAAACCATAAAAGGATTTTATGTTTCAACTCGGGGCTCCAATCACCAAGATGTCTCATTAAAGTGATGTGTTGTAAAACCTAAAAATTTCCGCTCTCATGTATTTTTGGATGAGACATAGAAGACAACTTTATGTTTCATAAACGTGTAGTGTGCAGTTTGATAAACATTGTAAAGCACAGTTAAAATAAGTTGAAACTGTATGGGACTATATGTATAAGGCTTCTAAAACAAAATAATTGCTGCTTATCAGCATTTTCAAAGTTTATGAAGAAAAAGTGAAAGTGTAAAATCAATCTTTCTAATCATTTCATCAGGTTTATAAAAACAAAACCATAATGAAACTTATGCTAACTCTACTTTATATTCTGAATGATTCAGGATGAATCATATCTTAAGTACTTTTTGCATCTCTGTTCATTATCTAGAGATTAGATATCGGACTAACTAAACAGAATCACATGAAACAATGAGAAGATATAAATTAAGTTATTAAGTATGAATCTACACAGGATAGAATGTGAAATACCCGAGTCAAAACGGAAAAAAATATACTGAAATCGATATATTGATATTAAATTACACTGGAACAAATACAAACCCACGCAAGATTTTATCGAAAATAGAGGCGTGTATCTATGCGTGTTCTCGTATACGTAGCACCCAGTCCTCTAAAGTGTAGTCTTATTTTAATAAAGAACAGACAAACTTAATATATGGTTGATATCTAAAATTGTTATCTACAATACTTTTCGTAAATATACAAATGTTCAGGGGAGGCATTGAATAAGGAAAATTGTGAGCAGAAATCGCATATGTTTTATATCAAGTTTAGATGCTTTCGTTCCTCTAAAGCAATAAAATAAATGTATTTAAATAATTTTACATGATTAACTAGCCTAGTAACAGAAATTGGTCACTAAGTTTCACAAGATAATATGAGATCTATTCTGTGCGATGATCATTTCCCGTATACAGATAAGAATAAAAAAGTACCCAAATAATTATTGTGAAATTTTTTAAAAAATTGAGAATTTTTTTTTTATTTTCTTATCTTTCTTACTCTTATCTAAAGCATTAAATTATAGGGGAAACTCTTGTACCTAGGGCCATCGTGTACCTAGGGCCACCATGCTTTATTTAAATAATTATTGTTTTACAGCATTTTTACTCATTGGAGTGAGTGACAACACTGTTTCAAATCATAACAGCCATTTTAAATGAAAGCAAGAATAAGCTATAGTTAAATTGAAAAGAAAGTCTTGAATTGATGATCAAAACTAAATTTTTTCACTTCAATTTGAAGTCTTATTTTGTGAAAGTAAGTGCAAACTTATGTTTTAATGTATAGCAGATAATTTTTGTAATCATTAAAGGAAAAAAATGATATAAAAACAAAGTTTGGTTTTTGCAGGTCTTTGGCTATGGAAGCCATTTTGCCAAAAACAACAACATCTTGTACCTAGGGTCATAATCTTGTCTTGTACCTAGGGCCATGGCCTCTGGTAGAAAAGAGGTGGACGAAAACTTGGCAAGTGTAGAATTCTCAGTGATACCCCCGAGAAAAATGAAATTCAAGCACAAATATTGAAAAATGTAATTGTTAAAATAATGTTACGAAATCTGTGTTTGAAACAGAAAATTTATGTGGGATCATTAAGAAGACAATGGAGAAAAAACATACATTAAAAAGTGATAAAATAATAAACATTTCTTCCTTTAGGACATTGCCTACAATTAACATTTCTTCCTTACGAAGATTTTAGAAGTTGTGCATGAAAGAAATAATGCATACAAGTTGGGTTTTTTTTAAAATGTAAACAACAATTTCAGTTTTTGGAAATAATTGGTTCTAGGTACAATAGTGTTATTGTACCTAGGGCCATTTGCAATTTTTTTAAAATTTTCAATATCATTTACAAAACTTTTTTTTCTATACTTGATGTGATTTTTATTTAAAGAGAATAAAGCACGTAATGTATACAAACTATTTTTATTATTGTAAGTTAGTTATAAGTAAAGATACTGCCATTTGAAAATAGCCGGCCCTAGGTACAAGAGTTTCCCCTATTTTACTGGTTCACCAGTCTGAATGAAATTATGTTACTCTTAAAGCATAACCAAAAGCTTCAGGTTCTTAATTATTAAAGAATCTAACACTGAATCACATCCTATGAATTTTGTATACTTCATAGTTAATACTTCGCATTAACTATGAAGTATACAAAAGGTAAATCTTTTATATACTTCATAGTTAATGCGACAAAAATTTTACTGGAAATTTAGTATTCGCAATTTTAGCCCTGAAACTAAAAGGCTGTACGAGATATTTTTTATATGGTTGTAAATACAGTGTGCTTGTGAAAAGTATTAAAAAAAAATAACGATTTTATAAAAATGCGAATGTTCAGCATTATAGCTAACCTTGAAGTTTGGATTCATAAGCTGCCTACCTAATGGAGCCAAGTGCAGTGCTATATAAATTTACTCTCTCCGAAATAAATATAATCAAGAAAAGAAAAAACAAGGGGTCATTGATTAAGCTCAAAGCAACCTCGTGATGGAGTTCTTTCTATAAAACGGTAATAATAGTTGCATTTATTTTAAAATAAAAATCAGTGATTGTTAAGTACACGATAAATGTTGTTAGTTAATATTTTGTTGAATAAAAATGTCTCGA